>JAJEJO010051221.1:80039-210749 GCA_020662805.1 Glaucomys volans
TGAGGATAGAAGAAAAGCAAACCCTTCTCACTGTTGGTGAGAATGCAAATTTGAAAAAAAAAGTAAATTTGTACAGCTTTTATGAAAAATATCATGGAGTTTCCATCAAAAAATTAAAAATGGAACTATCATATAATCCAGCAATCCCACAATTGGACAGATAAATATGTATACATATATACATATAATAATAAATGTAAATATATGTTATGTGAAAAATATGTAGGCATGTATATATATCACATAAAATTTGTATGTTGAAGAGATGTCTGTATTCCTATGTTCATTGCAGCATTATTTGCAATAGCAAGGACACGAAATCAACATAAGCACCCATTGACAGATGAATGGATAAAGAATATATGGCACATGTATACATATATATGTATGTTGGAACATTCATTCATTCATTGGCCATAAAAAGAAAATATTATCATTTGCAACAAAATGGATTAACATGCAACAAACAGCATAATCTCACTTATGTGTAGATATACAAATGTCAATTTTGTGGAAATAGTGAGTTTAATGGTGGTTGACAGGGACTGAGAGTAGGAGCAGATTAATAAGTTATTGGCCAAAGTGTATCAGTCAGACACACACAAAAAATGCTTAAGGAAAAAGAACAGTTATTATCTTGGGATCTTGAGTGGTGGAAATTAACTATAAAAAGTTTTGAGCAAAACTGAGATTATCAGGATGCTCTATGTTTTGATTTGTGTGATGGTTACACTGTTGTCAAAATGTAGTGTGTATGTGTCAAAACTCATCAAATGGTGTGCTGAAGATCTGAATGTTCCACAGTTTGTAAATTCTATTTTATTTATAAAGAAGATTGGGAACCTTTTTGGCAGGAATCCTGTTAAGTCCGTTTAGCAAGAATTCCCAAACCTGTAAGTTATCCTTTTAGTAATTTTCTATCCACAGACCTCTTCACTTTGACCATTAGCTATATATTCCCAACTGTCTTTGCTGTATTTTAAGTTCAGCCCCAAATCCTTGCCCTACAACAGTCATGAATAAAGTCTTCTTTATGTCTTAACGAGTGTCAGAACACGGAAAGATGCAGCTGGCACTTTTTGTTAATCAAAACTCTTTAGTTCTTTGAGAGTCACCAGTGATATTTTCTAGGTAATCATAAGTAAAAATATTCCCAATCATATATACATACATATGTATACACATACATATGTATAGTAGGGCATATATTTAATCCATTTTATATAAGCTTAAATATAATTTAGGATGGAGAGTAACTTTTGACTGAATTTAATATTACAGACTAGACCCATTACATACTGCAAACAATTACTATAATTAGATGATGTTTTGAGTCCTATTATTCTAAAAGTGCCAGTCACAAATACACTTTGTGATTCTTCACATAAGCTTATTCTTGGACTTCAGTCATCAGATCACTAAGTGTTGCTGACACTTTCTGTAAGGAAGGACAAAATAAGGAATAATGTGATTTGGTTTAGAACCATTGTTATTTGCCTAATAAATTTATCTAAGAGGCTTTAACCTCCATCTATTATTATAAATATTTTGGAAAGTCGTTTGCTACACCTAATGAACAAAATTCAAGGTGATTGCTTGAGACTTTTCCAATATATAGGATTAATTTCCTTCTCCATATGGCACCCCATACTTTTATTTCCCTATTTTCCTTCTCAAAGAGAAAGCTTATATTATTCCTTTTTCACAGAAAGAGGGAGAAAATGAGACTGGGAAAATCCATTGAAATTCAATTAAATTCTATGTTAAGAAATTTACTTTTATTTGAAGAGTTAGTTATTAATTACTGGAAACTTATTCTTGTACCTTTTTTCTGTGATTTGGGACTGATAGTAGATAGCTACAAGTACACATCTCTGAATAGTAATGTTTTTTATTCTTTAAAAAGTATTTGCTGACAATTTCTCTAATGCCTTTGTTATTCATCAAAACTTTCTACCCTGACCTCCAAAGACAGGCAGAAGAAAGCTTCAATCCTATAGACTCCTTGCTCTATCCACTAAGTGCTCAATAAGTATCATCAACTAATAAGTTTTTATATTCCTATTCTCATATTCCTATTTCCTATATTCAAACTTCCTCTAAGAAGTTTGTTTAGTGGAATTTCAATTAAATGATTAGCTGAAATATAAGCATGTGAAAATTGTGCACAGTAATTTTGTACCAACCATATGATGTTTTAATATATATGCACTGTGTAATGTTTAAATCAGGATAAACACTTCTATGTGGTTAAGGCATTCAAAATTCTTTCTTATAGATTTTGGAAATAGTACATTTTATTATAATCTATAGTCAATTCTTTTTTGCAATAATAGCACAGTAAACCTCTTCCTCCCATCTTAAGGACCCACTGATCAACCTCTCCCCACCTTGCCCTTCCCCTTACTGTCCCCAGCCTCTGTAACCTCTACTGTGCTTTCAGCTTCAATAGCATAAACCTTTTTATCGTCTACATGTTAGTGATATCACACAGTACTTGACTTTCTGTGCCTGGCTTATTTCACTTTGCATAATCATCTCCAGTTTCATGTTGCCAAAAATGATAGGATTTTTTTCCTTTTTTTTTTTTTTTGGTTGAATAGTATACAATTATATCCCATTTTCTTCATCTATTCATTGATCAATGAACACTTAGGTTGAATTTTTTTTCCTCCAAGACAGAGTCTTACTATGTTTACTTGTATCATATTTGTGAACTCAAGTGACCCTTTTGTCTCAACCCTTCAATTAGCTGGGACTACAGGCACCTGCCACCATACCAGGTTCTTAGGTTAGAGTCTTTATCTAGAGAGTTGTTCACTGCACTGTTCTTTGATGTTGAAAACACAGGCATTCCCATAATCCTCTGAGTTGGATATCTTGTGTAGGCTCATTCTTGGGAGAGCTTAAGGATTGAGCCACTTCTTAAAAATAAAAGGGGGTAGGCATATTATGGCTTTTAAATGGAAAAGAAAATGTTTAGAAAGTGGGAAAATGAGATAAGGCTAAAAGACACATTAAATAAATATAATTGAAGTGGTGACTGATTTGACAATGATCTGCTTCTTTTAAAGAATATATTACCCTGTTGTGAATGCTATGCTACTTCAGTCAAGACTCAAAAATGAAAACATGTCACTCTTTAGATCACATTCCCACCAACAAAGAAAATAAAACAATTTTGCTTCATTTTCTTTTTTCCCTCTGCCAGTTTCCCCAACCCCAAATAAGCATGTTGCAGAATATTGTGTTAAATTTTACAACTTGATATGGATCATTTGGGGTCTAAGAGTGAATGGGCTTTACCATATTAATTTAGGTCTCCTTTAATATTTAAAATTAGTTTTATAATTATCAATATAAATATTACATTCCCAAAGCAAGGACACTTCACCCTATGGAGTTAATTAAATACCTATAAATTAACTCTGCTAGTCTGCCAAGGCTGAGTAACCTAGAGACTTAAATGTGTGCTGTAATTGCAAATGGAATGAAGTTGAATTCCTTTGAGCTTCATTTTTATTATAAGTCTCCCCTCTCCTTTTTCTCTTAATATCCTATCAGTAATTATAATTTTTCATTTAATTTATTTATCATGTTATTATCATTTATCATGTCAACCTATTGCAGATCAAATAAAAATATTTAAGTAGTGTGTGGTTTTAAGAAGAAAAAAAATATTAAGCCTAATTTTCAGAAAATATTACTGCATTTTTTTAGTGGGAAAAGTACTGTACCTCTTTGGTACTTCATGGCACTGTTTTGTGCAATGTATTTTCCTTTGACTTCTCTGCAGCATCTGGAAATAACCACATAGCACACAGTAGCAATTCTTTAAAAGGAAAGTTTTATTGACTATCATTCAATCAAGATGAGTGTTCCCAGCATGTTAAAATATCGATGCTTGCTATATGCACAGTTGGATGATGCTATAAGAAGCAAATTTTCATTTGTCTGATTAATTGTCTCCTCTTTCTCCGTGGGATTTCAATTCAGGAGAGGGTGCCCATTGGCAAAACTAGGCATCCTTTTATGGTCAAGTTGCAGCTGGAGTAGAATTGTGGAATTGATCATTCCTACAAGTATAGCACAGTTTTGTAAATTCTGTTCCCTAACAAATTTCTGTGATAAGATCAAAGCAGTATTCATACAGAGGAGAAAAGTCTCACACTGGGCTAAATCAAAAATTATTGATAGTATAGGGCTTCTGTTGTCCAAGAAAAAGTAAAGTAGCACCTTTAATGATCAGAGAGCTAGTTCCACTTCCCTGACTAGAGGGTTTTTCTCAGCTTTTTCTACATAAGCTAGGGGATCATTTTTATATCCAGATCTCTACAGTGTCTACCCTGGATGAAGCAGGACAATGATAAGAGCTGGGGAGTCTAAACAAACATGGTTTCAACCTGGGATCCACTACTTTGATAAATAACTTCCTTCTTTGTCCATTTGGCGGCTGTAATAAAATGCCATAGACCAAGTGCCTTGTAAACAACAGGAGCTTACATTTCATAGTTCTAGAGGTAGGGAATTCCAAGATCATGGCACTGCAAGATTTGGTGCCTGGTGAGGGCCTGCTCTCTGATTCATAGATGAGCGTTCTTGGTATATTCTTACATGGAAGAGGGCAGGGAGGAGCTCTCTGGTGCTTTTTATAAGTGCATTAATCCTATTCATAAGACTCTGTCCTTATGACCTTATCACCTCCCCAAAGTTCCACTTCCTAACACCATCACACTGGTACTAGGTTTCAATGTATGGATTTAAGGATGAAGCAAACATTTAGAACACAGCAACTTCCCTGTGCCTCAATTTTCCAATCAGTAAATTTAGGGCAAACAATGCCCATTTAGCATTTGCTGCTTAATTTCTGCGTTTGTGGATGTCATTATTTGTAAACACAGTTTAGGTAATTATATGAAGTTGGGCAGTGATGAAACTCTTCGGTATCTTGATTGCCGAGGTGGTTATACAACTGAATGTGTTGGGCAAAACTTGTACAAATGAGCACTAAAGAAGAGACACTGCTGAATGTAAATTATCTCTTAATAAAGCAGGGAAGAAAAGTAAGTTATAGAGTATAGAAAATAGTGATAGTTCATGAATTCTATCTATTATTAATCACTTCAGATGGTGAATGAATTAAGAGAACTTAATTTCCTGTTAATTCATTTCCTTCTTAGAATTAGGTCTTAAAATTAACACTTTATAAAAAAAAATAGTGTCACTTCTCAGGTGTTTGAGATGGCAGCTATGCCTTAATAAATATTTCCTGATACTTTCTAAATCTAAAGCAAATTGTGGAACTTTTTTTATATGCTCGCTTTCTTGATCACAGATGTCTAACAAGTTGAAGAAACAGAAGATATTCAAGAGGTCCATGTTCTTTGTATGACCTACTTCATAGAATTGTGTTATAAACAGTCCCTGTACAATTGTCAGGAGTTGCAAAGTTCTGTGCCAAGATGAGATAGAAGGAGTAAAGGATACTTGTTAATTTAAACTCTCATATTTCAAGCTCACAGCAGATTTTACTTGTGCAAGTCCAACCCCACCAACCACAGAAATTGGACTCTAGTGTCTATAACATCTGAGTTGTGGTCCCAATTTCTCCACTTCCTTGGTGACCTTGATGGACTTCCACTGGGATGGTACCTACTTTACTCAAATTTCTGAGGACCAATTGAGACAAATTGTATAGAAGCAGGTTGAAAATGTGAAGTCCCAAACAAAAATATGAATCTTAGTAACTGAATACATGCCAGACTAAAAGCTACCATTACAGTGCTGTTTCTTTTTGTAATGTATCTTCCCTAAAATCACTTTTTGACTTGCTTTTGAAAGTAATCTATGAACACAAATAGTAATGTGCCTCCTTCTACAGTGTTAGATGAATAAAAGTCTGAGATGGACACCATCAAGCAGAGCTATTATTTTAGTTATTATAGATTATAACACCAAAGACAGAAGTTTATGATGATTTTCTTGGTTCCACTCAACATCTGGGTCAACACCCACACTGAGCAAGTGTAGGGCTACAGCAATAATTTGGTCAGGGTTCTGTGGTTGTTAATTTCATCCATTTTGTATATCAAAACTTGAGGATGTGATAAAAAATCCAAACACCAGGTTTCAAATAGTCTTTCAGTTCTTGAACAAATTGTTTCAGTAAAAGAGATAGCAAATAGCTTTCTAATGTCCTTAAGTAGATTATGTAAGGGTCATTCATTTACTATGCTTGAAAATTCACCATCAGAAAGAAGATCTGCCCAGAATAAAACCACTCTTTTGCATAATGGACAAAAGAAATGTGACAGAGGCATCCTCCTGAGGTCTTCTGGTGGGAAAAGAGGAAAACGAAGGGCCCAAAGCTCTTTTCTGGTTGCTAAAGGCACTGGATTGCAGAGAGTTCAGCTGAGCTGCCTGAGGCTTCTTGGTATTCTGTTCTCCTCTTTGGTTTCAACTGAGCCTTCCACAGGAGCAAAAGGGCTGTTGCTTCTGAAGCCCACTGCTCTGGGGGTTAGCTGACCTCCAGTGGACCTAAATCCTGCACAGATCACAGTGTATGCTGCCTACGATGGCAGCATAACTCTGCAACCTGGTTATTTGCCTCTATCTGCATGAAGTGTGAGAATTTGGAGTTTGTATTCTTCCACAACAATAAGAAAGATCTTCCACAAAGATAATACTTTGTGTTTCTTGTGTTGTTTTTACCTGATTATATTCTTTCAGCGGGCACTATTTCCTTTCACTAGAATCGAATGTTAACTTGCTTACTTTTTAGTTAAAGGAAAAGGTGCATCTATGTGAATCTTGACAGCAGTTGAATATGTTTTTACATATGTGTACACCTGTGTCAACACCTGAATTGAGGTATAGAGTATCTCCACCATCCATGAAATTTCTTTTGTGCATCCTCCCAATAGTTATACTCCCCCAAAGATCAACCGTATTATTTGCACCATGGGTGGTGGTTGTTTTTAAATCCATTCTCCTGTTGATAGACGCTGTGGTTGCTTCTTGTTTTTAGCAATTATGAACAATAATTCTACTAACATTGTAGAGATTTTTTTTTTGAACCATGAATTGAACTCAGGGGTGCCTCATCACTGAGCCAGATACCCAGACCCATATATAAGTTGCTGAGGCTGGTTTTGAACTCACTGTCCTACTGCCTCAATCTCCTGAGCTGCTGGGATTATAGGGGTACACTACCATACCCAGCAAGCTCTCTTGATATACATTCATATATGGTGTTCCATATATGTATATGTACATAGGAAAGTTATTTCTTGTAGTAGTATTTCTATTTTACTCTTTTTTTAAACAGTAAAATTGCCAAATTATAGGGAATGAAGTTTAAGTAGATACTATAAGTTTTCCAAAATGTTTGTACCAGTTTATACTCCCACCAACAATGTATAAAAATAAGGCTTGATCCTATAAAGCCTTTAACACTTTAACATAGTGTTATTGTGGTTTTAATTTAAATTTTCCTGAGTGTTAATATTGATTATCTTGTGATATTATTATTGGTTATTTGATTCTTGTTTTTGAAAGGTCTGAATTTTAAATTTGCCTGGGCTTGTATCTCATATTAGTTTGCATTAACTCCTTATATATTCAGGATGTTCATCATTTGTTGAATATGTAAATTACAAAATCTTCTCCCAGTATATGGCTTGCCTTTTCATTCTCCTAATGATTGGTACATTTTGATGAATTGAAAATATTTATTTTATTGGTCGATTTATCAAGTTTTTGTTTTTATAGTGAATGCCTTATGTATCTTGTTTAAAAAAATTCATGTTTATCCTAACATCATAATGACACATTTACATTTTCTTCTTGAAGCTTTACATTTCTGCATTTTCTATATGTATGTATTCCATCATTAATCCAAAATTAATTTTAGTGTGTACTATAATATGAGGGAAAGTTTAGGGCTGCAGCACAACTTAATGAAAAGTGTGCCCATTCCCCCACTTAATTATTGTGTGCCCTTAATAAGAAATCAAGAGACTCCATTTCTGAGCCTTGTTCTGGACTCCCAGTTCTACCCTAATGGTCTGTTTGCCTCCCTTTGCATAATGCCACACTGTCTTAATTACTGGATCTTAGTAAATCTTGAAATCTTCCATCATAAGCCCTCCTGCTTTATTCTTCAATATTATGAAGCTATTTTAGGTTCTTTCATTTCCATAAAGTTTAGAATTAGTTTGTCAATTTCTGTGCAGAAACCTTCCAGAATTATCATTATGGTTGCATTAAATATATAGGTCAATTCTGGGAAAATGATAGCTTAAAAAATATTGAGTCTTCCAATTTATAAACAGTATATATTTCCATTTCTTTGCCTTTCTTTAATTTCTTTTTATAATTTTTTAATTTGTTCTCTTTAGTTACACATGACAGTAGAGTCTATTTTGACATATTTATGCAAACATGGAGCATATCTTATTCTAATTAGAATCCCAGTCTTGTGGATGCACACAATGGTGGGAGTCACTGTTGTATTCATGTATGTATATCTACATAGGAAAGTTCTTTAATTTCTTTTAGTACCATTTTGTTGTTTTAATTACAGATGTCTTGAATACCTTTTTTGAATTTCTTTTTTGCAAGAATGTTTTTATTTTTAATTTTTTTGTTTCTTCTAATTACTTATACATGACAGTAGAATACATTTATGCAATTTATGCATGGGAAATAAGCCAAATTCAAAAAACCAAAGGCCAAATGTTTTCTCTGATATACGGATGCTAATTCACAATAGGGAGGGGCGGTAGGGAAGAATAGAGTTACTTTACATTAGGTAGAGGGGAGTGAAGGTGGGGGAAGGGTTATGGGGTAGGAATGATAGTAGAGTGAAACAGACATTATTACCTTACGTACATATATGACTGCATGACCAATGTGATCCTGAAATATGTATAATCAGAAAAATGAGAGATTACACTCCGTTTATGTATAATTTATCAAAATACAGATGAATGGATAAAGAAATGTATAATACAGATATGATGGAATATTACTCAGCTTTAAAGAAGAATGAAATTATGGCATTTGCATACCTTTTATTAAGCTTAACCCATAGGTACATGAACTTTAGGTGATGTTTTAAGTTACATTTTTGTCAAATTTGTCCTTTTGAGCTGGTAATCAGAATAAAGTAGTTTTCTATGTTGACATTCAATCATCAAGTTTTTAATTTATTAATTTTAATAGTTCATAAATTTTTGGATTTATTGCATATATAATTACATCATTTATAAATAAAAGCAATTTCATATACATTCTTTTATCTTAATAGGTTTTTCCTTCTACTGAGTGAAACCTTCAGACTTATATTGAATATACATGGTAATAGTGGACCTCCTTGTCTTTTCCCCAAATTTAAAGGAAGGGATCAATATTATGCCCTTAATGTTATATCAGTTCTAGGCTTTTATAAATGGTTTATCACATTAAAAAAGTTCCCTTCTATTCCCAATTCCTTCATAGTTAGTGTATGCAAACATGTGTGTGTGTGTGTGTGTGTGTGTGTGTGTGTTTAAAATCATGAATGGAGTTGGATTTTGTCAAATGCCTTTCATTTTGGTGGTGTGTGTGCTAGGGATTGAACCCAGGGGTGTGTTGCCACTAAGCCACATCCATAGCCCTTTTTATCTTCTATTTTGAGATAGGATCATGCTAAATTGCTTAGGACATCACTAAGTTGTTGAGGTTGGCCTCAAATGTGCAATCCTCCTGCTTCAGCCTCCCAAGTCGGGGATTACAGGCATGCACCACCATACCCAGTTCAAATGCCTTTCTTGCACTATTGAGAGGATATGACTTTTTCTGTTCACAGTTATTTGTGAAATTATATTGATTACATGACTTTCAAATATTAAACCATCATTGCATTTCTGAAATAAATATTTCTTTGTCAAGTGGTTTTATGCCATTTTATATTGCTGTATTCCATTTGTTAATAGTGTTCAGAAATTTTGAGTCTATGTTTGTGAGAGACAAGGAAATGACATTTGTCCTATAAGATCCCTACTATGTTTCAGAATTAAGATTATGCTGACCTCACAAAGTGAAGTGGGAAGTATTCTCTTTCCATTTCTATAAAAGAAAGTGAAACATGGTAATATTTACTCCTTAAATTTGTAGGAAATAAACCTTGCAGTCACTTAGGTTTTCTTGATGAAAAAGTTTCTATTATGGGTTCAATTCCTTTGGCAGATAAAAACCTATTCAGACCTTCTACTTCATATCAGTTTCAATAAGTTATGCTTTACCTTTTTTCTGTTTTATCTAAGTTTCAAACCTATGTGTATAAGATTATTCATATTATTATCATTGTATTGTCTGTAGGGAAACTCTTTAGGGCTAGATATGAACGTGGACTTTGCTCTCTTGAGAGAATGTATCAGAGTAGGCTTCCCAAATACCAGGTAGCATACACAACAAGGACAACATCTTAAGAAGTAAGAATGTTGGGGACAGAAAGAAGGGAAGGAAAGAAAACTAATAACAACACACAGGCACAAAACCATCCCAACAAGTGTATGGAGTGCCAATATCTGAGGTTAAGGTTGACTGAAACAAAGCACTGACTTGGGAACACACCTGGTACTTGGCCCTTGTGCGTCCACATGAAGATCTTTAGTCTTCTCAGCCCATGAAAATTTGGAATAGTACAACTTCCAGTCCTGAAGGTACTACACCCATAGCTGTCTCTCAGATGCGACCTCCATCTCAAGTTTTGTTTTAGATCCTCTTTTATATGAGTAAAGAGATGTCCAGGGACATTAATGACATGCACAACATTATACACTTAGCAAAAAAGCTGCTATTAAAAGATTAATCCCCAAGTATCTAATTTCCTCTCCAAAAATCTGTTGGCACAATCACAATGAAATACTTTATGAAGACCTTTGTTTTAAACATTCAAAAATAAGCCCCAGCTCTCTACAGTTAGGAAACAGAACAAAATATACTCAGAAACTAGATCAAGTTACCTCTCCGAGATTCGTACCTGATAAATTTGCTCTTTGTGTTCATTACAACAGAGATAAAAAGCATCACATATAACTTCAAATTTAAACTTAATGTTCAGTCCTTAAAACAGCTACTATATGTTGAGTGCTTAGTATTTGCTAGTAGCTGTGCTAAGTGGTTTATATGAATTCACCCATTCTTTCAAAACTATTATTAAATATCAGCTGTGTGCCAGCTGCTGTTCTAGATACTCAGGCTTCAGCAGTGAATAAACAGAGAAGTGTCTCTGTTATCATGGGCTTGAATTCTAGTAAGGGTCACAGACAAATATGTAACACAGAAGTTATGATATAGTATAAGGTGACAAGAGCTATCAAAGAAATAAAACTCAGCAGAGGCAAAGGGCATAGACATCCTGGTACTGTAATGTTCAATTTCAATTAGGATGGGTAGAGCAGGCTTCACTGAAGGCAGAATGTGAGATAAAGTTTGAAGCAGGTAAAGCATAAGCCATGCAGATATGTGGGTAAAGAGAGTCCCAGGCAAGACAAAGGCCTTGAGGCAGAATAATCCCCAGAACGCTGGAATCCAGCACTGCCAATGGGAGGGAAATGGAAGGCAGTAAGAGAGACACTGGGGAGGTGACCAGAGGCCAGATCAAGTAGGCCACTTTGAAGACTTTGGCTTTTGCGCTGAACGAAAAGTCATCCTAATAGCTCAGCCGCAAAGTGACACTCTGGCTTAAAAGCATACCCACAACCATGATGGCTGTGTTGAATTAGTTTTAAGGGCGGAAGAATAGGAATTAGACTGCATAGAATCACCTCATTCAATCCTCATCATCGCCATGTTGAGTAGGTACCATCATAACAGTGATTTTAATATGGAGACACTGGGAAGTGATGTAACTTGCTTAATGACATAGCCAACAAATGGTGCAGAGGCCACAGGATGAATGTGCAGGCTCCTCTCTATTCTCTGAACAGTTTTAGTTTCCCCAATGCTTATCATCTTCCTTATTGTTGATTAAAAGTCAATTAAATCCCTGTCTCTCACCCTGCATGAAACTCAGCTCAAAGTAGATCAAAAACTTAGGCACTAAACCAGAGACCCTGCATTTAATAGAAGAAAAAGTGGGCCCAAATCGTCACCACGTCCACCAAGGATCTGACTTCCTTAACAAGACTCCCAAAGCACAAGAAGTAAAATCAAGAATCAATAAATAGAATGGATTCAAACTACAAAACTTCTTCTCAACAAATGAAACAATAATGTGAAGAGAGAGCCTGCAGAATGGGAGAAAATCTTTGCCACATGCACCTCAGATAAAGCATTAAACTCCAGGATATATAAAGAATTCAAAACACACACACACACACACACACACACACACACACGAAATAATCCAATCAATAAATGAGCTAAGGAACTGAGCAGACGATCGATTGATCAACAAATATAAGAAAAAATGTTCAACATCTCTAGCAATTAGAGAAATGCAAATCAAAACTACTTTAAAATTTCATCTCACCCAGCAGAATGGCAATTATCATGAATACAAACAATAATAAATGTTGGCGAAGATGTGGGAAAAAGGTACACTCATATAGTGCTGGTCAGAATGCAAATTGGTGCAACCATTGTAGAAAGCGGTACAGAAAACCGCTCAGAAAACTTGGAACAGAACCACCATTTGACCCAGCTATCCCACTTCTGTGTTTATACCCAAAGGACTTAAAATCAGCATATTTCAGTGATGCAACCACATCAATTTTTTTAGCAGTTCAATTCACAGTAGCTAAAGTATGGAACCAAACTAGGTGCCCTTCAACAGATGGATGGATTAAAAAATGTGACACACACATACACACATATACACACATATACAATGGAATATTACTCGGCCTTAAAAAAGAATGAAATTATGGTATTTGCCATAAATGGATGGAGCTGGAGAATATCATGCTAAGCAAAATAATGATATGCAGATGCTAATTCACAATGTGGGGGGGAATTAGAGTTACTTTAGATTAGGTGGAGGGGCTTAAAGGAAGGGGAAGGGTATGGAGGTAGGAAGGATAGTAGAATAAATTAGACATTATTACCCTGTGTACATTTATAACTATACCAACAGTGGGTTTCTACATTGTGTATATGCAGAAGAATGAGAAATGATACTCCATTATACATGATGTATCAATTTGCATTCTACTGTCATGTATAACTAATTGAAACAAATTAAAAAATTTAAAAAGTTATTAAAGTAGAGGCAGGGAGTTGATTCTGGACTTTTTACATTTGGTGACCAGATTCAAGAAAACACAATACCTCACTGTGAATATCACATATTGTTAACTCTAGACTTTTCTGAGACTCTACATACCAAATCGACTCCACTCCACTGTCTACTAAATTTGTCAACAGAACGTTTTCTAACTTTGGAAGCATGAGGTGTTTCAGATGGCTGTTGTCTCAAAACTCACTCATAAACAGACTACACTTGAACTATGTCCAAATAAGCAGGGCAACTAATACTTAACCTCTAAATAGCGTGCTCTTACCAAATGAGCTTCTGAGATGATCACCTGTGTCCCAGCAAGAGATAGAAGATAGACAGCAAATGACAAATAGCATGGCATCAGGCATGAACTCTGGGATTTAAGCCAGGCAGGCTGACTCTAGACCCAAGTATTAACCATTTTAAATACTGACTTTTATACAGTACTGGCCAAAGAATCTAGGACCAAAGCACAGAAGACAGAGAATTCAGGAGTTCAACATAGGATAGTTCCTGGATAATTTTCCAAGTGCTCCAAACAAGCTGGGTTCTCAAATTATAGTTCTACTTTTTGAAAGGTTTAGGTTTAAATCCCAATTTTACTTTTTAAACTGTAATAAAATGCATCGGACTTAAAATTTGTCATTTTTACCCATTGTAAGTGTGCCGTACGATGGCATTAAATGCATATGACAATCCTTCAGCACCCATCTCCAGAGTTTTATTCATCTTCCCAAACTGAAACTCCACAACCAATAAACAATAGCTTCCTATTCTTCCTTCCCTTCAACCCTCGGGACTGCCATTCTGCTTTCTATTTCTATGAATTTAATTATTCTTATTATTTCATGTAAGTGGAATTGTAGAATATTGGTCCTTTTAAGACTGGCCTTAATGTCTTAAAGGTTCATATGTGGTGTAACATGTCTGCATTTCCTTCCTTTCATGCACTGAATAAGACTTAATTGCATGCACATAGTAGATTGTCTTTATCCATCTATGGTTGTTCGGGTCACTTCTTTTTCTTTTTTTGTGAATAATTTTGCTCTAAACATGAGTGTAAAATATCTGATTTCATATTTTAGGGGTATGTTTTCAGTCTGTTTTGTGCTGCCCTGACAGAATATCTAGGACTGAATAATTGATAAAGAACAGACATTTCTTTTTTCACAGCTCTGGAGTCTGGGAAGTCTAAGATCTGCACACCAGCTTCAGATGTAGACCTTCTTACTTTTACATGGTAGAAAGTGGAATAGTGAAAGCAAGAGAATCCCCTCCCAAGAATCCATTTATAGAGGAGTTAATCCATTTATGAATGTGGAAACTTCCCCAAAGTCTCTACCTCCCAAAACAACTACACTAAAGAACATGAATTTTGGGGGAAAAAATTCAGACATAGCAGGGTATATACTTATAAGTAGCATTACTGGATCACATGGTAATTCAATTTTTAGTTTTGTAAAGAACATCTTAGTATTCTCACTGCAGCCATTCCATATTCCTCTGAACAATGCCTGAGTTCCAATTTTTCCAAATCTTCATCAGCAATTTTTATTTTCTGTATTTTTGATAATAGTCATACCAATGGATATGAAGGAGTTCTCATTGTGGTTTCAAGTTAAATTTCCCTAGTAATTAGTGATTTTCAGCATCTTTTTGTGTGTCTGTGGAGCGAGTGTCTATCTTCTATAGAGATATGTCTACTTAGGTCCTTTGCCCATCATTTAACCCAGTGACTTGTGTTTGGTTGAGTTGCAGGCATTCTTATGTATTCCTCCCATTCTGTGGTTCACCTTTTCAACTCTGTTCATAGTGCCCTTTGATGACAAAAGTTTTTAAATTTGATGTAGCCCAATTTATCATTTTTTGGTTGTCTGTGCTTTTGATATCATATACAAGAAATCATTGCCAAATCCAATGTCATGAAGTTTTTTCCCTGTTTTATTTTAAGAGTGTTGTGGTTTAACTCTTATATTTAGGTCTCTGATCTAATTTGAGTTAATTTTGTACGTGGTCTAAATTCATGATCCAACTTTATTCATGTCCAGTTTCCCCAACACCTTTTGTTGAAGAGATTATCCTTTTCTCATTGAATCATCTTGGCACCCTATCAAACATAATTTGCCCACATACATAAAGGTTTATATCATGGCTCTTAATTCTATTCCACTGGCCTACATATCTATCTTTATGTCAGTACCGCATCATTTTGTGAAAAATTTTGAAATAAGTAAGGGTAAGACCTCCAAACTTGCTTGAAAAGATTGTTATTCAAAGCCTCTTGAAATTCCATATGAAATTTAGGATGGATTATAATTTCTACAAAAAGTATCCATGAGATCTTGATAGGGATTGCATTCAATCTTTAGATCATTTTAGGTAGTATGGACATCTTAAAATGTTAACTCTTCTAATCCAAAAATATTCTTTCTTTCATTTATTTTAGAAATAAATATGACATATAACGTTATTTCGGCAACATTTTGTAATTTTCAATAAATAAGCCTTTGTCACCTTGGTCAACTATAATCCTAAATATTATTTGTGAAATTGTAAGTGCTTTTTCCCCTTTCAACAGTTACTCATGTTAATGTATAGATACGTAACTTGTTTGTGTATTGATTTTGTATCCTGCAACTTTGATGAAGTTTTATTAGTTATAACAGGGTGTGTGTGTGTGTGCTTTAGAGTTTTCCACATATAAGATCAAATCATTTGTGAATGGAAATAACATTATTTCTTCCTTTCCAGTTTTGATGGATTTTATTTCTTTTTCTTATCTAAATGCTCTGACTAGGATATCCAGAACTATTTTGAATAGAGATGGTAAAATCAGGTATCTGTGCCTTGTTCCTGATCTCAAAGGAAAAGCTTTCATCCTTTCATCATTGAATTTAATGTACCTATAGGTTTTTCACATGTGGCCTATATATATGCTGAAATAGTTTCCTTCTAATTTTCTTTTTATCATGGGAGGGTGTGAATTTTTCAAATACTTTGCATCAATTGAGATAATCATGTACTTTTAATTTTTGTTTTATTGAATGGCATATTACATTGATCAATTTTCATGTTGCACCAACAATTTTGCTTTTATTAGCTATTTTATTAGCTAGTTTAAACAATTTGCTGAAATCACAGGTTTTTTATCTGCAAAGTGGAGCTAATACTGATTCCTATCTTCACCATTGAGAATATTAAATAAACAATGCATATACAGCACTTAGTACTATGCCTCAACATTCAAATTTAGCCATCAGCATTATCACCATGATCATCACCATCTGATATTTTTAATAAAGGCTAAAGTAAGCAATAAATTTATTAAAGGATACATAAAGTTCATAAATATACTTTTTGATATTGCATTTAAAAATCCTTCCATCTTTAACTCTCACTGGAAAAATCAAAATGATTTATTCTGAACCACTCAACTGCAGAACCTGGGCATCTCAGCTAACAACAGCATGAACATAATATTTTAATTTCTCTGTCTCTTAGCTCCAAATCTTACACTTTTACTTTTATCAGAGGAAGCAGAGTCATCTGCCATCTTATTCATAAAGGCAGGGTGGAAAGGAATATACTGAGCTACGGATTGGATGTGAGGTGTCCCCCAGAAGCTCTTGTGTGAGACAATGTAAGAAGGTTTGAAGGAGAAATGATCTCATTGTAACAGCCTTAACCCAATCAGTGAATTAAATCCCCTGATGGGATTAATTGTGTGGTAACTGAAAGCAGGTAGGGTGTGGCTGGAAGGGGTGGGGCATTTGGGGCGTGGCTTTGGGGTACATATTTGTATCTGACAGTGGAGTCTCTCTGCCACACTCTCCTGGTGTGATGTTCTGTCTCACCTCAAGCCCCCAGGAATGGAGCTGGAATGGAGCTGTCTATGGATAGAGACCTCTGAAGCTGTGACCCCGGCCCCCAATAAACTTTTCCTCCTGTACAGTTATTCTGGTTGAGTCCTTAAGTCATAGCAGCAAAAAAGCTGACTAAAACCCTGATAAAGAAGGAAAGTCAAGGAAGAAAAGTCCCACAAGGTGTAACAGTGAGAAAGGAGAGTAGACATCATAGAAAACAGGAGAGCAATTCACATGCCAGTGTATCAGGCTGCGGTTGCCAGCCACAGTTAGAGTAGAAAAAGCTTCAACCCCTGCCACTCACAAAGCACTGACCAGTCCCCAAAATTCAATGCCCATCTTTGCCTTATTTTCTGAGAATCACCTTTCTCAGCTCTTCGATCACCTACCTGAGTTGAGAAAAAAACAATGCAGAAAATCAGAAATGAGTCAACTGACAGAGAAATTAAACTATTGATTAAATTCCAGAGGGTTTGGGGACAGTTAGTAGACTGTAATCGTTCCTGCTTCTCATTACCACAGTTGCAGAAACTAGACTCTTAAGAGTCTGGTTTTTCTAAAATTCTTTGAAACCAGGCCCAATAACCCTCCAACCAGCTAGTCAGGTTCATTTCATTGTTTTATACCTTCTATCTTTAACTTTGCCTTTCTACCATCTCCTTCAATGTCATTCAACTTTCATTCAACAGCCATTGACTAGGAATGAGCAGTAACCATCTGCAGTCCCCACTCTTGAGTTCATGTTCTAGTAGGGGAGATTGACAACTGATGCCCTAAAAAAATATGAACTGCAATAAGACATTTATGATATGTGCCACAAAGGAGAGGCATTCCAGTCCAGACTTAATGTAATGAAACTGCCACACATTCTTGGGGTGTGTATTCCCTGTGGAGGCCACAGAAATAATTGCAGACTCTTTTCCTAAAATTAAGCATTCTGAAGAGAGACACTCTTTGGCAATTTCAGAGAATCTTATTTCTAAGATTCTTGACTGTGCAAGTCAAGGAAGAAAGCACATTCTCTTTCTCGTCGTCGTCCAGAATGGCAAAATCAGATTCTGAAAGAAGCCTCATGGCAGGAGAGTGAGTGTAAGCAACTAGCCCACAACCCCCAGAACCATTCTGTCACACACTTTGTCATGATATCACAAGAATTCTTATGAGAAACGTGTATCAATTGTGAGCCACCAAGCTCCCCATTCAGATTAACAGCTAAAGCTCACACCCAATCAAGTTCCTGGTTCATTTACAAGTTGATATTTTCCTTTAGCCATGTAATTTTAAATTCAGTTATCAAATATTCTTACCTAGTTAAGGGGAAAATTGAATGCTTGACTGGATAACTGTTTTACCGTTGCATGAAATAAAAGAGGTGACAACAATGCTGAGAAGTCAGAATTCATAATAACTTAAAGAGGAAGATAATTAAAAAAAGGAAGTTTAACTTCCAAGAGAGATTTAAACACCATGCCATGAACCCTGGTCATTCAAGCATTTGGCAAAAGTTTCACAAGGGAACTCACAAAGAAACAAAATTAGTAAGGCAACAGTGATATGTTTAGCTCCTGGAATTACTTTATTCCTCTTTTACTGGATGCATGGAAATTTGTGAGACTGCTTGTGTCTCCTCTGGAAATCCCGCTGTCTCCAATAGAAAATTTTGTCTTCCCCCCACAACTCAGTGATAGGCTGAGCAATAAGCTCCAGAAAAATGGGTGGATCTACCTAATTAATGAATGACTGAAAAGCACTTTCAAAGTCCCACCATCAAAGGAGCTATTTCAGTGAAAGAATCATTAGATTATATATTTATACTCAAGTAAGATGAAAAGGATAATGATGGGAAGTGATACAGTTGTTAATCAGGAAGGCTGTGAATGATTCTTCTCCCATAATAACCGTTGCTGTCAACAAGCACATGTGGTTCACTCTCTGAAAGGAGATTCTGAGCATCTCTGCAACGGTGCACTCTCTCTCTACCACTAGCTGCTCTTTGTCAGTACACTGAAATAAATTTCACTAGCAAGTAGCAACTGCATTGGGAGACATCAATACTGGGTACCATTTGCTGGGTACCATTTGTATTTCATTTATAATCCACAACAGCACTTGGAGGTAGGTATTATTGCTGGACAATTTAGGATCAGTAGTTGGTGACCATCCATAGCTACTGAGTTCTTGGGATCATAATTCAAATTCAGCTCTAATTCCAATGTCCATTCACTCAACTACTATACTGTATTTCCCTAGGAGTCTTTGTTTTCTTACTTTTTGGATTCCTTACCTTGTCTTCCCTTAACATTTTCATTTATATTTAGAGTTTAAGAGCATGGCATAGGATAGCTCCTGGGTGATGGACATTTCTTTTTGTTGTCATTTAAAATGCTTTAAAGCATTCTAGGAACTGTTCTGTACAATATGCATTGCTTTTCTAACATGGTTAGTTTCAGAATTCAACACTACATAGAATATTGTGTTACAAAGATAATACATTTTCCTTTGGGGCATAGGGTTATTGAGACACTTTTACTGTGAAAAAAATTAAAAGTCATTAAAACTGACAGCATGAAGAAGAAATAAAGATGAGTAAATTTTTGACAAGGAATCTTTGTAATTCTCCCAATTTCTCTGTGGCATGTGTATTCTGATGCCCTGCTGATCTACCACTATTTTCTTCATCTACTCTGCAAGCACTTGTCCCTTTACCATCTGTTCTGAGCCCAGGTTGGCCTTAGATGGAGTCCAGATGAATGACTTTCTGTGTGGTAGTACCATGGTCTATGGGTCTCCAAAGTTCTATCTAATCCCAAATTCCTTTTCCATTATCCTTGGAAAGAAACCAGGACTACCACTTCTCAGGCCTTATCCTTTGGAGATTGCTTTGTAGATTCACTCATGAGGCATTATGACCAGTCTTTAGGTCGAAGTCAGATTGGGTGGAATCCAGCAGATTTCATGGCAGTGTGGGACAAAGAACCAGAAGGTATGTGTCCCCCTAAAGTTTCCATTACAATGCTGGGGAGACAGACAACAAACAGAATAAGTAAAACATGTAATATTTCAGCTAGTGTTGTATGGGCTTATATGCTGCATTCATTTCTTAGGTCTCCAAAACAAAGTACCACAAACTAGGTGACTTAATAAAAAGAAACTAGGTGACTTAACAAAAAGATGTTTTTTTATAATGTGGAGACTAGAAGACCGAAATCCAGGTGTCAGCTGGTCCGTGCTCTTTCTAGAGGTCTAGGTGGTAACTGAATCCTTAGTGCCCCTTGATCAGCTGCCAGTTTCTGCCATCACATAGTATTCTCCCTGTGGGTCTCTGTCCTCACCTGGTACCTTCCTCTTTTCATAAGAACACAAACTTTATTGATTGGGGTGTCCTTAATGACTTCATCTTAACTGGATTAAATCTCCAAAGACCTATTTCCAAATAAGACCACTTTCACAGACCTTGGGGTTGAGACTTCAACATATCCTTTTGTGGACACAATTCAACCCCTGACACATTCTATGAGAAAAAATAAGCAGGGGGACTCAAGAGGCTGTGCGCAGGTGGAGGTAGGAAGGGGATATGTAGTATGAAATAGAATTGCTAAAGAAAGTCTGCTGAAAAGGAGACAAATAAGTGAATATTTGAATGTGGAAGAAGTCATCCAGGGGATCTGAAGATGAGAAAGTCATCCATTAGAGGAGAGTTGATTCAAAGGCCCTGTGGACTGTATCATACATATAAGAAGGCTTTAATAGCCGAGGTAGAGTGAACAAGGCATAAAGTAGGAGGAGATGAGTTCTGAGAACAGGAGAATCAGATTGTAAAGACTTCGAGGAAAGAAATGAGATGAAAGTCCTTGGAACATTTTGACCAGAGGTTGATATGACCTGATCTTAATAGGGTCTCTCTGCCAACTGTTGAAAATAGATGATAAAGAAGCATGGAAGCAGGGAGCCTTGTTTAGATAATTAATTTTGATGAAATGTTTAAAGAGTGCACAAAGTACAAAACAAGTAGCTTCTGTTAATAAGGATTATTTATCATCATCAAAGGAAACTGCAAAATGAAGTGATGCTCAAACTAACAAAAGCTATATAGCTATAAACTGAAAGGTTAAAAAAAAAAAAAGCCCAGGTAAGTACGTATGATGGTTAATGGGTAATTAGAGACTCCTGTGTCTAAAATAATTGTCAAAACCAGGGATATTATGGAGCTTTGAATGTTTTCATATCTTATTTTGATAGAATGTCTTTAGCACATAGTACAAAGAATTTTGGAAATTATCTTTAACAAATTAAAAGATGAGGAAGAGGAGTAACAAGAGGTGATGGGACGTGCACAGTAGATAGAGAGATATATACCCCTCAGAAAAACTTGTACATAAGGTAGCCTTTTGAAACTTAAAATGAAATGCAGAAACACTGTCTTGGCAGTGTCCACGAAATCATCTTTTGCCCTTATCATCCCTAGAGAAAAAAATGTCTGTTAGTGCCCTTGCATGGAAGAAGATCTTAACGGGGTGGGGGTTGGAGGTACCTAGATAACATTCTCCCAGTATTCAACACTGACATCGCCATTCTACCCATGGGAAAGTTAAAGCAAAGAATGACTTCCCACCTCCACCTGGCCAGAGCAGGGATTAGCTACAGTGTCGATGTCCAGCTCCCTTAGATGTTGCTACATGCAATGTCTGACATCAGCAAACTCTCAAAAGCCCTTTAGTGCTATTTCCAAATGAACAAAGACTCTCCTTGCAAAGGGGCCACTGAGGCAGTGGTTTTCTTCCAGCTTCTTATTGAAGTTTCCCTTCATTGCAGTTCATCCTCCTTCCAGCTAAAGGAAAAGCTAGAGTTTACCCTGAGAGTCTGCAATCTCCCTCAAGGATGTTATCCTGTTTTCCTCCACTGCGGCACAGTTGGCCTGGTTAATGAGGCCCTAGGGGAAGAGATCATGGTTGCCAGTGTCTCTCTCACCCTGGTTGCTGATTACAACACGGCATCGAAGCTTTGGAGAGTTTATTACCATATGTTCCATTTCCCTTTTTAGCACTGTTTGGGCTCTGTGTGCAGAGACAAGAGACGAGGTACTTCCTACAGTCAGGCTGCAGCAGTTTTTAGAAGACAATGAGCTATAACAAGAACGGTGAGCTTTGTTAAAGACGCCGTCTGGAAGAGAACATTCTCACTTTCATGAGTAGCTATGTTTCAGCACATAATATCTTCCTGTTAAAAGGTTCCATCAGCTAACCTGAGCAGGCAGAGTTTTTCCTGCTCTACTAAACTTGCCTCTCACACTGTCATCCTCAATAACATTAAGGATGCCTATCAGGGTTTGTTTGAAGGAACCCTCAGACAGGCATAATATTTCCTTGTGGCTGGAAAAGCAAAACAGATTCTGCAAATTAACTTCTTGTTTGTTTTTCCTGGAGATAATTTTCCAGTAGAGTTCACCTAAGCAAAGAATTTCTCCTGCAAATCCCATGCTCTGACTATGAGAGGAAGGTTTATAGAAATAAAATCCTTTTAAGTGTTATCCCTTAAAACGCAAATGACTTTATTTATAGCCTGTCTTAGGAAGTGTTTTACAAGTGTGGTTTGTGTTTATATTTCAATATGCTGACCACCCCCACATGCCATGTAATGTGATCAAACTTACTGAAAAAGACTTACAAAGCAATATTTATACCACAGGCAGAAAAAGGCTACAGAAGCTTATAAATATTAACTTCCCAGTGTAGAAATACAATTAAACCATGTCTGACATATTTTTCTTCTTCTAAAACTCTTAATAGGTTTTTTCCAGTTTTTGGTTTGATTCCCAAAGGAAAATCCCAAAGTTTCCCCAGTTTCCTTAGCAACAGAACCATGTATGAATTGTGCACCTATATTTCCAAACATCTGTATCCAAGCAACATATTAAAGTGTTCTGTCAACTGATGTACGTATATTCTGTAGATAAACTTGACTTTGTAGAAGGAGGTTGAGAGAGAGGAAACAGAAAGGTATAAAAAGCAAAACCAAACAAAATCATAAGGAAAAGTACAGTTTCCAGTTTTTTGTTTTTCTTTTCTTTCTTTCTTTTTATCTGTTCAATCTGAAAAAAAATACACATCATCAGGCTATTATCGTTTCATGATAAAAATGGCAAATTTTATTATCATTTTATTTATGTAAATACACGTTATGTATATTTTACCAGTTTTAAAAACAGGAATGATAATTATACCCCCATAGAATTGTTTTGAGAATTACATGAGATGATAGTTTGCAGGGTGCTTGGCCTATAATATGTCCTCAATAAATGGTCACTATTTTGTTGTTATTCAAATTAGCATTAATAAATATTGACTCTTGAATACCTACAGAAGTCATAACCAGTATTGGCCCTTGCAATTCCTCATCTCACCATTTTATCCTTTATACTACCTTGACTTAACTTTATGTCTTTGTCCCCAGTGCGTCTTTTTACCATTTCCCTATTCTAATGTGTACTTTTCCCCAACATCTTTATATCAGGCCTAGTCATCAGAAAAGTCACCAGAAAAAAAAGTTCGGGAGGGTCAAAACCTTTTACTAAAGTTGCATGTAAGAACAATCCTAGAAGGAAGCTACTTTAAATTTAGCTGTCAGTTGAAAAAGATCTTCAAACTGACTCTAAAGTTTTGACAATCACAAGACCAACCAAAGATAAAAATGCAAAATAAGTGATTTCTGTCTCCTCCTGCCCTTGCTCAGATGGGAACAGTAACAGTGAGCACATCAGGGTTTGCAATGCTTTTTACAGGTACTCATTCATTCCTTTCATCCCTGTAGAAGTGATACCCCAGGAACACCATCACCCCAAGACCATCATTCCTGATCCTATGATTTAATAGTATTCTATGACCTTCAAACCCTCTTGAAATCGAATAGAATCCATCTTCTAAGTCCTTGACCTCCCTCTAGACACTCAGAGATATACATTATTATAGCTAGAAAGAACACTAGAAAACTTTAAGTCCATACCCTCATTTCACCAATTAAAAACCTGAAGCCCAACATAGTTAGATAATTTGTCTATGGTCATTCTCTTTAGCTTCAACCTCTTCTTTTCATACTTACTCAAATTCGTATTTTACCAGCTACCTTCATAGTCTCATCATTAACCTCCTATTATCATCAAGTCCCTCCTTTTCAAGCTTAGAATTCAGCACCAATGTATCAACCATCCTTTCCAATGTCCTAAACTCATTTACCCTGTATGCTCCTGAGAACTTCAATCTCAAATGAACCCAGCCATCTTCTGCCACTGTACCCCACTCAGACAACTGGAATAGAGCTATTTGAGAACAAAAATGGTGCTCAAACTCTAGGTTGGGGTCCCCCATATCTCTAGACCTTGAACAATGCCCCAAACTCCTGCTGTTCCTCAGGCTCAATCACCTTCTACAATGATAATCTCAAATTTCTTATACTTGCCATAACCTTCCGACTCCTGGACTTCCCTTTCATTGTTAGCAAATGGCTTTGCCTCCTACTTTCCAGGGAAGATAGAAACTGTCCAAAGAGCCACTGATTTTCCTGTGCCACAATTCATGCAACTAACAAGCCTCTGCATCCATATTTTTGTGCTCCTTTTGTGGCAACAGAAGGGCTGTCTCTCCTTTTCAAGGCCTCCTTCCACACCTCTGCTCTGGATCTCTAAATTTTAAGTCTCCTCAGACACCTTGCACTATCAATTATTTCCTCTCTCTTCTGTAACTGCAATTTTGCCTCACAAAGTACTCTTTAAAATTTGCATTTATATATACTCAAATGTCTTCCACCTTTAAAAATAAATCCCTTCCTCTATCTATATCTTCCTCCAAATCCTAGTCTATATCTCTTCTTACCGTCCAATTTCTTCAAGAAGTTAGCAGCACTCACTCTCCCCATTTCCTCACCTCTCCTCAACTTTGTAACCCAGCATAGCCTAATATCTAGCCTTGATTCTCTTCCAAAATTGTTCTCTCAAGACAACAACCAAAGGCTCATAGATCTTTAATACACTTTTCATTCCCATCCTGCTTTACCTTCCAATATCATTTGACATTCATGACCTCTACCTCCTTCTGGAAATACTCTTGGTTTCCTTGTTGTTATTTTCTCTCCAACGTTCTCCTCAATCTTCTTGGCTTCCTGTGTCTACCTAAACCCAAAGTGTTAGTGTCTTAGAGCTTTATCCTAGACCATTTTTCCTTTATCTCTCACCCTAAAAATTCTGCGTAGGCAAGTTTTGGCTCTTCCAAAAGCTTTGATGTATTTTATTGACCAACAGTTCTGAAGTCATTTGCTCCTGAGCTTTCTACATACCTATCAACCTGACACTTTCATTCTGATGATCTATAAGAAATCTCGAACCTAACTTATGCCTACCATTCTCCTTCCAAAATGTGATTTCTCCTGTCTTTTATTTTATTTTATTTTATTTTATTTTATTTTATTTTAATTAATGGTCTTATCATGTATCCAGATTCTAAAGCAAAGAATCTGGAAGGCATCCTTACTCTTCTCTCATGTTTAATCTTTTGCTATGCTTCCACTCTTTCATTCCTTAACAAAACTTAGAACCTACTAGAGGCAAGCACAATCCAAATGATCATTTCTCACTTATTTTTTAATCCACTCTGCAGCCTAAATAGTAATCAAACTTACCCAATTTGCTCCTCTATCACCCCAAGAATTTACATACCAGGTCTTATCTGAACTATTGCAATAACCTCCTGACTGACTGCCCACATCCATATTTGCTTGCTTTATTTCTCTCAAGCCATAGTATTTATTCTTACAATTGTTCACTTTTCATTATGAAAATCTGCAAAGAAATTTTATAATGTATTATGAACGTGTGTACACTTTTCATTTGTATGCCACAATTGTTAATACTGTATATATTTGCTTTATTTTACTCTTTTGATATATGGTTATATATTTGTATTTTTATTTGTGCTACTTGAAATTAAATTGTACACACACACACAAACAGTTGACTGTATCTGTGGTTTCTGTATTTAGAGATTCAGTCAAACTCAGAAAATAATTTGGGAAAAACCACATCTGTACTGAACATGTGAAGATGGTTTTTCTTACCATTATCACCTAAACAATACAACATAATAATTATTTATATATCATTTATATTGTGCTAGTATTATAAATAATTTAGAAATAATTAAAGTACGAGGGAATATGTAGGTAGGTTATATGAAACTACTGTTATTTTATAATAGGACATACCATCCCTAAAGAAAAGAACAGTAAAACCTCATGTCCCTGAATGCCCCCTTTCTGTTTCCAAAAACCAAGTCAAGACAAGGGAACAATGAAAGCAGGCCTGGGCTAGAAAGTTCAGATATGTATTATCTTGAAGGACACTGGCTTCTCTATGCACATTGGGAACCAGAACAAGTTAGTGTTATCTGTAAAAAGCTATTTTCTTGTATGTATGCCAGGATAATTGCTCCCCAGGATGCTGGTCACACAAGCTAACCGAGCAAGCTAATACTGATGACATCACTGCTTCTGCAGTCAAACATAAGAACCCCTCTCTCAGTGGGACAGGCACGGAACAAAGGACACCATGGAAAGGATAAGTGTCACTCATCCAGCCAGCCGCCACTGAACACCGGGAGTGAGAGGAGGCACAAGTACTATGAGGGATGGAGTGCTATCTGCCAGCCTGTCACCACTGAACTCTGCTTGGAGCAGTCACTGATCTCTTGTAAGCATCACCCTATAAACCATATGTCTTCCATGCTGTCTCCCGGCACTTTGTTTGGCTTTCCCACAACCTACCCACTGCCCAGGTACAACTGGGCTGTGGGCGAGACACGGGAACTTAAGTATTCATACATTTCAGTATCTGAAGGGCTTTCTGGAACCTATTCCCCACAGTTACTGAGAGAGGGCAGAGAGGTTGATTTTCAGAAAATGGTTCATGTGACTATGGGAAATGGCATGTTTGGAATCTCTGGGGCTTGCTGATATGAAGGAATGTTGCAAGCTAACTCTAACTTCAGAAAGACAGCAGGTTGGAAACTAAGGTGGGTTTGTTCTGTTACAGGCTTGAGAAAGGATTTTTTTTCTTCAAGAAACCTCAGTCTCTGCTCTTTAGGCATTTGACTGATTGGATGAGGCCCACTTGTATTATGGAAGATAATTTGGTCAACTGAGGCCCATAACCTAGCCCAGGTGACACATAAAACCATCACAGCATCCACTGATGGTCACTGGTTACACCAATTATTAAGTTAGAATGATTATTTCAAAGTATAAATCTGATCATAATTTCCCTAAGCAAAACCTTTCAGTATTTTTATTCCTCTTCAGTCCTTTTCTATTACCATAGGACAAGCATAAAACATTTAGAACATCTTCAAGGTCCCTTCAAGATCCATTTACCTCTCCAAACTGTTTTCTCATCTCTCTCCCCCTCTATGCATTCTGCCCAAATGGGTTCTGTTTTGGTTTCTCTGATTATATACTTCACACATCTTGCCCTCTCCCTTGGATTTATTCACACTCATCCTTCAGGTTTCTTCTTACATATTATCTCATCTTGGAAGCTTTTTCTGGACTACAATAGCTTCCTCCACAATATTTCCCATTGCTTCCCACACTTCCTATACTCATCTCCTCCAGAACTTCTGTTCAATGTCTCACCTACCAGCTATACCACAAGCCAACAGAGGATGCCTGGGGAAATTTGCAGGTTTTACTGAGAAAGTTCACATACTCTGCCTTTAGCAAAGCATTTGACCTTCTAAATATCTGCCTTTCTGCCCTTTGTGTTTATTTTTTAAGGGAAAAAAAATCCACATGACTTGAAGCAAAGCTGAAAGTCTCTGTAAAGCCAGATAATAATATTTTCTTTTAAGCTAATCTCTTCTGCAAAGCTGTGGATTCCAAATGTTCTTAGTAGGCAATAGAGGACCTCATTCGTTGAGGGGATAAAGCATCCAAAAAAGCTTCACCCTGGTTTGTACTTTGTGGAAAAGGTAGGGGAGTCATTTGATGTACTTTCTGTATAACCACTGCTGACAAAAAGATTTGACCCGAAGTTTCTGCCCCTCTACTCCTTACAGAAGAGGACTAAAGGGGACGTGAAAGACAATGAGCTTAATTTTTCTTCCTGCAATTTCAGCTTCAAATGAATTTTACTTTTAAAGTCCTCTTAGCTTTCTGGGTTTCCTGGTGTTAACAGAAGCTATTCTTGCTATTATCATTATGGCTGCAAAATAGCAGCTGCACTTTGATTCAGTCACCTGGAAAACAGGCACACTTTTTTTTAAAGGTTTATTTATTGATTGATTGATTGATTGATCAGTACTTTGTACTGAACCTAGGGTGCTCTACCACTGAGCCATATCCCAGTCCCCAGCCCTTTTTTTAAATTCTTTTTTTCTAAACTCTATTTTTTATTTTATTTTATTTTATTTTATTTTTTTGCGGTGCTAGGGATTGAACCCATGGCCTTGTGCTTGGAAGGCAAGCACTCTACCAACTAAGCTACATCCCCAGCCCTCTATTTTATTTTTTATGTGATGCTGAGGATCAAACTTAATGCTTCACAGGTGGTAGGCAAGTGCTGTACCACTGAGCTACAACCCCAGCCCAAACATCCACTTTTTTGTAACCTACAAGTATCTTCTTAGCTAAAAGAATACACCTGTAAACTAACTTCTCTGGGAACGAACAGGGTGCTTCCCTCTGAGGCCAGTACTTTGGGCCACTCACTCCAAAATACTAATGAGCATCCCTCATGCAAATTAACAACAGAGTGGCAGGCAACTTAGGAAATATTTTAAAAGGAGATAATGCAGTTTGAAGCAAACTTCTAAGTTTTCTGATATGATATTGTCATGTTCACACATTGCATATTAACAGCAAACCTTTGTCCAGCAATAAAATAGGACATTCTTCTATAAATTTCTCAATCCAATGTATCCTGAGGATGGTTTTCAAGTCTCAAAATTTGCCTCGCCTTCCATCCCATTGCATTCACAAAGAAAAGTTTCTCAATTCGGTCACTCCTTTTCCATTTTGCCCTCTTGTGTCTCAAAGTCTGTCTAGTCAGTTGTAATCTCAATTTTAGTCATGAACCTCTTAAAGATAAGCCTATAGGATAAAAGAAACCATTAGTGACCAAACAA
Organism: Glaucomys volans; assembly: GCA_020662805.1. Classification (NCBI taxonomy): domain Eukaryota; kingdom Metazoa; phylum Chordata; class Mammalia; order Rodentia; family Sciuridae; genus Glaucomys; species Glaucomys volans. The sequence continues at coordinate 109,334 of JAJEJO010051221.1, forward strand.
AAGAAGCCCTGGGTCTGTTCTTGGACTGTTCTAAGCCTCCATGAGGACAGTCCTTGAGAAGAAAAAGGTAGAGACCTAGTGTCAGGGCCAGGGTGGGTGGTTTTCTCCAACAATCACATTTCAGGTTTGTTCTCTTGTTCTCACAGATTATATGCTATCTGCATTCTACTCTTCACTCTGAGTTCCTCTTGTCTCCTAGGGAGAAGCCACTCATTTACAGGGGGTGGACATAGGGTGTCCCAACTAAAATAATGAAGATCTGGTTATTTGGGCCATGAGCCACACAAAGGATATTTCCTGAATCATACTATGTAATGGAAGGCCACATGTTAAAACCCACTAAAGGCAAAAAGTACAGTGAGTTAAGTCATTACCCTTATTTGAAATTAGGTAGGATCAAGTGCCTTCGTTAAGTGGCTGGGAGTACCTTGAAAAGCACAGATAACTCAGTACAGTTGAAATACAGAAATATTCAAACTAAATTCAATATTTATATTTGTTAGGTAAGTGCTTATCTATAAGGATAAAAGTCCTCACTCACAAAGGGCCAACAGACAGACACATCAACAATTTACAAGGCATTTACAAAGCATTAGTACAGAAATACTGTGTGATAAATGATGTAGAGTCACAATGATAGAGATTATCCCTGGGGGAGATAGAAAGGAGTTCATACCAGAAGCTCAATATGAAAACGGGCTTTAAAGAATCAATTGAAGTTGAAGAGGTATAGCAAGAACAATGATGTTTCAGGGCAGAGGGAAATGTAGTAACATTTCCATTTTCTCTTGGTGATACTTTTGTAGGCAAGTTTTTCATCTTAGTCTTGTTTCCCTTCCACAGCGTATGTTACCTACCATATACCCTCAAGTAATTTTGATTAATAGTTTGCAAGTGAAGGTTCACTATCCATCTAAATAAGATGAAATGGAAAGGGAAATGTGCTACTCAAGAAAGTCAAATATAGTTTTAATAGATTGCATGCAATTGAATAAAATACATAACATAGAGAGATTTGCCCTTCCCCTGACCCCTTTGGCCTGATTTTTTCCTTCTTTGAGAAAAAAAAATGATGAAATCCCCCCAGTGTAGTTTCTTGAGAAAATGGTATGAAAGGAAACACCTATGGAGGAACCCCTTGGATCTGGCCACATCTTGGGAACTTGAGGTATCAGAAGTATGTCATGAGGCCACAGATGGAACAGACAAAAGGGTTGGTCTTAGAATTAAGATAATAGGGGCTGTGTGACATGAATGGCCAAGTTGCTTGGGGTAGAAGAGGAGATACCTCTAATTTGGGGGAGTAGAGGGTTCTAGAAACAGGATATATTAAAAGTTTCCTTTGTGCATTTGGATCTTCTTCTTTTCTTTTCTTTTTTTTTCTTTTCTTTTCTTTTCTTTTCTTTTCTTTTCTTTTCTTTTCTTTTCTTTTTTTTTTTTTGGAACCAGGGATTGAACTCAGGGACACTTGGCCACTGAGTCACATCCCCAGCCCTATGTTGTATTTTATTTAGAGACAGGGTCTCACTGAGTTGCTTAGGGCCTCGCTAAGTTGCTGAGGCTGGCTTTGAACTCGCGATCCTCCTGACTCAGCCTCCAAGTCGCTTGGATTACAGGTGTGCGCCACCACGCCCGGCATTCGGATCTTCTTTAAGAGAGAAAAGTGTAAAGATTAGAATTTGTGTTTGAACTTGATTTGTTTAGATATGAAACTGCTCTAAAAGTATTTCATATGTAAGACATATAATTCTGCAGGGTTGATTCATTCTTAGATATATGGAAAGGGAGCCAGGACGGGAATTTATATTTGTTTTATCTGTCATAACTATCATATTTCATGCATTTTTAAAAACACCTTGCTGTATTTCCCCAAACCCATTGCGTTCCTTCACCTTGCTTTCAAAGCTGCCCTCTCTTGGGACCCTCTAGCTGCTCTTAACTGTTCCCACCACACTGGTTTGCTACAGTGATATTCTCAGTGCCTGACTCATCCACCCCAGTAACACTTGGGGAATCAGGTATATTTTGCAATTTTTTTTTAATTTCGATTAAATTTTACCTGTATGCCAAACTCCTTGGGAATTGATAAAAAATTTGCTTATGAGTTCTTCCCACATACTATACCCCCTATACATACAATTTTAAAAATTGAGACTGTGTATGAGATTTTCACTTAGCTAGCTTCACACCACCTGTGCAGTGAGTATCTATCTGCTCTAGATCTCTCTCTATTGACAAATGAGCATTTTCAATGAATCAGAGATATTCTGCCTATATGTAGTCAGATGCTGTGACCTGCTGTTGTCTTGGGCCCTTTTACAGGGTTACTCTTTGTATTAATTTTCTAGTGTTCTTAAAACAAATTATTATACACTTGGTGATTTAAAAGAATAGAAGTTTATTCTCTCCTAGTCTGGAGGCCAGGAGTCTGAAATCAAAATGTCAGCAGAGCCAGGCTTGATCTGGAGTCTCTAGGGAAGAATCCTTCCTTGCCTTTTCAGCCCCTAACATTCCTTGATGTGTGGCAGCAGACCCCTGATGTCAGACTGCCTTCACATGGCCTCTTCCCTGTGTGTCTGTGTGTCTTCTTATAGGATGGCAGTCTTTGAATTGAGGACCTACCCTAAATCCAGGATGATTTCCTTTCGAAGTTCTTACATTACTTTGCAATTACTTCTGCAAAGACTACATTTCTAAATAAGGTCACATTCTGAGGTTCTGATTGGACATGAGATTTGGGAGGCTGGAGACACTGTACAACCCCATATACTCCTTTATACAATCACACCAAGGGAAGAAGGAAGCCAAGGAGGTGCAAACCTTCTTGGGATACTGCTCTGAGTCTTATTTGCTGCCTGTTTCACGTGGTGGCTTTGCATAATGGCAGTATGGCCTCACTGATTGTCACTTGACAGTCTGAGATGGAGACTGACTCTCAAAATATACCTCAAATCCCTTGCTTCTTACTGCCTTTGTCACCTGTTTCCATGAGTCTGTCTGAGACTCATGGAATCCAGCACACTCCTGGATTAAGCTACCTTTTAACCTGGGCTTCCTTCTGCTAGCTGATTTGTGAGTTTCATGTCTATTGAGAGTTGCTATTTGCAATGATTTTTCTCTAGTCCAACCTGCATTCTAATAAGCTGAATTCTAGATGTGACTCAGGAACTAACTACTGTGCCCATTTTAAGCATGCTCCTGATGTTCTTTAAGTCACTTTTCACTGTGACAGTTTTCCCATGTCAGCCAATTTGAACTAAGCTTTCTAAGTCAAAATTGTTAAATTGGTAAAATCTACACAACTCTTGCTGTCTGAATGTAACATCCGTATTTTCCAAATGTTAAGCCCAGGCACATGGTCTACCATAGATGAATGCACTCACTGGAATTTCACATTTGAAATCAAAACTTCTCTGGAATCTCAATTTGTCATAAATATAGGAGTGCTCAATGAATACCAGGCCAGGTTTTGTGAAAAAAACACTTAACTACAGTGCCCTTCACTTCTGTGGAGACAAAAGTACTTCCACACAAAGAATATTCTTTCAGCTCAAAATTCAAACTTTGGTTATACACCTTAGAATCAAAATTAAGGTAAGTAATAGAAAAGGTAAATCAGTTTTAGGATAATCTGTTAGCAAAGTGAGATCCAAGTATTTATCTTAACACATGCAGGCATAGATTCTAGATTTAAAATAGCTAATTTCCAAAATCAATCATCTTGCCAGTGAAGATACTTAAGCTTTTGTCAACAGAGTGGGAAGGATATACTAGACAACCAATTCAGTAAGGCAATATAAAAATTAACAAAGTGGATAAAAGCATTCTAATTTGTTGCAAAGGGCAATGACTTTGCTTTTGTTTTTGGTTTTGTTTGGTTGTTTGTTTTTTGGTACTGGTGATTAACTACCCAAGGCCACTTTACCACTGACTACATTCTCAGCCCTTTTCACTTTTTATTATGAAATAGGGTCTCACTAAATGGTCCAGGGTGGGGGCCTGGAACTCATGCTCCTCCTGCCTCACCCTCTGGAGTAGGTGGGATAAAAAGGCTTTGCCACTGCTTCAGCTTGCTTGCATTTATAAAGCCATTTCTTGCACCTTGTCAACTCCTAATTGAGTTAAATGTTTATTTTATTATTTTAGTTTCTAAGGAATTCTTAAACAAGGTAATTAGGCCCTCTATTCAAAATATTTCTTTTACTTTCCAAGAGAAAATTTTTTTTACCCTGCTTGCTTTCCCTTCATTATTTTACCCAGCTATTTTAAAACAACATTTCATCTCTTTAGCTAATTTTCTCAGAAAAGGATATACACATCCAGCTCTATTTATACTCTATTTCAGGTCAGGGCCATCCTTTCCACATCCACTAACAGCTCAAATGAAGCCCAGCTATTATCTTTAGGCTACAATATCAGTAAACAAACAAAATTCAAATAAACAGAATGACCTGCAGGAAATAGTTTTAGTACCAGCCAACAAAGAGCTCAACTCCAAGTTCACCCAGTCGCTAAGGCTTATTTTTGATGTTTCTGTCTCAACAAATCTCTCTATAAATGGCCATGGGGTTTTTTAGCTCATTTGTTCAAGTTACTGTAACAAAATGTCATAAATTGAGAGGTTTTATAAACAATATAAATACATTTCACACAGTTGAGGAGGCTGAGAAGTCGAAGGTCATGAAGCTGGCAGATTTGGTATGTATATGTGGAGGGGGACATTACCTGGTTCATAGAGGGCCCCTTCTTGCTGTGTCCTTACATGACAGACAGGACATGGGCTTCTTGGGACTTCTTGGGACTTCTTTAATTAGGAATTAGGATAAATGCCTAATCACCTCCCAAAAGGTCCCACGTCCTAATAACATCACCTTTGGGGTTAAGATTTCAACATATGGCTTGGGGGTGTGAGGGACACACACATCTAGATGGTAGCAATGGTTAAGATCTGGATCTCTCTGATGAGAGTTCACACTGCTCTTCACCTTGGTCCCATTTGGTCCAGACTCAGCCACATGTTCAGACTGGACATTTCTACATGGTTCTTCCTTATCACCCATGTTCATTTCTCAGTACAACCTCACTCATCAGATCGCTTCCAGATGGGTCACTCCAATTGACACAGAGAACCAGGCAAGAGGTGCAGATACAGGTTAAGGCATCTCCTTGTCTCATACCCACTGCCTCTGAGGCCTGCTCTGGGACAGCCCCTCCTGGGCAACAGAGCCCTGGGTTGCAGGGTGGGCAGACCATCCACTCAGAGGCAGCAGTGTGCTTTGCCCTACAGGGATGGCTTCAGTTTGAGCACAGGAAATCATTCTAGGAAAGAAAACTCTCTCTTCTCCCTTCTCTGGTTTCCTACTACAATAATATCAGCCTGAAACTGTTTCCTTGCCCATTTATAACAAAAGGAAATAAGAGAAGCACATGCCAGAGATCAGTAGATAAAACTATGTATCACTCTCTAGACTGACTTGCCCTAGAGAACAGCCCCTTCCTCTCCTGTTGAATACAAATAACAGCAAAGTCACCTTTTTAGATTTAACCAGAATGTGTGTGTGTGTGTGTGTGTGTGTGTGTGTGCGCGTGTGTGTGTGTGTCCCAGTATATCCTAATATGTGAAGTGTGGGATGCTGAGAACCAAGTCAAGCGTAAGCCTTTGACATTCTGTCACATGGAACAAACTGGAGTTTTACCCTTTTTGTGTGTGGTGGGTGGGGCCTATGATATTATCCAAGCACAAGGATTATGGGGGAAAATTGAAATGGTTCTAAGTATCAGAGAGGAACTGCAGAGGCCCTAGACTGACAGAAGATAACAACCAGAGACATGTCAATAGGTGTCAGAGACCTGATCTTTGAGATACTAAGAATACTGTAATTTAAGTCAGAAAAAAATACCTCTTTAAGGAAATGTGTTATTAGATAGTTACTGGACTCTGCAAAATGAGCCACAGGTAATTAGATGAATCCCAAGCAAAAAGACCAATCATCATGGAATCTTTCAACCATTATATTCACTCCGCTGAAGAATTCCATTGTTCTCAGAATCTGGTATGGAACTGAACCAGTAGCAAAGACATGTATCTACAACCTCCGCCATTCTTTTCCCCACAATTGTCATTTCTTTTCACAGGCCTGAGACTGCTGTGTGCTGTCTCTTGCTGCTTCTCCTTAATAAGGAAGAGGTTCTTTGTGGGCAATCTCCTGTTTTCACTAGGTCAGGCTTCAAATATTTGCTCACATGAGGTATGCAAAATGTACATGAGTTTAATAGGTTTTTGTGGACTCATCTGGAAACCCAATCACAAAGGAAGTTGCTGCTACAGAAAACTGTGCTGTGAGTTGGGCCTTGGGGACTCCAAGCACATGCCTCCCCATCCCAGCTTCAAAAATGAAGCCACAGCACCTGCAGAGGGAACATGGCAAGATGAAGAAAATCCTCTCTCTGCCTTGCATTTCTGACAGTCATTGGAAAGGAAGCACTGTGTGCACTGGTTATCTGTCGCTCTGTAACAAACCGCCCCAAAATTTTGTTAACATACAATAATCATTTTACTCTATGTAATGATGATGACAGTAAAGAATTTTGGCAGGGCTCCACTGAGCAATTCTCTAGCTCATGTAAGTCTACTGGGGTCACTTGTGCATGGTAGCCTAGTTCCCTAAGGCTTTGCTTACATGCCTGGAGGTTTGGTAAGAATGACTATTAGCTTGGCTCAACCCCTCTCCCTTTCCTTACAGTCTGCCTAGTAGGGCAATCAGATTTCTTATGTGGCATGTCAGGACTCCTAGAGAACGAGGCAGAAAATACCAGTCTTCTCAAAAGCTAGGTCCAAGTTAGCAAAGCAACCATTCTATCACATTCTATTATCAAATTGATAGAGGCCAGCCCGAATTTTGAGGGAGAAGAAATAGGCCTTCGCTATCCCCCATGAACAACAACAAAAAAAAGAGTCAAAGAATGTGCAGCCATTCTCGATTCATCAGTGTCTCACAAGGTGGAGACACAAGGTGTGTGCCTCCAAAGAGTCACACCCTCAGAATGGTCACAACTCTGGCATCTTCCTTTTTTTAAATGTTCAAACTCCAGTTTCCAGCTCAATTTCTTCAAGTGGATTTAATAAGTACTATTCATGCACTATTCCTTGGGGAAAATAACGTGCTAGGATAGAGCCAGACCCTGGGAGTAAAGGTGAGCAAAGCAGATGGGCGTTTCTTCCCTTATACATATTACATAGTGATAAATAACATAAGAAAGTATAAAAAACTACTATCCTTTGACTAATTCTATGTTGAGGTGTTTGGAACAGGAAGCAAGTTCCAAAAAGAGGTGACGTAAAACAATCACCTGTAAAATGAATAAAAACCAGCCAATCAAAAGGAAAAGAGAATTCATGGCAGAGAGCACAATATGCAGAGGACTTATGTTTTGGTTAACAGCATGTTGCTAATCAGGTTCCAGAATAAATTCGGAAGAGGGTGGAGGGCACATGAAAGGAGAGGTAGGTGAAAGACGAAACTGGAGAAGTAATCAGAAGGTAAATCAAAAAGAACCTTATAATTAAAAATCAGGACTTCACTATTAATGTGGAAACTCAAGAATAATAGAGAACCAAAATATTTAAGCAGAGAAGAGCCTGATTAGACCTGTTCTTTTCACAGATCCGCCTAGCTGTGATAGGAGTAATGCACTGGATTTTAACAAGGCTGGAAAGCAGAATATTTAGCAATCCAATAATGCAAAAGATTGAGGTGGCCTGGACAAGGGTAATGACAGCCAGCATAGGAAAAAAAAAAACTACTTTTGAAAATGAACTAGAAGAACAAATTGATTTGATTTAGCAATTGGATGTGGATGTGGATAGTGAGGGAGGAGGAAAGGCTGTCACCAGATCCATGATTTAAACATTTGGGAAGACAATGACCCCACTCACTGAGTTATAAAACAGGAGATAGGGCAGGTATGGAGAAACTGGTGAGTATATAGAAATACCCAGCATATGGGGAGAAGAAAACCTCCAGAAAGGCTACAAAGACATTGTCAAAGTAGTTAAAATAAAGGCAGGAGAGGGTAAGGCCACAGGGAAACCAAACACAAGCAATGCTTAGGAAAAAGGGAGCCACATCGGTCCACTCCTGTGTGCCAAGTACAAAGCCAAAAAATAGGACCCCTGGAATGATTAAGACACTATTGCTGTTCTTGGAAAGAACATTGTATTGTTTTCCTGAGTCTGATTCCTACCTCAGCCCTTTTAGAACTGGAATTTTTGTCTTTCTGCCCATGATTCTGGAATCTGGAGTCTTGACTATATCCTAGGCACCCTAACCTTGAGAACTCTTCTCACTCCTTAGGAAACATTGATGAGGTACTTGACTCCTCACTGTTCAAAACTGTCTCCATTTCTTTCTCTATGGGATTAGGGTCTGTTGTTTCCAAGCCCCTGTTATGATGTCTCACTTTGTCAATCTAATTGAGAGCAAAGAACTCCTTATTTCCCCTGACACCTGTAGCTGGAGTAGCCGGGACAGGTCACCTGTTCTTTATATGGATGTTCATAAGACAGGAGGACCTGTATTCTTCAGATAAGAGTTCGGGAGGAATCCCAATACTTATTTGCAGCCACTAGTTTTCTCTTCCTTAAAACTCTGACAGCTTTCTTGTACTTACCCTTAGGAAAGATACATTGTGACTTCTGCTTCTTTCAAAGTACATTTATCAGCAGGACACTGACCCTGAAGTATCTTTGGACAGGCAGGTCTTATTCAGGATTTGAGCTCTTGCCCTTTCCTCCTGTTACATCCTATACATTAGACCCCTGCAGAGTGGGGGAATCAGAGCAGACTGTGGTGTCATCTGTTCCTCCGCACGGCAGCATCACCTGGCAGATGGAACCTATGCCTGTGGAAGAAGGCATTCTTTCCTGACATTGGCAGGAATTTAGGGCAGTTTCTTTCTGGCTCATAAAGTTGTCTTTTGTAAACACTGTAATTTTGGTCTAGTCCATTCTCAATTTTCCATGCAAAAAGGAGCTGAATCCTGGTTTACATCATGCACAATATACTACTCAGTTCATAATTTGGGAGCATATTATAATGGGCAATTTTTTAAATAGACATGATTTTTCCATCTATGTTTTGCCCAGATATTAAAAGGAGCACACAGCCATTGCCTACAGCTTTATGGGAAACAGGGAGGTGATGAGAAAAAGCCAAGTCATGATTTTTCATATTGGTGGTGAAAAATTTATATAGTTTATAAAGTACTGATATGCTTTGGATCAGCAACATGTAAATTAACTCAATTAAAATGCTATTCAACCTACACCAAACATTTTAAAAGAGCAGAGTCAAATCATACAGGAAGGCTACTTTCAGATAAGTATCCCATAAAATGAATTTGCATATAATTTGCATTATTCTGAGGCTTTTTAAAAATTTGACAATAAAATTCATGCTTTTGATATAAATGTACTTTGAGTTATATGTATGTATACATGTATATATAAATGTACATATAAATGTTCAGAAGTTCATGCTTTTGATATAAATGTACTTTAAATTATATATATGTATAAGTGCATATATAAATATTAAAAATAGGTACTATTTCTTGAAGTTAATGTAGATTACCAACCAATTAATGCTCCACAACATGGAACAGCCCTTGAGTTGGCTTGTTTTTCCACATGTTGAGCAAAAACAATAGTCTTTAAAACATTAGAATAAAATTGGCCTGGCAGCAAATGCATACAAATTGAAAACACACATAAACTGGTAATACAATGGGGGTTCATGAAGACCCCAAATAGACCTCATGTTCAATAAAAATGCATAGCAGTTTCTTTTACCTTCAGATAGAGCTGGGACCAGGTCTACCTTAGAGCTCCCCAATGGGTGGAAGAATGTTCATATCCACATCATTGCTTCCAGCTGCCTCTATCATGGAGCTAGCACAGAAGTCCAAGTTCAAAGTACTACTAATATATAACGAGAAACAAATGAACTTTATTTGGACTGAATTAAGTGAACTTTATTTGGACTGAATTAAGTGAACTTTATTTGGACTGAAACATGGTCGATGTGATACATACAGTTTTACAAAGTAATGGACTAGCTTACATAATGCGACTAAATATGTTACATTCAAATAAAATAAAGCATGACATAAAAGAAGTCAACCTGAATCTCATTCACAAGATGAATGAACTTAAGTTTCATAAATCAAAAAAAAAAAGTTGCATCAAATTGATTTCAGTAAGGGCTTATGAAAATTATCTCTAGTATATATTTCCTTTGTCGAAGGTTATTGAAAAAAATATTATACATTTTCCTCCTTATTCCAAATCCACCCCCAATACCAGTGACTTCAGGAGTAGCATGTGTCTGCTTCTCCTTAATTTATACAATATTAAAATCTCTGATCAAAATAGTCCAGCTTCAGATCTTTCATTTTCAAATTGTATTCCAGCTGTATTTTAGCTTTTTTCAACAGGTGGTGCCAATTATATAATGTACTAGAATTAAATTCATTCATTTGTTTTTATTGTTCCTCCTAGAGATTTGAATGGCATTATGGGGAAATGTATGTCTTAATGAAGACAAATGTAGGTCTAATATCGCATGCTTTCATTTACTGTCTATGTGACTTGGGAAATTTCCCTTGCCTCTTAAAGCTCTCAAATCCTTTCTGTAAAATAGGAGTGAACAATTATTTCATATGATTATTGTGAAGATTACTTATTTTAGGTTCCTCATATCAACTAAGCTAATGAGTCTTAAATGTTAATTTGTGTGAGAATCACTTAAAGTTTGCTAAAAAAAAAAAAAAAAGCAGTGCAGAGGTTCCAAAAGAAGTTCAAAAGATGGAGGGAGAGGCCTGAGAATCCATATCTATTAACAGAACACCTCAGGTAATTCTGACTCAAATTTTCCAAAGAGCATACACTATATCAGCCTCTTAATGGATTGCTAATTCCTTTTCATTTTCCTTCCAGTAAACTGTTACTAATGAAGTCTGAGAAGTGGATTTTGGATTCAGACATTGTCCCCAAACAGCAGTTATTTCAGAACTTTGCCAATGATCTCAAAGCCCCAACTCTATCCCATCATTACTAGCTGACTCACACTGCTAATACTCAGAGAAAATAGAAACCATCATACAAGAACTGTGCCAGATCTATAGACGAACCTCGTTTTCTTGTATATATATATATGTATATATATATACGTATATACACACATATATACATATATATATAAAACTTTATTTTATTTATTTATTTTTTAATGTGGTGTAGAGGATTGAACCCAGTGCCTCATACATGTTAGGCAAGCACTCTACCAATGAGCCACAACCCCAGCCCTGACCTCATTTTCATTCAATCAGTCAATCAATATTTATTTTATACCTCAGATATATCAGGCATAACTCTAAAGCAACTATCAGCAAATTGTGGTCCTATTGATATTTAATAAATTTGGTCATCAGGGAATGATATACGCATCATGGTCTGTGTTGTTAGCATAATGCTCTCTTGATATATTCATTTGCTCATACTGTCTACAAAGTATGTTTGAACTATAATGTTAAAATTGACAACTTTATGGCAAAGACTGACTGGACCTCTTTCCTTGTCAGTTTGTGTTGTTGTAATACGAAAAACAGCAAATGTTTACTTCTCACGGTTCTGGAAGCTCTAAGTCTAAGATCAAGACAGCAGCAGATTTGATGTCTGGCAAAAGCTTGTTCCTCATAGAAGTTCCCTTCTAGCTGTGCAGGACATGATACAAGGGGCAACCAAACTCCCTCAGGCCTCTGTCCTAAGAGCTGGAATCCCAGACTGGGCAGAACTTTCATGAGCTAGTCACCCCCAAAGCCCTACCACCTTGGGGCTTTAGCAGTCAACATATATGAATTGGGATTGGGGGGACACAAATACTCATACCACAGTACCCTCAAATCCTGAGATATTTACTCTGTCCCTTTCAAGAAGGATAACTGATCTCTGATCGATGGGTGGGTATTTGGACATGATTTCACTTATTATTCTGTTATTTCTTACTTGACACTACTAAACATCTATCTTTTCATTTCAACAAGCCCCAATATACAACCTTGAAAATCCTTCTTACACTTCAGAAATCAACAAAAAGAGTACTCAAAAACATAGTGCTTAAAGGGAAACTTCAAATGTCATTGTGATTTTATTACATAGTGAATAAAATAGTCATATCAGTTTGGATCATTTACGCCAAAAACTAATATTGGCTAACATATGCAGAAAAACTAATTTGGTGAAGGTATTTTTATCAGGTAAAATTCTGAATATGCCAGAGTCTAAAGAACCAAATCAGAAACCAGGTAAAATCAAGGAGCCCAATTGCAGTACCTTCTTAACCATGGAGTTCAGATTTGGAGGCAATGAATGGCTAAATTATTATATCCAAACTATGTCTCATTCCTTTCAAAATTCCAAAATCTAGATGGAAATGTCTGAGGAGCCCATATTGGGTCCAGTTCCATCCCCTAGAGATGAGCAGGACACCTGGACTTTCTCTACACCAATAGTAGAGGAAGGGCAAAGAGGAAATTCTCCAGAAGTGAAAGCAGGGTGCAATCAGGAAAGGGTCATAATTTTATGTAGACCAGAAAATACCTCTAGACCTTTGAGAAAGGAGAAGTGGAAGCTCAGATGATTTCCAAAATCCACTTAAGCTTAGAGTAAAAAGGAATTTTAGGTGCCAGCTTACCTGGATAAAGGCATACCTAGATAAGTGGTAATGCATTATTTCTGGATTTATCTGTCAAGGTATTTCCAGAGGAGTTTGGCATGTGAGACTTTGGATTGAATGAGGAAAATCTGCCTTCAAGGTGGGCAGGGACTATCCAAACAGCTGGGAGCAGAGATAAAACAAAAAGTCAGGGAACACAAATTCTCCCACTTCTCTCTCCCCCTTACCCCCAGAGCTGGGACATCCTCCTCACTCTAATTTGAACATCAGAACTCCAGGCTTTTGGCCTTTGATCTCCAGAACTTGCTCTAGTGCCCTGCACCCCCACTCCCACCCCTGGATTTTCATGCCTCTGTTCTCATATTGAGAATTACACCAACAGCTTCCTTTGTTCTGAGGTTTTTAGACTTGAACTCAGTCACCTTACAGGCATCCCTGGGTCTCCTCTTACAGATGACCTATTGTGAACTTCTCAGCCTCTATGATTATATGAACCAATTCCTCTAATACATCCCTTCTTATATATATTTATATTCCTCTCTCCTCCTCCTGATATGTATGTCTCCTATTGATTCTTTTTCTGTGGCTAACCCCGACTACTAGGATTATTTTCTTTCTGAATGAAATGCACATTTTAATTTTCTTTTTTGTTTGTTTGTTTTTTTTTTCCATAGAGGAAAAAAATTTTTTTAATTTATTTATTTATCATTTTAATTTTCTTTAGGGATTTTTTATTTTCAGTAAACAGTTACTTTAATCAAATATATTTTAATTTTTGAAAGATAGTCATTCTAATTTATGAGAGATTCATTACCTAAAATGTACTGTCAATATACACTTCTAGGTGACTGAATTTTTAGCCTCATGAATATATCATTTTACCATCCTCTGGTTTTTCTTATTGCTTGTTGTGAACAGAGCTGTTACATTAATTGCAATTCACCTTTTAGATCATTGTTGGCTGTTTGTATTTAAAGATCATCTTTGTGTAGTTTATCATAATATTTGTAGGTGTGAACTTTTTTTATTTGTTTGGAATTCTTTGCTTTAATGTTTTTTAACAGTTCTGGAAAATTCCAGGGTGTTATCCACTCAGATACTGGATTTTCTTCATTTTCTCTATTATTTTATTTTGACTTCTATGTCTTTTAACCTTTTTCTTATTTTCTATTTATCTCTGTAAGTTGCATTGTGAATAAGTTTTTCAGATCTTTCTTTTAGTTCTCTAATTTTTCTTTGGTTGTATATAATATGCTGTTATTCCCATGCATTGAGGTTTTAATTCAAGTCATTATATTCCTTACTTCCTGAAATTCTATTTGCTTCTTGTTTAACTTTGCCTTGCCTTTTTTAGTCACTGTGTCCTGCATATATTTTCAGGACTTTTTTTGTGTGTCCTAAACCTATATTAAATATGAATATTTTTTATATCAGGTATGTGATAATTTCAATAACTGAAGTATTTCCTACAGTATCTGTTGTTTATTGTTTGTAATTTTGGGCCATAAGTGCAAAATTTGGGGAAAATAATCTTTGGGAATTTTTTAAGAACTTGGTTGAAACTCCATTTAAATAATTATACTGGTATTGTTATATAATAATTATACATATAGTGGGATTCATTATTACATATTTGTACATGCACTTACCATAATTTAGTCAATTTTATTCCATAGGACCTACCCTTTTTTTAAGAGAGACTTTTAAGTCCTTTTTTCTACATGTCTTTGACCACTTTAAATTCCTAGTTTAAGTGTATCCTCCTGCCCCTCTACCTGCTGGAATCCACACAGAGAATGTGGAGATATATATTGACAGGTCCTCAAAGAATATTTTCTCCTTCCAATCCAACACCAAGATAAAGATAGGTAAGTTTCCTCACTGTCCTTTTCTGCACAGAGGACTTATTTCTTGTTTGCTCTGTTGAGAAGATGTAGTCCTTCAGCACTCCAGCTTTGCCTGGGTATTTTGTTAGGCGGTCATAAGCTTTATTTCCATTTCTCCGAACTCTGTTGTTCTTTAAAACAAAAGTGCAAAGCCTCCATATTTCAGCAGATACTCTCAGAGAGAAAAGTGGCTTTGACTTGTACCTACATCCTAGAGTTTCTACCTTTAGTTAATTCTGCTTTAGTTAAATTAGCAGTTGTCTTTGCTAACTCATGAGTTGTTTAAAACTCTTCTAAAACACTTCCTCAGCCTTTAAATTTGTGTTCATATATGTTTAGAGGATACTGTTTAATCTTGTCAGATGCCTGGTGAATGAAGGTGTACGTTTGCCATTGGGGCTGGTCACTGAGCACATCATTTGCTATGAACAATTGCATTTTACAAAATTAAAATCTAAAGACAAACGATATTTACTGTGCATGATGTTATGACTCAACAAGATAAATACTAAGAGAAGGACCCTTCTCTGTGTTATCTCTGTTTTTATCTGGCAATAAAATGAAAATTTTCCTTTTGTGCTGTTGCTTATTAACTGACACAGTTAGTCTTAAGAACTATCCCTACATAAATGAGGTAGATATTTACTTTGTAATGATAGTGATTATGATGCTGCTGCTGATGTTGATGTCAATTTTAGGCTGTATTTGAAACTTGTTGACCATATAGTTTCCTCTGGCCTAGTTCGGTTCTGTAACCAACTGAAGATTCAGGTTGTACAATGCAAGAGACAAATATTTACAGTTTAAGTAAATTTAGGCTATTGAATATCTTTAATTTGCACCAGAGGGTTCCAACAGTAGATCCGGCACCAGAATGAATGGCAGGGGATCTGCAACTCTGTCGCTGATCTGCTGTGGAAGTAAAATACTAAATATCAACATTGCATTTTTCTCCTAAGAGATTGTTTTTCATAGTAATGAAAGTTGCAATTACACAAAAATTTATATTGTTTGTACACAGCTTAACTGAGAGGAAAAAAAAGAAATCTATCATAGAGTAACAAAAATTTCTGATACTTTAATCAAGGTTTTTCTCTGGCATTTCTGATAAAATAAACATTTTATTGTCAAGTCACTGTTGATAGTTCTTATTTGTTATTCAAGAAAAAGAAAAAGGTATTATCTTTAAATAAGAAAGAGATGAAGTTTTGGTGGACAGTAATAGCATTGTAATAGCATTATTTTTGTGGTAGAATTTTTAAAAATTTGTTGTTGTTGTTGTTGTTGTTGTTGTTTGGTACTGGAGCCTGGGCTATGCCAGGCAAGCAGTATACCCCTGAGCTATATCCCCAACCCTTGATATCATGCTGAATACTGGTAGTAAGTATAAAGTTACATAGAGGAAGAGAAATAAGTAGAAACAGAGGTCATGTTTCTCATATGTGGTAACACAAAGCTAAGGAAATTTGACGCTGTAAAAATCTAGCTCTAAGACTAAATACATAGTGCTTCTTGATCATTGCAACTTTGTATCTCTTCAAAGATATTTTATCAGTTTGAATTCTTGAACTTAAAAGTAGTCAAGCACTATATTTTTATTCTTATTATTTTTTATATTTACTAGTAATTTATTTTCTTTTTTGTATTGGTTCTTTTTAGTCATATATGATGGTAGAATCTGTTTGGACATAATAATAAAAGCATGGAATATATCATGTTCTAGTTCAAATCCCAGTACCTTTGCTTCCCCTCCCCTTTCTCCATCCCCTGCTTCCTTCTCTCTATTGATCTTTCTGCCATTTAGTAATTTTTTGAAATGAATTTCTTGTGGATGTACTTGATGGTGAGAGTCACTGTGGTATATTCATGTATGTACATGGGAAAGTTATATCAGATCCATTCCATTCTCTTTCCTTTTCCCATACCCTCCTTCTCTTCAATCCCCATTGGCTACTCAATTAACTCAATGATAAAAATATAAAAAGAGGATTTTAAATGTCAGAGTGATTTGTTTTCTAAAATACAAAAATGAAACATTAGTCAGCTTTCTGCTGCTGTGACAAAATACCTGATAAAGTCAAATTAAAGGAAGAAAGACTTATTTGGTCTCAGTTCCAGGGGTTTCAGGCCATGTTCACTTGACTGTTGTTTCTGGGACTGTGGTGAGGCAGAGCATCATTGCAGAGAGCACATGACAGAGAAGAACTGATCATTTTTTTAAAAAAATATTTTTAGTTTTTAAATGTTTTAGTTGTTGATGGACCTTTTTAATTAATTTATTTATATGCAGTGTTAAGAATAGAACCCAGTGCCTCCACATGCTAGGCAAGCACTCTACCACTGAGCTACAACTCCAGTCTTGAACTGCTCATCTTATGGAGGCTGGGTAGTGGAGCTAGAAAGAGAGTGTGTACAAATACATGAGCAAGTGCAAGTTGAACAAAACACACATTTCAAAGGCACACCGCACTGACCTTCTTCCTCCAACTAGGCCCCATCTTCTGGAGTTTCTACCACCACATCGTGATGGGGACCAAGCTCTCAGCATGTGAACTTTTGAGGGATATTTAAGATCCAAACCATAACAACAATCTAATAAAGTTTTGGATTCAGATCATGTGACCTATTGATCTCTCTTTCCTCTATGTAACTCAGTCTGATTAGTCTACTCTGCCTCCAAAGTTATAAGACGTTTACTTACTTCTCAAAGACGAAATGAAATGTGGTACTGGGTTCAGGCAAATGTGTCTCATTAAAATGAATGGAAAACCTGGGATTATTTATCCTGGAGATGAAAATTAAATGTATAGTGACATATTAATTGCTTATTCCTTCTCAATTCTCTTACATCTTATTGCTAATTGATCACAGCATTGAATTCTTTGTTCTCTCTTTTCCATCTTTCCTATCTTCAATGGTCATTACATGTGGTCTTGTGGCTTCAAATAACATCTGTATGCTGGCATCTATCACACATATATCCCCCCTTTCTCAAGAACCTAGCATCTCTTATACAATTTTCTCTCGCCATGTGAATGCATAATTGATGTTTCAAACATAATAACTAAATTTCTTTTCTGACAACCTTCATCCCCTTCCCTTAAAACTTGCTTCTTGTGCTTTCATCCCCATCTAAGTTAATGACAACTCCCTCCTTCATTTGCTTAGGTCAAGGCTATTGGAGTCATGCTTGATTCCACTGCTTCTCTGATCATTGCAAGGGGGACATGATGCCTGACAGATGTGTGGGTGTGAGTTGAAGGACATGCATTGATTGAAAGAGGATCCCTTCTTATTCTAGTACATCTTGGGAAGTCTTAGAAAGTCTGTGCTTGGAGGAGGTATTTGACAGTGAAGACTCATCATGAGTGTGCCTTTTGAGAAGAGCTCCTGTAGTTCTGGACACCTGCTGCTCTCTTCAGGTCTGTGGATGAGGGAGAGAAAGGTTTGATAAAAGTTACATTCTAAAATGGGTAGCCTCCTCCAGGAGAGGTTGTTTTGAGATATTTGAGAGAGTCTGACTCTCTGAATACACTCAAGTGTTGGCAACTGTGAGGCACACAGTGATGCCTGGTTTTGGTGACACAGAGAACAAAGCTTTTAATGATGGCTTCACCCACAGTTTGCAATGTAAAACTCAACACCTGTGACTGTTCAGTCTTCTTTTATTGTGGAAGTAATTATACTATTCATGGAACACAATAATATGCAATATTTCTCAGAGGAAAAAGAACAACTTCTGCCTCTCTTGGTTCAATTTCCAGAGCAAAATTCAACATCTTTACAGTTCTGCAGGAAAAATAAAAGCAAAATCAAAAGCACACTGACATCTAAGATGAACAGAAGATGGCTATGGATCTCACTGAATATATTTATTTTTAATTTTTCCTCATTTGTCTTTTGTATAAAAGCAGTGTATTTTGAAAGCTAGTATTTAACCTACTATAATTCTCTGTTGTTCCATGTATAAAAGAAGATTATTCATTTCTGTACACTGACAGTGCCCTTGTGTGGATATACTATAATCAATGGGGGGGAGGATTGGGAATTTTCATTTGCTCTATAAGTGAGGAGCATTAGTCCTCACTGGAACACAAGATTACCACAATGTACTTAGGTCTAAGTAATTAAAAATGTGGCTAAATATCAAGGATGAAGATGCTCTGCTAGTCTCCTCATGGACAAGGCTGTTGGTCTCTACCACACCAGTGGACTTGCCAGTGGGGCCAGTGGAAGAACAAAGGCAACTCTTCTTCAGGAAGTCAGTTTACAACCTGAGCTGGAGAGCAAGTCCAGGGACATGCAGCTGGGAAAAAGTCCTGACCTCCGATTTGCCTCAGTGGACTGAGTGAAATACTTTTTTGTCCCAGTTTAATTGAGGATCTGACTGCAATAATTGCCTTCCAGTTCTTTGAAGTTTGGTTGGACTGAAAAGGAATAATAAGTTTTGCAATTAATTAATATGGCAAAGTACTTTGGTGACATGTCTCTCTCTGGCTCTTAAGGTCAAAATTCTCCTTTTCTTATTATTGCCCAAAGGGTCTATTAGATAAGAGAAAATAACAAAGTTAAAAGAAGGTCACGGACATATTAGTTATGAGTTTCTTATAATTCATTAAAAATGAAATATAAGCAAAAGGCAAAGTCAAAACTGGTTTATTTGTCTCTGTCTCCTTGAGCAAATAATACATTTCATTGTCTTTGTGGGCTGTAAATAGAGAAATAAATAAGTGCATTTTCAGTTTTAATGCTTAAGGAATTACATAAGAATCTGATGCAAACTTGTAAAAGGCTTAGTCCAAACAACCCTGTATTTAAGTTTTATAATGATTTGGAATCATTCATTCAGAACCAGGAGATAGATAGGTGTTAATATTAGCTTCACTGTCACTTTTGTGAAAGTGAGAACTGTTACTGAAACAAAGAGGCTTATTTGTCCAGATAATGTGGAAGCCATCCATATAAGAAAGAAACAAATATTTTAATGGATTTTAAAAATTTGAGATTGAATTAGCTTCCCAATGATGATGCAATATATTGCCACAAACTGATGGCTTAAAACAACAGAATCTATTCTTTCACAGTTTTGAAAGCTGAATGTCTGACAGCAGGCTATTATCAGGGCAGTGCTCTCTGGAGGTTCTCAGGGAAGATTCTTCATTGTCCCCTCAATTTTTCTTCTTGTTATAAGGACATTTATCACTGTATCAAGGCCCTGATCTAGCATGGCCTCATCCTAACGTGATTCATCTTCAAAAATTCTATTTCTTTTTTTTTCCTTGTTTTTAATTGGTGCATTATAGATGTACACATTGATGGGATTTGTTATTACATATTCATACATGCACATGACATAACAATATAGTTTTGCCAATTTCACTCCCCAGCATTTCCTGCCTTTCTCCCTGCCTCCCATTACTTGATCCTTTTCATCTATTGATTTCCCTTTGATTTTTAGGAGATCCACCCCCACCTTTGTTTTCCTTTTTCCTCTCTAGCTTCACATATAAGAGAAAACATTGACCCTTAACCTTCTGAGTTTGACTATTTCACTTAACATGATGGTCTCTAGTTCCATCCATTTTCCTGCAAATGCCACAATTTCATTTTTATTTATGGCTGAATAAAACTCAGTTGTGTATGTATATAGCATTTTCTTTATCCATTCATCCACTGATGGACACCTGGCTAGTACCACAGTTTGGCTATTGTACATTGTGCGGCTGTAAACATGGGTTTGCACCTATCACCATAATAAGATGACTTTCATTATTCAGGGTAAATACTAAGAAGTGGTATAGCTGGGTCATATAGTGGTTCCAAGATCCTATTTCTAAATAGTAACATTTTCAAAGTTACCAGGAATTAGGATCTGAACATATGTTTTTGGGGGGACACAATTCAACCCAGTACAAAAATTAAGTAGAAGTGTTGTATTATAAACTATGGGAATAATTATATGGTCTAGGTCTCAAAGTATGATTCTGCTCCATTCTTGTGTATTTTGCTTCTCATCAGCCATCCCTTGAGTGCCCTGAAGGCTGATGATCCTTCTCCCTTCAATATTTACAAAACAAAGAGAAAGAATCAAAGAGATAATAGAGCATATTAGCATTCCAAGCCTCCTATCAAGTTAGGAAAACAGAAATCTCATGAGTTATTTCAATATAGAGAATTAAATATGAGAAATTGGGAATGAAAAGGCAAAAATGAAGCTCTGAGGCAACACAGATCTAGTATTTGTAGGGGGAACCAAGTGAAGGGGTTGGAACTGAAGCTTAGCAAAAGGGCTAAGGGACCCAGGTCCCTACAGAAGGTGAGGCTGAGCAGTCGTGCTGGTGTCTCTAAGTGTACAATAAACATAATTCTGTGAGGGTGGGAAGAACTAGAAACCAGGACCAAGTACCTCTGCCCAAGTGAAGGACTATTGCTGAGATGTCAAGCATGAGTATCAAACCCACAGGCTGCCAATGTCCCTTCTCACTCTGCCTGCCATCAGCATCCTATCACATACTCTCTAAGAGCTATTCAGTAAAAAGCAAAAAGAAGCCATCAGAGAGGTGAGATGTGGTTAGACTGGTCCCAGTCCCAGCATCATGAAGTAGAGTATGGAAAGGTTACTTTAGAGTTGAGATACAGAGTTTAATAACCAGCACATGCAGATTTGAAGAGTCAGATTTTCAGATTCAAAAGATCAGTTAACACTGGAAGCTGATGAAAACAAGAGAAAAGATAAGTCTGTGAGAACTAGAAAGAAGTGTACAGAGGAAGGGAGAAAGAGAAGAAAGACAGTTTGTTTTCAAGACCAGCAAGTGGGATAGTATGAAGTTTGTTGAATATCCACCACTATCAGATATTTTTAGCCTCTGAGCTGAGAGTTTTGAACTTGAAACATTTTGGCTGGAGATAAAAACATGGTGGGAAATCCTCATCTTCTAATCAGGGGGATTCAGGTGGAAAATGCTCTGTGACCTGGGGCTGCTGCTGACCCTGTATCACTGTACAAATTCCACAACCTGGGAACAACTATTACCTGTCATATGCTACCTTGCCATGCTGAGGGAAATAGAAAGTTTAAGTATGAACACAGACACTGGACTTCAGAGAAGAAATGACAGACTATATTTTTGTGGCAGTGATTCTCAAACTCTTTATTTTTTTCATTATTATCCCTCAAAGGAAACATTTAGGCATTTTCCCCCTCCCATGAAATACTAATACATATGTATACTGTGTACATGTTCACATACTGAGGCCAATTGGAGAGCCACAAAACATCATAATGTCTAAGATTCCCTCCTTCCATACCTTCCAAAACAAAGTTTCAACTCCAATGACAATTCATGTTGTAGTGGTGCCTTCTGTAAGTGCAAAAGGATGGGAGGCAGACCTCTACGGATTCAGAGAAGCCTTTATTTCTTCATGGACTTGAGCGCCATATAGGTCCACTTTTTGGATGGGAAAATGGCCCTCAGTTACAGAGGGGATTTTGGTTGTATAGGATACAATGATGTAATAATCATTGGGAGATGTGTACATGCAGTCTTGACAGTCAGGGGCTAGTTGAACAGGTTAAAACTTTAATTAAAGATTGTGGTTGTAAAAAGGTTGAAACTCAGTGTTTTCTGAGGCGGTAAGTGTCCAGATCCCAGGGATGAGTACTCAAATGTTGCCCACTGGTATTTACTGTGCTTCCATTTAGGACTAATTAGCCATGGGGGAAGGTCATGGTTTAGGGCCCATTACATTCAGTATCCGCCCTTTCCCCTAGGGCCCATCATTCCTTGGCTAGTTTCCCCTCCTTCCTCTGGAGCTGCACCTCTCTCCATTTTTCTTTGGGGGCTATGTTGCAGGGATATTATTTTCCATAACCCTCAGCTTCCTCAGATCTTTCTCACTGTTGATGCACTTTATTCTCTGTGTTGGTCAGTTTTCTATCACTTTGACCAAAACACCTGACTAGAACAACTCAGAGGAGGAAAAGTTTATTTTGGCTCACCTTTTCAGAGGTTCAGTCCATGGTTGGCAGGTTCCATTGCTCTGGGCCCAAATAATGTGTCACCTCATAGTCAAAGGGTGCTTCAGAGAAAAACTGTGCAGCTCATGGAGGCTAAAAGCAGGGAGAGGGAGAAAGGGTCACAGGGAAAATGCACCCTTTCAGGGCAATGCCCCCAGCAACCCACCTCTTCCAGCCATGCCTAAAAGGACCACTCAGTCAACACCTTCAAACTAGGAAGGACTGACTAGGTTGCAGCCTTCATGATTTAATTTACCTCTGAATATTCCTGCATTAACACAGGAGCTTCTGGGAGACACCTCATATCCAAAGTAAATATCCTGCAGTTGTTCTGAAAATTGCTCTAGAAGAATTCTCCAGAGAATTGCCCTACACCAGAGGAAACTTTCCTAAGAACAGCTTTTGCCCACTGATTCCTATCACCTGACAGTGATCCCCAACCCCCTCAAAGAGGGACCAGTTGTTGTGGAATTTGTACTTCAGAAATCTCTGTGGAACCAGGAAGAAGCCAATTTCAAGCCAGATATGACATCTTTGCTTTCCTTTCCTCTCCTGTCCTCCTTCCCTAACTCCTCTTCTTAAGAGAACACACTCTCCAACACCTATTATTGCTTGTATTCTTGATAATAGACATTCGAATAGGTGTTGGTGAGGATGTGGAGAAAAAGGTACACTCATACATTGCTAGTAGGGTTGCAAATGTCCACTCTGGAAAGCGGTGTGGAGATTCCTTAGAAAACTTGGAATGGATCCACCATTTGATCCAGCTATCCCACTCCTTGACCTATATGCAAAGGACTTAAAATCAGCATATAAACAGTGATGCAGCCACATCAATGTTCATAGCTGCTCAATTTACAATAGCTAGATTGTGGAACCAACCTAGATGCCCTTCAATGGATGAATGGATAAAGAAACTGTGGTATATATACACAATGGAATATTACTCACCATAAAGATTAATAAAATTATGACATTTTCAGGTAAATGGATGCAGTTGGAGATGGTCATGCTGAGTGAGATTAGCCAATCCCAAAAAACCAAAGGCTGAATGATCTCTCTGATAAGTGGATGATGATACATAATGTGGGGTGGGAGGGAGGCAAGAATGGAGGAAGGATGGATTACATAGGGAAAAAAGTGGGGGGATCAGGGAGCAGGGTAAGAATAATAACAGAATGAGACAAACATCATTACCCTATGTACATGTATGATTACACAAATGGTGTGACTCTATTTCATGTACAACCAGAGAAACAACAGCTGTATCCCATTTGGGTACAATGAATCAAAATAAAAAAAGAAAACTTAAAAAAAAAAAAGATGAATGGTCAAAAAAAAAAAAAGAGAGAAAGAAAACACACTCTCAATAAATGTTTTGTAAGAATCTCCATCTCAAATGCTGCATTTGGAAACCTGATTTAAGACACACTTTTGTGGTTAGAATAGTCAAGAAGTTTTCATTAATAAGTTCCATTTTTATAAAAAGTTATCGAGAAAGAAGGCGTGAATAAAGTATGTTTGTGGGTATCCTAATCAGCAAAAATATGGAAGATTTTAGAGATGGCGGAAAAGCTGGCTTGTCTACAGCATAAGATGCAGGTTAAGGGGTAAATTTCAAACAGGTTAATACAGTAGCCCTGGGGCTATTTCAGAGAATGACTCTTCCGTGTCCTGCCAGGAGATTAGGTAATCAGGGAGCTTCCTAAAGAAAGTAAGGCAATTCAATCTTTTATCTTTGGGGAATAATTTACTGTGAGCTTGCTTGCTCGCTTCAGCATGAGACAGTCAGGCAGACACCCACATGGAAAGTCCAGGGGTGATTTAGAGTAACACAACAAAATACAAGGTTAAATGGTTCATCTGCACTAGTCATAGGATTGGAGAAAAGGGAGTGATTGTGGTGAACTTCTTGCAGATCCTGAGTGATCTGAGCAAGGGGAGATAAATAATTTGGCATTTGATACCATTTACAATTATAAATGACACTACCCCATTAAAGCTGCTTCATTGTAGTGGGATTAGGAGCAGGTAAAAAGAGACACCGATTGAAGGCAACCTTTTCAATAGTTCTTTATTCTCAGAGAACTGCTATTTCCAGAAAAGCAAGCTCAGAGTTTGTGAGATGCTCTGCTTTTAGACAAAGGAGATTCCTGCTGAGTTTCATTCTCCTCTTTTGGCAGAAAAATCAATCTGTATCTCACAGATTTAAAGCAAGACAATGAAGACTC
This sequence comes from Glaucomys volans, assembly GCA_020662805.1. Lineage (NCBI taxonomy): Eukaryota > Metazoa > Chordata > Mammalia > Rodentia > Sciuridae > Glaucomys > Glaucomys volans. The sequence continues at coordinate 134,202 of JAJEJO010051221.1, forward strand.
CTTACTGAAGAACCCTATGGCTAATGGCCCTAAGCATTTGAGGAATACATCCATTAAAGTACAGCAGAGACCAAAAGGAGTCTGGTGGGAATAAGAAAGACCAAAGGATATAGATCCAAGATCTATCACAGCTAGAAGGGAAGGGGTGAAGAAATACATGGTTAAAGAAGCAGAAAATGATGGTTGGCAAGAGTTTTTTACTTTGTCCAGATGAAGATTGTCCAGGGATTCTTGTTGGTTCCATGTTTTTACCTCTTCTTGCAATTGTCCCCTTTTCTCAAAACTCATTGTCCTTTTGGGATGGAGCATTTCTCAGTCAGACTGTGGCAATGCTCTCCCATTCTCTGCTTCATGCCTTGCCAACCCCCTCTATCCCAATTCATTTCCCACTCTGCTGCCTGTGTTCTTTCTAAAACATTAAACCAATCATTCCACAAATACTGGTGAAGCACATATTATCAGCAAGGCCCTCTGCTGGATGCTGGGCACTATATACATCAATAGAGGACAGAAAGAGCAAGAGAGATATACTGTAAAGAATTGGCACATTTAACTACGGAGACTAAGAGTTCCAAAATCTGATGATGAGTTAGGAACCTGAAGGTCCTCGTTGATAGCAGTTCCAGCCCAATGGCCTGCAGAATTGAGACCCAGCAAGAACTGATGTCTTAGTTCAAGTTCACAGTCATGGAAAAACCAATGTTTCTGCTCACAAGCAGTGCAACAGGAGAAATTCTCTCTTGTTTAGGCGACTATCAGTCCTTTCGTTCTATTAAGTCCTCCAAGAGACTGTGGGATGAGGTCCACACTCAGGAGGGCAATCAGTTTTATTCTACCAAATAAACATGAATGTCATCTAAAAGCATGCTCACAGAAACACTCAAATATATTTGACCAAAGGCCTGAACATCCCGTGACCCATCCAAGTTGATACATAAATTAACCCTCAGTCAAGTTGGAAGTATTGAGGAAAAAAAGGAAGATCATGAGTAGATAGATATGTGGGGATCTAATCAAATGTGCATATTAATAATAAGAAAATAATTATTTAAGAAAATTATTACAGAAATTAATTCACTTGTTGATGAAAAAGAAAGTCAAAATGAAACACTGGGTTAGCATTTGTGCTGGGAGGGCAAGAAAGCAAGTGACTGGAATTAGAACAGGCTTCCTTGGATCATTTTTTTAGATATCAAACATGCTGATTCCATCTGAACCGGATTAAATGCAAATTTAAAATGTAGATCATAGCTCTGAAGAAGTAGACAGAGATTTTTATTTGCCAGTTTATGAGCCTGAAACTCCCCAATATAAATAACTCTGAGATGGAGAAGTAGAGGAATTCTGTGCCCCCAGAAAGCGGAACACAAGATGAAAGCTGAACATGCAGCATCATCTGTGTCACAGATCTTACACCTGTCCCACTTGCAGAGGAGGAGAAAGGGCACAGGAAAAAAAATCTTAATCCAAAAAGAAGCAAGAAGCTGGGGAGAGAAGCAGAGCAAAAATCATAGAGCAATAAAAAAAAACAAAAAGAAAAAAATGGTAGAAATGAATAAAAGGTATCTGTTATCACAATAAATATAAATACATTCAACTTTTGTTAAAAGACATAAATACAAAAAGACAAATAAATATAGATAGAATTTATTTTAAAAGACACTAACTCAAAAAAATGCAAGAAATAGGTATATAGGTAGTGGACAGGAGAGTGCAAAAGAACAAATCTCCTCCTTCCAAGTGGAAAGACAGGTTAATTTTAAAAGTGAAAAAATCAGAAAGTACCAACATAAGCAAATTCTTCAGAGAAATAAGTAAGCGAAGGATAACACAAGTTCAAAGTGGTTGGGTCTGGGGAGCCGGCCATCACCATAACAATGGGATCTATTGGCTCCCTTGCAAGCCCTCTTAGAGTAAAACTACTGTTTTCATTTTTAAACTATGTACATATATGAATTTAATTTTTTAACTTAGTTGCTTTTAAAGAAGAGTGCCTTGTTTCTGATCAAACTTATGCTACCTTCCATTCAGTTTCTTTTGTTTTATTGCAGGGCATGTTTAAGCTCAGGTTATGTTTAAGCTCAGTCCTAAAACGAAGACTTTAGGACTCAGTTCTACACATCTCCTGATAATGAGCATATATATCTAGGGATTCAATAAATATCCACAGGAAAATAGGTAAGTAACGAATGAATGAAAACCGAAATGTTCATTTTGCATTGAACACAAAGTCTACCTGTAAGCTCATGCAACTATCATAAACAGGAAAAAAGGAAGGCCAACTTGCTGGAATTTTCTGTCAATTTATTGTTTGTCATCATTAGAAATTAATTATCTGGGTATATAACATATACATTTAACTGAGAAAACATAAGATACACTACAAATCATTTATTTAAGAACTTAGATAAAGATGCAAAAACATATAAATGAATAAAATCCAGAAAAGGACAATCTCTTTCTGGTTGGCCACAGTCTAGAAATTTCTTTCATCCTGGAAGTGAGGAGATAAGGGCTGAAGAATAAGCACGGTCCGCATGGACAAATTGCAGCAACCTGAAAAAATGCAGTTAAGATGTAATTGACCCAGTGGGATCATGTTAAAGATTAAAATCCAGAGAAGAACCAGACAGAATTAGTTCTCATTGTTCATGGTTTCTCCAAGGGAATTGTACTCAGTTTATAGCTGCTTTCAGGAACCTGTAAACAAACAGAAACCCTTGATAAAGCTGGTTCCCACCAATGTGAGGAGGAATTATGTATGTCTCTTCCCATGTCTGAATTCAGTAACCTCAGTAGCTCAAATCTGCCTATGAGGAAATATGCATGCCATGGAAATCAGGAAATGCTCAAATCAGACCTCCTTTTTAGTCTAGTGTCTGAAGCATTTACCAGCCCACCACCACCATATTCCATGGCACAGAACTTAGTCTCTAGTTTCATCAGAACCCCCAAACCACTTAAATTTATAGTGAGTTTACCAAGCTGTATCAAGCAGAAATTGAGGCCTCTGTGAAAATACATCAAGAAATTTCTAATATTTTCTATTGACATTACAAAGATTGACTAGATATTTTTATGCACTATTTTTATTGAATCATCCATAGAAATTTCTATTGACAATTGATTTCTTCATCACATAAACTTTGGAGTGATGCTCCATTTCTATCTGGTATCCAGGAAGGTGCTACTTGTATCCTCTTAGATATGAGAAGAGGCATGCATGTGTCCATCTTCATTTCTAGAAAAATTACTTTCAACTTAATTTAATCATATTCAAGTGAAAGTCACTAGTTTCCAATCTCATTTTCCATGAATGACTATGGTGGCAATCAAAAGCTCCAAAGTGCCTCATTCTTCACAAAAGATACATTCTGGAAAAAAATGGTCTACAAGTGAAACTTTTGGGTAAAGATAATCATATTGTCATGGTCCAAAATAATTTTGAGATGAATCTTTTATCAAAGTGAAGAGTCCTTTTGAAATGAAAAAGTATATGTATTTCCAAGGTGACTCTGACCATGGGGAGGAAGCATACGCACAGGTGTAGTCTCATGAGAGTGATGCTTCTTCCCACAGTTGTACCAATTGAATTCCCCAACTTTTTATTGCCAGTCCAGTGGTGTCTGTATTTAGGATGATGAGATTCTTATATATACACAAGGAACCTACCATTTTCTCCTCTCACCTCTCACTAAGTTTCCATTGACATGTGAAGGATGAGGTCCTGTCCTCCCTCATTCCAGATAGCAGCTGGTTCTGTTGATCATTCAAGCTTCTGTGTCTATTCTTTATTTAAATATTCAGCAGCAGTTATCCCAAGTAAAATCTCCATCTCCCTTCTGGGCCACATTCCTAATGTAAGGTACAAAGAAATATTGCCTTGTATTAATGGGAGACTCTATGTTTTACTCAAATCACTACTTTTCCTCCAATCCTGAAGTGGTTGTGTTCTTTTTATAATCTTTTGAGTCTCTAGCTCTTTCCTTAGGATGGATGCCTTCCCAAGGGGCTCCAGTGTCCTTCATGCAAATGAATATCTAGCAAGACATTCCGACAGAGTTCCAGATGCAGGCAGAAGGTCCAAAGAAGACCTTAGGCTTAAGTTGGGGCCCCAAGTATACAACGAGTTATCTCTTGCTTAAACAACATGAGATCTTTACCTTTCTTAAACACATACATGTAGAGGTGTGTGTGTGTGTGTGTGTGTGTGTGTGTGTGTGTGTGTTTAAAGTCAGTTCTCTATATATATGGGTTGAGGGGACTGGATTATAAATATCAGCATTTTGTATTTCAAATGCTGCTTTATAGCTTCATTTTTTTTCCTGAACTGGATTTTTATACTCAGAAAATAACCTTGAGCCTTCAATTGAGAGTGTCTCATTGCTCACAAAGGATAAATCAGGGTAGTTTTAATCATGCTGAGAAAAACTCTTAGAAATTCTAAGAATTCTGTATGACTCCATTAACAACCACAAATGAAAGTGATCTTCACACACCAGTGGACTGTCTATCATCCTAACTGGGACATTTAGCACGAAGGGAATACATGTTCCTATATTTTTCTACTAGCAAGTTTTTAGTGTTTGTATTTTGTTATTTTATTTTCATTTGCTTTTTGCTTTAAACCACAAATAACAAAGAAGAAGTAAAATGTTACATAAATTTGCACAAATTTTCTGGATATGAGTGTAACTGTCCTTTGCTATTTCTTTCCCCTAAAATTGAGTTTCATGTTAATTTTAAAGAAAGTTAGACATGGTGCTCAGAGGGAGTTTCAGGTTATCAGGGAAAATTGTTTCATGGAAGAAAACTGATGCCAAAATGGTATTTATGCAGTATTCTAAAATGATTGTGACATTTGAGAAAAGTAGTTAAACATGACCTCTACCAGAAGTCATAAGATTATATAATTTTCATGAGACATAAAAAGACATTAATTATATCAAGACTTCTTTTGAGATACATTTTCAAATTTTAGCATGACTAGCATTTCAATTTATGAGATAGTTGGACTTTGTGCCATGAAATGTTAGTTAGTGTTCTATCCAGGTACAGAAATTGTTAGAGTCATTTCTTCTAAAGACACTAAAATGATAGTAGCTGACATTCCAAGGAATTGAAAAGCTATTTGCCTGCTGAATAGCAAGACAATAGGTGAACCAGGATGCCTAATTTCACTTTTCTACAAGTTTCCCTTGGGGTTCACAATATGAGGTTAATTTAAAACTGAACATGTCTCCTAATCATGTCCTTCTGGTCTTTAGGAGCTGAATATTCAAGAAAAGACTAAAAGCAGGAAGCATAACGTGGTAGCTAATATCATACTGTTCTCCATATTCCTTGCAACAATAATGTGATTTTTTCCAAAACTAGTCTAGAAAATAAAGGTATTTTTCATTCTGTGCCTACATGGAGTATTTAGCACTCTATTTCAGAAGCATTCATGACTTCATGAAACTAGGCATCCATTGGGAAAAGGTATAAAGGCAAACATCCAGAAACATGACAGCCCAGGAAAATGCTTAGATTAATACATCTGGCTTATTTCAAAACATAATGAGCTCAAAACATAATATACTAGTTAATTGCTTCTAGCCTTCTCAATCCCAAGTATCTTTTAGTGATTGAAGCCATTTGCTCCTTAGTTCTCTGTGCATTTAACCAGGCACAAGTACACGTTGAGAAGAATGAGACTGTTGAGAAATGACCATAGACCATAATCTCATAAAGAACAAATTCTCTTCTCATCTTTATCTGACTCTTCTTTCTTGTCTTCCTGCAAAGGAAGCCAGATTCTGAGGATGTAAATTTCCTGAGTTAATATGCCAAAAAGGCTGCCTGAGAAGATGAAAACCCATGACCTGGAGTGAGAAGAGCATTAGCACCACTGTAGACAAAAGTCCCCAACCTGTAGGTAGCAGCCCCTCGGCTGTAAGTGACAGAAAATCCAACTCAATTTACTCAACAAATGAGGACCACGGGCCCACGTGGACAGCAATCAAGAGTGGCTGGATCCAGTGGAGTGAGCACTGGGGCAGAACAGGTTTCTGTCTATATCCCCTCTCCTTACCTCTCTGTTGTTCCCTTTTCAGAGGCCTTCTTCACCATGGAAAGACATCCAGAAGAACCTGTTTGCTTATATACTCCCAGGTACAAATCCAGAAGAAACAAGAATGAATCAATTTCATGAAGGAAAAGTCCTGGAATTAATTCTGATTGAAAAAAATTACCTTGATTTAGGTCCTATGCCATTCCTAAACCCATTTCTGTGGAAAGAGAGATGTGATTGTCAAATCACCTAGGCTTGGATAGCCTGCTATTCTGACAGCCAGGCATAGCATTAGTACTGAGAGTACCTAGGCCAGAAGTGAGTTAAGGATGATATCCCAGGTAAGGACACCATGACCAAGAGGAAGTTATAGATATAGGTAGGCAAAAACAATAACTGCTAACTGAACACTATTCCAATGGCTTTTCAATTCTGGCTATACATTACCCAAGAACCTTTATGTAAATATTTAAACATACCTGAGCTTCATACCTCAAAAATTCTGAAACACTAGATCCAGAGTACAAACTGGAGACTGGTTGTTGAAAAAGCTCTATAGATGATTCAGTAATGACCAGGTCTAAATCATGAAGGGGTCTCAATGAACTCATTTGTCAAATGAATGTGGCAAAACAATTTAGCAATTCTCAAACTTTTTCAGCTGTGAACCACTTAACACAATGCCAAGAACCCTAGGGTCCACCTATCTACTCGCCCACTCACACTTCACCTGCACTAAACACACCTCCCTCATTGATATTGTTTCAATAGAGTACTACTCAAAAGAATCTTCTTTTTAACAAATTCTAACTAGGACTCTGAGCTCTGCCCTACTTACAATAATGTGCTTGCCAAGGTTACCAGTGTTCTTTAGGATTCATTTTGAAAGTGAATTGTTAATGGAAAATTTCAGCCTAACTACATATTGAAATATAATATGTTGAATCCAGACAATACTTTGTCTCTTCTTTCCTTGTCCTTCCTATTTAGCCATTCTCATCTATCAATACACCATGGGCCTTAGTATTGCATGAAGCTGCACTACCTCTAAAATAATAAAATCAACAGAATGAAAAAGCAACCTATGAAAGGGGATAAAATGTTGGCAAATCATATATCCAAGAGAGACTGATCTTCAGAACGTATAAAGAACTTCCACAACCCAATGACACAAGGTGAAGAAATCTGACTTTTTAAATGGACAAAGAGAAAATCAAAATGGGCCAAGACTTTAAATATATATTTCTCCAAAGATGATATGCATATCAACAACAAAAACATATGAAAAGATGCTCAGCATCACAAGTCAACAGGGAAGTGTCAATCAAAACCACAGTAAACAAAAAACCTCACAATGAAATAGCACCTTGTACATACCCACCCTGGCCACAGTCTCCCTTCCTTTTTGCTATCAGTTTGACCATTCATTGTCTTCACAGAGCCTCAAGTTCCTTGATAAGTCTATCCCATCCCTGTCCATTGGTCTCTATCTGTATTTATGTCCTTTACCCAAATTAGATTCTAGAATCAAGAAGTTCAATAACTCTATGCTCAATATCTCTCTGGCTTTTCTTTGCATTTCTGATCCAACTCTACCACCTCCTCCAACTTTGCACTTAGGCAGCTGAGTTTTACTAGAGGAAAAAAATCCCAGAGTGCAAAACTTGTATCACTCCTGTGCTCAAAATCCTCCAATGGTTTCTCCTCTCATCAAATTTAAAGTCAAATTCCTTTTCCATGTTCTAGAATACTCTGTGCTTTGTCCTATAGTTTCCACTGTGATTTCATCTCTTCTTAATGTCACTGCAGCCACAGATGCATAACTGCTGAGTCTTCAACAAGTCAATCATCTTCCTGCCTCAGGACATTTGTATTTACTATTTTCCTTACCCAAAATACTTTTCCTCCAGATGTCCACAAGTCTTGCTTTGTCATTGCATTCAGGTGTCTGCTCAAAGTTCTTCTTCCCTGTCTTATGTAATAAAAATCATCTCAGGACTCAATGATTTCTCTTTGTAGCACCTATCACCACCTAACCTAATCACCACCACCTAATCACCAACACCTAACACATGAGAAACATTTAGTTGATCTTTGCCTGTCTTCCTCTCCAGGAAAGGGAGCTCCACAATGACATCGAATTTGCTTTTGTTTTCTCCATATCCTCAGTACTCAGAACAGTGATAATGCTCAACAAATATTTGTTGAACAAGTAAGTCAATAAAGCAGAACTATTCTTACCATTGTAATTTATGGTTAATATTTCAACTGGGCCTCAAGACTACCCAGAAATTCTACCATTTTTACCTACCAACTCAGTTTCCCATTCTCCATAATCTATTTCAAATCTCCACTGTCTTTAGAAACCTGATCCTCTCATCAACACACAACTACACACACACACACACACACACACACACACACCATACAGTCCACAACAACCTATCTTGCTACTTTACAAAACACAGATACTCACACATAAGAAATCCCTGTCCACCTGCTGCAATACCTACATATCATACTGTATGCATACTCCTTACTTTTCTGATTGCTCATGTTATAAAAGAAAGGGCAGGAGAAACTCTCTAAGCCAGTCAGACTTCATTTTGTTAGTCCCCTATTTTCTCTTACCTTACCTTTTTAGGAAGTACCTCCTTTGGGATCTTCCACCAGTCTCAAGTCTTCCCTCCCTTAAAAATGAAATTAAAGTGCTCCACTCCTTTCAGCCACAAAACCCTACACAATCACTCTCTCTTCTCCCCTTCACTGTTAAACGTTTTAAAGTAATTTCCCTCCTTTGTTGTCTCTCTCCCCTCTTCCTATCCATGCCTCAGTACTCTCTCACCTGATTATACACCAGAACAGCTTCTGCAAAGCTTACCATTGACCTACTTCTCTATTGCCAAAATGTGTGGTCAGGATGTTGGACTATTGAGAATGCCTTCTTTTAAAAATTTATGCCCTCTTCTCCAAACTTCTTGGAGATTGCCCCCTCCTAGCTTGCCTCCTGCCTCTTCAGCCTCCCTGTCTGCACTGGGTGCTCGGCCTCCTCTAACTGGTTCCTGGTATTGGCATGTCTCAGAACCCAGCCCTGGCCTCATCTCATCCTACTCTATACCTTTTCTTTGGGAGTCTTAGGCCACACAGGGCTTTAATTATCCCCACTGTGAACCAGTCATATTCAGATTTATATCTCTAGCCCTAACTTCTCTGAGCATCTAAATTGCCTCTAAATTTTTTATGTTTTCTCTAATTGAACATCTTAAAGACACCTTAGAATCAACCCATCCAAAACTGAATTAACCTGCTTTCCCTTCTAACCTACTTTTTCCTTTTTCTCCAGAGTTCCTGAGCCCCCTCCCCCATATATTGATCTCCAAATTCTATCAATTCTACTTCTTAGATACCTAATGTGTCCTCTTCCACTTTGTCTTTTCTATTTAATCCTATGGCTACATCTCAGCTTAAGATATTACCATCTATCAACTTTCTTCCATCTGGTCTCTCCATTTTCTTTTCCCCACTCAAGACTATTCTCCAGAGAAGGGACAAGGATATCTCAAAACGCAACCTTGTCATTTCACATCTCTGCCTAAAATTCTTTAATGGCTCCCATTGCTCTTAGATAAAAACCAAAATCTTTAGCATGCCTTGGGATGCATGAAGGATGCATCTGCTAAGCTCTACTGACCCTCCACCCCTACACTGGCCTGGTCTGCAGTGGAGAAGGAGTTTTGCTCTTCACACCCTTAACCTCTTCACACACATAATCTTTACTCACACCAAGGTTTTTGCACCCTTTCCTTTGTAGGCATTTCTTACCTACCTTTGCCTGACTCATTCCTACTCTTTCTTCAAGTCAATTACTTATTTATTTCTTTTTTTAAGGAAAACCACCCTGAGTGCCAGGCTGGAAAATGTTCTCTTCCTATGTATTTTAATAGTTCCCACCATTTTTCTTTTCAGCCCTTGTCACAGTAAAACATTACAAATCTATGCAATTATATGGTCAATATTAGCCTAATAAGGAAGACTTTCAAAGAATGACTGTGGATATACTTTACCTAACCATTACTTTCTAATTGATATTTTGGTGGTCTGTGATTTGGGGATATTATTTTCAAAAAATTGTACAGGGAAGATACTCTATTTTTATATTGAGAACAACAAAGAGAAAATTATTTGTAAAGTAAAAATTTGCTGATTGAACAGGTAAAGGGTAGTATCTGTTTTTCAGAAACAGAAATATAGACAGTGTCATTATCAAAGACATCACAGCTTTAAAATAACAGCTGAGGTCTGCCTCTAGCATTTTCTGATTTAATTGGTCTGGAATGAGGTTTGAGTATTGAGGGTTTTTTTAATTCCCCAGATGACTCTGATATGCAAATAAGTTTGAAAACCACTGCAAAAGAAGATGCTCGTGAAGTACTTATCAATGCCCTTTTTACAAGGTGGGTGTCGCCACAACGGAGGTACAATAGGTATAAATACTGGTCACATGGCTCTCCAAAACAAAGGCCATGTCCATAAACAGTTATCTGTAGCCCTCAACAGAGCACCACGTCATCACAAACGTATGGTGATTAATATCTAAGCGGGGAATCATCGGGTGAAATGACTCAAGGAGCACTTCTTCACACTGATTTGGAATGTGACTAACTTCTGAAAGAGACATTGCACAGATGCTGAGCCCAAGCAGCAGTGTTGAATCCCTTCAATCAAGGAGCCAGCTCAGTAACAGATAATCAGGGCAACAGACGGTCTCATCCTGCAGCAAGGGCAAGAACCCAGCTCTACTCTCAGAATGGCTGGGTTTTAATTTTGACTTTGCCACTTGCTTGGTTTATGATCTTGATCAAGTTCTTTAACTTTTCTAAACCTCAGCTTCTATTTTTAATTCCAGGGAAAGGATAAGTATATAATAAAGTATTTCACATCATTTCAGAGGCGTGGTTGGAGGGTATGTGAAGCATCAAGCATAGCAAACACTGAACACACTCGAGCTGTTATTATCCTCTCAAGTTAGAGCTAGAAACTCCTACCAAAGGATGGGAACTTGTCCATTCTGTTTGTTGAAAGCTTATTTGTAAATCAAACAAAATAAAAACTGAAATTACAGAATACCTAGAATGTAATAATGCCAGTAACAAAACTAAAGAAGACCACTAAAACGGTATTTATTTTCCTAAATCCTTATGCTAATAAAGACAAAAGACTACAATTGGTGAAATAACTCTCCAAAACCAAAAATAACAATTAACATAGTATCATAAATTAATGAAGTAAATTACAAAATTTTGGAAAGAATCAATAAATTCAAGATCTAGTACTTTAACAATAAAGAATGAAATGGACAAAATCTTAAGTAGCTTTTTATAAAAAAATGGAGGAATAGGGACAAAGCACCAATTTAGGACTTGGATGGAAACTTTATGTTTACCTTCTTATTCCCAATACTGGGGATTGAACCTAAGGTGCTCTACCTCTGAGCTATAAACCCAGCCCTTTGTAAATTTTGTTTTGAGACAAGGTCTTCCCAAGCTGCCCAGGCTGGCCTTGAACTTGGAATTCTCCTGTGTCTGTCACCATAGTCACTGAGAATATAGGCATGCATCGCCATGCCTGTCAGCCTTTTTTACATTATATATTGCATCCTGGGCATGGTTTGAACTGGTAGCACAAAATTTACATTTTAGGAGTTTTACATTTACTTTTACTTTTGTTCCTAATAGTCCATTAGTGGTTTGGGAAAAGTGATAGTGGTTCTTGGCATCTGTGAGACCCTGGGAGAAAATTGAGTACTACATTTCTTTTTTTTTTTTTTTGGGTTGGTTTTTTTTTTTTTTTTGGCATTTTAAGAACTAGTTGCTAAAGCATCCAGTGAATTATTAATGGTAGTATTTTTGCATCAGGTTATGGCTTACATGAATAAGTTCGTCTTTTGGTGTCTGGTACTGAGGAAATCTCAGTGACACACTCTGTAAGCATAAGCACAAAACCTCTAGAGAGGCCGATGCACTAAAAGCCACAGGGAGAAATATAATTGAAAGGCATCTTCACTGTGACAGCAAAGCCATGGAGAGGCTGAAGTTCAAATCGCAACAGGCTTAAAATATCAGCACTTTAGTTAAAACACTGGCACTGAGGTCTGTGGAGAAACTTTGGAGAACACATTTTTGAGTTGAAAATTATTAGTATTAATGTTTCTTTGATATCTGGAAAACTTCCCATCGCCTTAAGGAGCAAAGCCCTGTTTTTGTGTGATAAACTTACACCTCACTGGGGTCCACAATGAGGCAAGAGAAAGTTGGGATGTCTTCCAAATTCTCCTATGCAGATTGGTATTATAACCTTCCAGTTGTCAGAACATGTTATCATCTGAGCAAAACTGTCCTTTCCAGGCTCACCACTAAGTAAATTGAATTCAGGGACTTAGGTATTTTTGTCCATAATATTTGGAAAAACACAGGTCACTGGAAAGTGGAATTTTTATTTTAAAAATGTTTCATTTAGATTTGCAATTTTATACTTTATAGGAACCAAATTGAACTGTGACTTATGTTTCAGAATTTTCATTACTGAATTTTTGCATTTTTGTAGAACTTTTGTAAAACTGTCCTCATAGGGGAAGGGAAAGCCCTGATGTGTACTGTTTTCCAATTTCCATGGTTTAAATAGTCCCATTGTGACTGACTTTAAGCTAATATTTAAAATCAATTCTCATGAGTCTGTACCATCGATTGTACCTCTTCTGTATTCTGTTCCTTACCCAACAGCATTTAATGGTCAGGAAATATATGAGGTGAACACACACACACACACACACACACACACACACACACAGAGCGTTTGTAACATAAATAGATATGAGTAGCATCACCTTGCTAGATTGATTCCACTAGGATGGTTTTGTTTGGTGTGGAATTGGGATGGAATAGATTCAAATAAGGAATCTTCTCAAATTTGAAGATATTCGTGGCTGCTGGCTCCAACAAGGTGAGGAATACCCAGGAGGTGTTAGTCCAGCGGTGGTGCTGCAGTAGCCTGTACAAGCCAGTGTTCACCTCTGAAGGCCTAGAAGGTATAAGCTTCCTCAGAGTCCTCTCCACTTCTCTTTACCAGTTTACCCTAACTCACTTCCTATCCTCCTCACTGCTCTCACTTTCTCAACTCCATTCCTTCTTTTTAATTTCCTTTTTCATTCTTTCCCAAATTCACCCTATCTGACTTTAGTTCAGAATTTCCTTTGGAGTAGTACACTTAAGAGCCACTTGGATATAAGGTAACCATGGTAACCGCTTGTCAGGTTTGTCCATGAACAGGAAGTAATGTGAAGACTAGATGCCCATGATCTAATTGAAACATACAGACATGCAGAACTTGAGAGCTCTGGGCATCATCCAAGAAGCCCAGAACTCCCATGTCAAAGAAGAAATGGGTACCATGAAAACCACCTGCAGAAAAAAATCACAGCAAAAGAAACCTGTTTAAAAGTTGACACCAAGGAAGGCATGGGAAGAAACCACCTCAGTGCTCTACAGCACTGTGTCTATAGTGAACCATATTATACTGTGCATTTAGAAATTCGTTAAGTGGATAGGTCTCATATCACATATTTTATCACAATACAGAAGGAAATAAATTGCCTGAGGATGCTAAATAAAGGCCTACCATTCTTAGAGCCTAAGATTAGAAAAAAAATAATTCTAATCCAAAAACCTGATCCTGCTTATATTTTATGAATGAAATTAAATAGTAAAGGCAATATAGTTTTGTGGGTAAGGGCACTGATTCTGAACCAAACTAACTGGTTCAAATCATGATTGAACCATTCCTAGCCTTGTGATCCTGGGAAAGTTACTTAACTGCCTCATGCCCCCATTATTCTATCTGTAAAATAAAAAAATAAATAATGATATATCACCTTCACAAGATTTTGTGAAACTGGGCCTCACAGACAGGTGGGCTTAATTCTGCCCCCTAAAATTCACTGTTAAGTCTTAACAATCCCCAATACCTCAGAATGTGACTATTTGAACACAGGATCTTGAAGTGGTAAAACAAGGCCATATGGTGGAATCTAACCCTATATGACTGGGGTCCTTGTAAAAGGAGGAAATTAGAACACATGCAACTGAGGGAAGACCATGCAAAGACAACAGAAGAATACAGCCATCCACAAGCCAATGAGAGAGGCCCTCAGAATAATACAACCCTGCTGATTCCTTGATCTTGTACTTTAAGCCTCTAGTACTGAGTGAAAAATAAATTTCTATTATTTAGGCCTCTGGTTTAAAGTACTTGTTACAGCAGGCCTAACAGATAATACAGAGCCATATCTTAGATAGTGCAGGCACTACAAGAGTTTACTAGTACCACTAAAAGATTTACATTAACTATAAATCATAATAAATGCTATTGAAGATATGGGGTACAAGGAACACTTATACAGTGAGACTGTAAATTCACACAATTACTATGGAAATCAATATGGAGTTTCTTCAAAAAGCCAAGGAATTGAACCACCATATGACCTAGCTATTCCACTACTCAGTAATTATCCAAAAGAATTAAAGTCATCCTACTGTAGAGATCCATGCATACTCATGTTTATGGCAATGCAATTCACAATAGCCAACTCATGAAACCAGCCTCAATGTCCACTGACAGATTCATAGATAAAGAAAATGTAGTATATATACAATATGGAGTTTTATTTGGCCATAAAGTAAGATGAAATTATGTTATTTGAAGGAAAATGGATGAAACTTGAGAGCATTATGTTAAGTGAAAAGAACAAACTCAGAAAGTCAACGGTTGTATGTTTTCTCTCATTTATAATAGAGGAAAAAAACCCAAGGGGTGTGGTTTCTCATGAAATTAGAAGGGAGACCAGTAGAATAGAGAAAGAAGGTTAGGTGGGAAGGGAGGGAGAGGGGAAGTGCAGGGAAATTAAGCAAATTTTCTTATATGCATGTTTGAATATGTCACATTGAGTTCCACTATAATGTATAACTAGTATGTACCAATTAAATATTCATTTTAAAAGATTTACATTAACAAAAGTAGCAACCTTCTGTTCCATTTTTCCTACCTCTTAATCCCTTTCTTTTCAGGCAAAATCTCTCAAATATTAGGCTCTTTATTTTCATATTTATCTTCATCTTTTTATTGAGTTAAAATATCTGCATATATATCTTTATGGAATACATTATAATAATTTGATACCTATATTCTATTTATAATAATCAAATAAGGGTAATAAGCACCTCCATCTCCACAAAATTACTCATTTTTGTGTTTGGGAATTTCATACTCTTCTAGTCATTTAGAAACACGACTTTGAACCAAATGTTACTCTATTGTGCTTAAGAAGAACCAGAAGTAACTCTTCCACTGTGGTCTGATGCCCTTATTGTAGCCTCATATTTCTAAATTATATGTTTATATTGATATTTCTTGATTCACCACATTTAGACAGTAACTATTAACTTACTGTTATGGTAATGGGGCCTTTACGTCTCAGTGCAACTGACCCCTCCGACGTACCCAACAAAATTATATCATTATTCTTGGTTAATTCGGTACTTTATGTCTGTATTACTTCAAGTATGTAAATAATATCTCTTACTGAGTCAGACTATGATTATATTTATTGTTCCATGCACCTTTTGTTTTTCCTGGAGATAATAATTCCATTTTTCCTTAACCAGTTTACTCTTCTGTATATCTGTACCTAAGCAATAGATCTATCGAGTACTCAGCAATAATTTTCATACCAGTTAACAGGAGTTAATTTTCCCCTGCTGCTCTCTGCCCCACAGCCCTCCACCCTTCTGCTCCAATCAGAACTGGTTGGTCTCGAGTTCTGCTATACCATGGGGATTTGCCTTTCCTATTTTCTTGTAATAGATCCCTTGTTTCCTGTATCCTATGTCGGTTTCTATTTTGATTTAATAGCCCCTCCTCCTTTTTTTACTACAGAACTTCTTTTGGTGGCTTTCAAAGTGAACGTGTATTAGAGATGAGGTTTTGTATCTCCACATGACTGAAAGCATTATTGGGCTAGCTTCATGCTTTGCTGACTATGAAGTCCTAGCTTGGAAAATCATTTGCCCTCAGATTCTGAAGGCATTCTCCAACCCTTCTAGCATCTAGAGTCAGCGTGGAAAATCATGATGCTTTTATCCCAGATTTTCTCTCTGGAAGAATTGGGGGATCTTATTTTCAGCTCTCTGAAGTTTTACAATATGTTCCCTGGTAATCTTGTCTATAAATTAAGTTGGACACTCACAGAGACCGCCAATCTAAACACTCCAGTCCAATAATTTGGAGAATTTTTCTAAGACCATTTCTTTGAGTACTCTCCATTTCCCAACTTTTATTTCTTCCCTCTTTGGGGTTTCATATGTTGTACCTTCTGGATTAATCTCCTATTTTCGGGAACATTTCCTCAACCTCATCTTCCAAGATTCTTGCTGACCTTTTTAAAAAGTTCCTTTATGACAATTTTAATTTAATTTTAATTCCCAAAGGAATTTTAAAAGCTCAAAAAGGAGCTTATTCTCATCCTTCAAATGTTACTTTACATGGCATCTGATCCTTCTTTGATGAGCATTTTATCTTCTCATATGGGAATTGTTATATTTGTCTTTGGTGCACCTTCTGAATTAATTCTGCAATTCAAATGTCTAAAACTTCAAGGCCTTGTGATCCAGAACAATAGCACATTGTTTAAAATCAAGCTTTTCCTTATAGTTCATTCATTCATTTATGCATTCATTCTCTTCTTCAATCAGCCAGTCAGAATTTAATGAACATCTAATATGTGTCAGGCTCCATGTTAAGCATTGGGTTTAAAACTAATAAACAACATAAGACATCTACCCTGGAGGAGCTCACAGTCTAGAAACAGAAGATATAGTTGACAAAAGTATTAAAATGAGCACTCATTTGCAAATTCAGAGTCTTCATTCATTCTCATTGTGGAACATGACTCTTATGCTATTATTTTTGTATAAAACCTCCCCTAGTTATTACCCCATAATGCATTCTCTGAATATCTTGATTTTCACAAGGGTAAGTTTTAGTGCCCTGACTAAACTGTGAGCTTTTTATGAACCAGTGTTCATATTTTAAATTTATTTATTTAAAATTTCTATGCTCTCTAACATCACTCAAACATAATAAAAAAGCATTTGTATTTGCAAAACATTTTCATAGATAGTATCTCATATAATCTTCACAGTCACCTAGTGGGGTAAGTAGGTGGATATTATAATAACTGGTCTCTAACTTTGCTTTATAACCAAAGAAATCGAAGTCTAAAAGGTTTGGTTCTGACCAGAACCAGAACTTGGTTCTGACCAAGTTCTGACCATATGTTCTGGTTCATATGAACCAGAACAAAAACTCCCACGCTGGACTCTAAATCCCATCTCCTTCCATGGCACATAGTCTCGTGAATACTTACTGATTTACCAATTGCATGTAAATATGTAATGGCTCTCAATAGTGTGCAGATGAAGTTCTTGCTACTGAAGACTCTAAAATGTCTGGAATAAGAGAACTTTCCTGTCCTAAGAACCTGTCTACCCCAGTCAGCATGCAAAAACCAAAAGCAGCGAAGGACACAATTGCCCTACACCCCCTACCTTAAATCATAGCCTGATCATTCCTTAATTCATTGTTTCCAGAGAGCCACTCTACTCTGACAATAACCTAAAGAAATACAATCCACTGAGTCCTTTAAGACTTGTTTCTCATAATCCATCCTGGCAGGCCCCATTTAAAAATTGTGTATCTGTCAAAAAATACAATTGTATATCTGTACAAAAATTGTATATCTGCATAAGAAATGTGAAACAGTAACTTATTCCTTTCTCTGTCTTCTCACACAGGCACATCCAGAACCCAGATGTCACACTGCCCAGCTCCTCCAGGGATTTTTAGAACTGTTCTGAAAGTCAGAGGCAAAGCTGACACAATGTGTCTGCTTCAACAGATGCTGGTGATTTTCCTCTGGCTTCTAGATGCACCTGGAGCCTCATTCTAGTTCCACCAAAGACTTTGCAGGAGCTTTCCATCTGGATATCAACTCTTCGTGCTGTCAGGTTAGAGGAGGTTCTGCCCCCAGACACCTGTCCTGTGCCCTCCCAGCTTCAGGAGCTCCAGCTGGAGGATGTTGACTACACGAGCAGACTTCGTGCTAGTCTTGTCTTAACCTCTAAAGAGAACTGAAAAGTGTATCTGTAACCTGAATGCCTGGGCCTCGTTAATTTGCAAATACATGCAAGTATATACAAGCACAGAACAGGTATGAAGTACCTAACATGAAATAGATTCTCATTAGGTATTCATTGAATAAACAGATTGTCTGGGCATGCATGCTCCTGTACATATATGTTGAGACAACTTACCTATTTAAGTTACCTATTCTGCCCTATTAGACTCTAAGCTCTGTGAGTGAAAGGACGATAGCACATTGTTGTCCTTAACTTAGTTTGGCATAGTGGTTGCTCCCGATGCAAATGTGGAATTAGTGAATGAATTTGGTTCACATTAGCATCATCATTTAAATCTTGCTAGCTGAGTGTCTTCCTGCTTATATATTAATCTGAGGCCTTTGTAGAAGCATCATACACATCCATAAAGCTATCTGGGCTGCTGTTCCCCTTCTTCTATTATTCAGCCAAGGAACAGTTGTTTCATATAAATATTGTCCCTGCTTCTGTGAAAGTGACTCTGGGTCCCCATTGCCCCAGAGATAATAACATTACATATGTTCTGATGTCTCCACTTCTGCAGACACCTGATCCAGGAATCCATGGCCATAATTCTCAATGATACTTCAGTTTTGTTGCTCTAAGAAAAGACGTATCAGCCCCAGTGATCACTCACAGTCATTACAACCAAAATTCAGTATTTCATAAACCTTGGTACTGACTTCATCACTCCCTACCTAATCAAGATTTGAGTCTCTGCCCCTTCATTCAGGATGTAGAAATTCTTGAAAACTGAGAATAGTTCCATTCTATGTTGCCCTCTGTGAGAGGAATCTGACCATGGAGTCTCTTGGACATCAAAATGTTACAAGATCAATGAATATATGCCACATTTTTACCCCGGGCATATCCATGCACAGGACAGCTGGCTAAAACAGGATCAAGTAACAACTAGACCTCTACTCAGAATCAAGACACCTCTCCAGAACTGAAGTCCTATTGTTAAGACTCTCTCCTTATACAAAATTCTTTCATTTTATAGTAACTCTTTTATTTGCATTCTGAAGGCTGTTTTCATTGTCCCTCTAATTCTCACTATGACTGTTTAGTCATGTCTGTTTATCTCTAAATCCCTCTTTAAAATTTCCTGCATAACAGTTTCTTGGATTCCCACTGGAATAAAAGCATGCAAATAGGTACTTGGGGTTGAGCTGGGGGAGAGCATGCTATTCCTCATATTTGACTAATCCAGCTACACCTCAGCTCCAGCCATCACCAACTCCATTGAAACACATAGGGCATAGTTCAGGAATTTTTACTGAAGCTGATGTAGAAGTGGCATCCTTCTTTCCAACAAAGATAAAGAGACAAAATAAAGGAACTGGAGCCCCTTCTTTTCAGAGTGAAAACTCCACAATTCTACTATGATGCATCTGACAGGTATGGCTAACAATTAGGATATGGTACACCCTGATAAGGTGATCGAAGTGGTCCACTTGTCAGAGCCCCAGGCTAAGTGAGTCATTCAAATTCAGAACAAGAAGCATTTGCAGCCACACCTTCCAAAGTGACACCTGGGTAAGGGATATGACCTCTACTGACTGGATCAATCGGGATTTAAACTAATAAATCTCAAACTTCCTAGAAATTCTAAGTATCAATTGATGTTCTGAAAACTTATTTTTTGAAATGTGCTTTTTAGACATCACATGTATCATTTGAAGAGTGGGATGTTGGGGAAAGTGAGTAATGTCCTGTTTGTTTCATGCATAATATAATCCATTATATCTGGAAAGAGCTACAAGTAGTAACTGAAGAAACTGGGTGAGTGACTCATGCTGGAGAACACTCATGATCTGGTTCACACATATTACTCCATATGCTAATATCGTTCTCTTCCACTCCATTGACTTGTGCACCAGACTGACCTCATCCAGGACAAGCTAATTGTTACTTTAGGGAGAGGATTGGGAGGATTCATACTTTATCATTTCAAAACATAATACAAATCTACAGTAATCAAAATTATGTGGTCTTGGTATAAAGACAGAAAAGTAAACCAATAGAGTAGAATAGAAAGTCCAGAAATAAATTCAAACAGAGAGAGAGTCAAATGATCTTCAACAAAGATGTCAAGACCACTCAAAAAGAAGAGTTTCTTCCAACAACAGTGGTGGAAAAACTGGATTTCCACATGCAACAGAATGATGTTGGACTCTTATCTTACACTGTATACAAAAACTGAAAATTGATTAAAGACCCAAACTAAGATCTAAAACTCTAAAAAAATCCTACAAGAAAACATAAGTGGAAAGCCTCATGACATTGAAATTTGCAATGATTCTTGAATATAATGGTAAAAGCACAAGCAGCAAAATCAAAAATAGACAAATGGTACTATATCAACTTTAAAAATGTTGTGCATCAAAGAACATTATAAACAGAATAAAAAAGCAACCTATGAAATGGAATAAAATATTTGCAAACCATATATCTGAGACTGATATTTCTCCAAAGAGGACATGCACATTACCAGCAAACATATGAAAAGATGCTTGACATCACAAGTCATCAGACAAGTGTCAATTCAAAAGCACAATGAAAAATTTAAAAAACCCAAGAATGAAATGGCACCTCATACCTATTGGAATGGCTACTATTAAAAGCAAAATAAATAGCAAAATAGCAAATGGTAGTGAGGACATGGAAAAATGGAAACTCTTGTATATTGTTGGGAGACAAAGTGGTATAAGTGCTATGAAAAACTATATGGTGAGTCCTCAAAAAAATTAAAAATAAAACTACTGTATTGTCCAGGAAATCCACTTTAAGAACCCACTTTCCCAAAATTGAAAGTGAGGTCTCAGATATTTGTACTTCCATTTTCAAAGTATCTCTATTCACAATAACCAAGAGGTAAAAGTAACCCTAATGTCCACTAACAAATGGATAAATAAAATGTGGTATATACATGGAATAGAATATTACTCAGCCTTAAAAGGGAAGAAAATTCTGTCACCTGATACAGCATGGATAAACCTTGATCGTTCTAAGCCAGATACAAATATAAATACTGCATGATTCCTAAAGTAATCTAATTCATAGAAACAGGAAGTAGAAGGGTGGTTACCAATGACTGGAAATAGGGGGAAAGGAGTTGTTTAATGACTATAGAGTTTCAGTTTTTCATGATAAAAACATCCTAGAGATCTGTTTCACAACAATGCAAAAATAGTTAAAATTCACTTTCTATTTTTAAGTATACAGACACTTAAAAATAGTTAAGAGGGTAAATTGTATGTAGTGTTTCTAACCATGATTAAGCAAGCAAGCAAACAAATGAATAAACAATGACATGCACACACTAAAAGAATGAAGCAAGACTGCAGTAGGATGCCCCCTGGGACAGACCAAGGGCAGCAGAGAACCACCTGCAAGTTCTGTAAGCTTTAAAGCGTTGTGAACAGCTGGAAGGCCCCTAAATGATTTGTTGTGTCTAAGTGCTAAAGAAAATTTACCAGTTTCGTGGTTATGCCTCGGGCCAGCCCAAAGCACGGTTTTGCTGCTCTGGGGAGAAGCCAATATTCTGAGTGGGGACTTTCATGCATTTACAACTCATTCATCCATTCAGCAAACATTTCCTTCTGCTCTGCTACACCCGCCACTACATAGGCCCTGGGGACATATAAAAAAGACAAGGCCCAGACTCCACATTCCCAGCTAAGACCTGAGTTGGTGGCCTGAACAGTTAATGCACAAACTAAAAGCAGCACCCCAATACTAAATTGATAGAAACCCAGAAATCAGCAAATTCAGTCCTTCCCTGCTGCTTCCCCCACTCCTCTGTCCCCAGTCTAAATGAACAAGCCTTGCTACATCTGCGAAGTTTTCAACAAGCATAAAAATTCATTAACAGAAATTGACTCCAGTGTCGTGCAGCTTCAGGAAGCGGATGCCTCTACAACTGCAACAACCTGACCTGAAAGTTCTCACCACAGAAGTGGGTCTTCTGTCTCCATCCTAGTGTTTGATTTTCAGCTGTTTCACTCATGAAGACCCACACCCACCCTCCTAATTGGCGTGTCAATACTCAAAAAAGTGACCAAAACCTTTAACTAGTAGATTAAGAGAACTGAATAGTTCTGTGAGGTAAATTTATCAGAAACCACCATTTGAAAAGAAGTGGAGACTTAAGTTTATTATTATTACTTAATAAGTAATCTGGATTATTCTTGCCTTTTCTTGAGGCAAGTATCTCTGCCATTCTTAGATTCTACATAAGGTCCTAGAGAAATTATCCATGGAATCAATTAGTTGGAATTGTGATTTCAGAGATTCTGTTTCTAAAGCAGTGATTCTCCAAGCGTGGTCCTTGCATCAACATCACCTGGCAGTTTACAGAAATATACTCACCCCAGATTCAGAGTTGCTAAAGATGGAGGCCAAGGATCTATGTTTCTACAAGTCCCTAGGTAATTCTCATGTGCACTGAAATCTGAGAAAGACAGCTATGAAAATGATAGCTCAATTTAAAACTCTTGCTTGGGCTTTAAACCTCATGGATTGCTGTACTTCCAAGACAAAATGTACCTTTATAGTTAACCCCCCATAGAATTGACCATTTCTGCATTTTTATTTATTATACTACTCCCTATGCAAGCTTCTGTTACAAAATCTGCTTCATTTTTAAGAACTTATTAATATGTTCATCTCCAGGAGAATATAAGACCCTTGATAGCAAGGGCTAAATATTTTTTTGACTTTTTAGCTTTAGGACCTAGGAGGGTAACTATATTTGCTTTGTTGAATATGGATATCTGGATGAATACATGAATGGATGGAAGAATGAATGGATGGATGGATGGATGGATGGATGGATGGATGGATGGATGGATGACACAGTGCTTCAAAACCTAGAAGTTTTGTTTGATTAAAGGAAGGGTTAATACCAGGCAGCAAGAAACTGTCAATCTATATTTTAGTAATATAAGCCTATTAATGTTCTTGAGCCCAAATAATTTTTTTCAGCTTAAAAAAATCAGTACTGGAAAAAGGACTGATTCTGAGTAAACAACTGAGATTTGCTTGTGAATCACCCAGTCCCCCTTTGAACAGCCTGGAGGCATCACACTGTCTTCCAGTTCTCTCGTATGAACAAGGCGGATAACACCACCTGCCCTGTGCCTGCCTCATGAGGACACTGAGCATATTAACTAATAATGACTACGAATTGTTTTTGAGGTTCTGGGAGAAGGTTGCTCTATATACATAGGAAATATTAATAAAAAGATCAAATATGTGATAGTATTTAAAACAGACTTCACCATCTCTGCAAAGGTCAGGCGGAAAGCAGAAAGACTACCTTCCCCTGAAATAGGAATCATGGATAATCCACATTCTGTTTGCTTCTTTCATAATAGAATTCAGGTATGCAGCTCATAGAAATCTTTCCTTCAAAATGGAAATGGAAATGGAACACAGAGGACCTTGGAGGAATAGAACTTAAAACATACAACTAAATTTCCAGAAAGAAATCATTTTTCTGGCATGATGTGGTAGAGGAGAAAAATAAATTCAAATACTCTCTGCAAGTACTTATGATCATCCTCAAAGGTGATGACATAAAATCAACTTCTGCTTGCCTATGATTTTACTTCCTCAATAAAACTGGCAAAATTAAGCTCATCTCCTAAGGACGTTAGGAAGATAAGATGACAAAGGACTGCATTGGTGGCGAAGGAGGTCCTTTGCCAAACTATGTCTGGCTTTACCTTACTTCTGTTGACATTTCACTGTGATGGGCAACTCCTTGGCATGGTATAAATCCCCTGAACATGTGAAATATGAATATTTATTCTTGATTAGTCTATCCAGTAATGCTTTACAGTAGACATCATCATTCCCATTTTATACATATGATTGAACATCAAAGTTTACTAAATAGCTTGAGGTCATGGTTAATAAGTGGCAGAGCTAAAATATCCCCACAACTTCTGACTGAACTTCCAAGTCACCTGCTCTCTCTACTAGTTTAAGGAATACTGTGAAGGAAGAGAGGGAGAGAAAGACAATGAGAGAGACTTCCTAAAATTTCACAAACCTATATTTATCTAGAGCAATATTTTCAGGTCTTAGATTGTATAATTCTAAATTCAATTGATTTGAAAAATGTTTTAGTCAGCTTTTTTTTGCTGGACTAAAGGACCCAACCAGAACAACTGTAGAGGAATAAAGGTTTATTTAGGGCTCATGGTTTCAGAGGTCTTAGTCCATAGAAGGCTAGCTCCATTCCTTGGGGCTCGAGGTGAGACAGAACATCATGGTGGAGGAGTGTGGCAGAGAGAAACAGCTCATGTAATAGTCAGAAAGCAAAGAGAGAAACTTCATTTGCCAGATGTAAATATATATACCCCAAAGCCACACCCCAATTCCCACCTCCTCCAGCTAGACCCTACCACTTCAGTTACCATTCAGTTAATCCCTATCAAGGGATTAGTTCACTGATTGGGTTAAGACTCATACAATCCAATAATTTCTGCTCTGAACATTCTTGCATTGTCTCACACGTGAGCTTTTGGGAGACACCTAACATTCAAACCATAACAGAAAATTACTTTAATCCTCATATTTTCAACTTTGGTATAGTTCAGAAAAAAATGTTTCAAAATATCATCTTGTTAACCAGGTAAGGCTATGCAAAATCTCATAAAGGCTCATGTGGAATCCTGAAGTTTCATAGTCAGAAGTTATTTTGATAATTGACAAGTCCAATTTTCTCATTTTACAGATATGGGAAACAAGGTTAAATGATGTCAAATGATATGCTCAAGGTGGTTCAGTTTTCAATCTACTTTCTCATGGTGCCACTATCAAGTTCTATTTTGGTGGGTTTTGAGAGAGGATAAATATAGATGATCCCAGAAATTTATGAAAATACAATTACGAATTATCAGAGCATTAGCCCCCCCCCAAAAAAATCCTGGTTATGGTGGTTTCCTCTCTCCTGAGAAGGAATTATTCTTAATCATATATATATATATTCTGCACTATAGGACTGGGATGGGAACATGAAAGACATATTATTAGGCCTCTTTTTATATTTGATTGTCTGACCTCCAAGAAGATTGCCACTGTTCAGCATTGGAAGGTCAAACATCTGTAGAAAACTTACAAAATATGACACCTTTGGGTAAAATAAGAAGAGATGCCCCTGCCTCAAGATTCTTTGCTGACATCTGCTGGAAAACTGTTCAAGACAACATAAAGCCTACGTCCACAGAGGAAAAGCCACCCCTAGCACTGTGCAATGTTCAGTGTGCATAGACATCCCTAGTGGCCTTGTGCCTAGACAAGTGAAGTGCTTCTTCCTTCCTTAATGTGAACTATGATTCCCTTCAGGTCATTCTACTCAGGAGCACTTAGCTCTGATAGTAACACTTATCACTGAGGTTTGAATGTTTGTTCTCATCCTAAATTTGTATGTTGGAATTAATCCCCGAAGTGATAGTACTAAGAGGTATGGTCTTTGGGATTATCTGATGGAGCTCCATACTCATGAATGGCATTAATGTCCTGATAAAATAAGACTGAAGGACAGTATCAGACCCTTTGCTCTTCTACCACATGAGGACACTTACAAAGTACCATCTGTGCCTGACTTAGTGGCACCTGCCTCTAATCCCAGCAACTAGGGAGGCTGAGGCAAAAGAATCACAAGTTCAAAGCCAGCCTCAGCAACTTAGTGAGGCCCTAAGCCACTTAGCAAGATTTTGTCTCAAAATAAAAAACAGAAAGGGCTAGGATGTGACCTAGTGGTTAAGGGCCACTGGATTCAATCCTTGGTTATCGCCCCTCTCCCCGCAAAAGTACCATCTATAAGAACTTCAAGACTTCATAACTTTGAGCAATAAAATTATGTTGTTTATAAATGTCCCATACCAAGATATTTTGTTATAGTAGCCCTAATAGACTAAGACATTAACCTGGTCTTAACTTTGCCTAATATCTCTGTACATATGTGTCTGTATACATATATACATATACATATATGTCTGTATACATATATACATACACATAATATGCCTTTTTCTTTTTGAGATTGATCACAGCCTCTCTTTTGACTCAATCTTATTCAGGTAATCGATTCACTAAAATTGCATTAAAAGCACACATAATTTCATGGAGAAACATGTCATTGTTATCTGGAAATCCAGATTATAAAGAACCATATGAGTTCTGTAAGTAGAATGTGGTATTCAAAGAACCAGTAAGCTATGTACTGAATTGACAAATTAGGCTGATTTGAGGGTTTTTTTTTTCTTCTTAGTATAGATACTTTGTCCCTAGAGGACCACATTTTATTCTGCAGCTTTAAGTACTATCCATACACAAACAACCCCAATATTTTAATCTCCTGAGCCAAACTCTTCCCTAAGGTGCACTTCCCTATATAGAACTGCCTACTCCAAGTTTCTAATCACATATTCAAAAGCAGCTCAAACTCATTGAACACAGACTCAGTCAAAACTGAGTGCTTGACTTTCCCTTGCAAACCTGTTCAACATATAGTCTGCCATTTCTCAGTAAATAGAAATTTCAACCTCACAGCACTTGAGCCAAAACATTAAAGATCATCTTTGACCCCTACATTGATCTTCCACCATGCATCTAAATCATCAGCAAATCCTATCATCTCTATTTCAAAGTACATCTAGAAATTTTGTCTATGTCTATCATACCCACCTCAAAATATATTTATTTCAAAATATACTACTACTCCTCAATATTTTTGATTCTAAGTAGCATCTGACATCTGCTGGAAAACTGTCCAAAACAACATAAAGCTTATGTCCATAGTGGGAAATGCACCTCCTAGCCCTGTTCAAGGATCAGCGTGCGTAGACATCCACCGTGGCCCTGTCCCCAGACAAGTGAAGTGCTTCTTCCTTCCTAATGGGGTCTGTGATTCCCTTCAGGTCATCCTCCACAGGAGCACCAAACCACGATAGATTGCTCTCTCTCCCTAAAATGTTACAAGATCTTGTTACTGTTTTTTCTATTTATACTTGATCAGTGAATCTCTTAATATCTGAATGTGGCATAAATATGGATCAGAGTTTATTTTTCACATAATAGCAAGAGTAATACTTTTTAAAATGCAAATCATAGCATGGTACCCTTCTGCTCAACACACAGCATGGCTCCTCAGTTTATCAGAATAAATCCCAAGCCCTTGCCATGGCCTACAAAGGCCTCGGTGCTCTGGCTTCCTACTGCCTCTGTAATGTTGTCTCCTATCATTTCCCTTCATATCAGCCTATTTCCTTCACACCGACCTCTTCTGTGTTTCCTGAGTATATTCAACATACAACCCCAATCAGGAATTTTGCAATTAAAATTCCCTCTACAGAATTCCTTTTCATCCCTATAAGTACTGGTCTTACTTCCTTATTTTTGGCAGTATGTTACACTTATGCACCATTTTAGGGAGACTTTCGAAGAATACATCTACAACAGAACACACAATTTTTCTTACCTTGCTTTAATTTCCTTCATTACTTTAAAATCACTAGATTTCTTAAAATCAATTTGCTCATTGTTTGTTTTCATCATCCACATTGGCACTATTGAATATGTAAGCCACCAGCCATATAAATTTAGATATTCATTGAAATTGAGTAATATTAAAAATTTGAAGCTTTCAGTTATCCTCTCTACACTCCTCATGCTTAACAGCCCCAGCAAAACTATACGCTTCAAAATCTTAAATTTTATATGTAATAGGATTTCTTATGATAGAGTCCAAAAAACAGACCCTTACATTTATGATTAATTAACTTTTGAAAAATGGACTAATACAATAAGGAGAAAATGGTCCTTTCACCAAATGGTTCTAGCACAACTGGATATACAAAGACAAACCAAAAAACAAAAAGAACCTGGTTACATATTTATACCACATTCAAATATTAAAGAAGTTCATAGACCTAAGTCCAAACTCTGAATTACTAAATCTGCTAGAAAATAGGAGGAAATCATTGTGATTTTGAGCTAGACAAAGATTGTTTAAATATAGCACCAGAAATATGGTCCAGAAGAGGAAAAACATTGATAAATCAAAATTCACAATTAAAAATATGCTCAATAGAAGATGATAAAAGAATAAAAAAGCATATCCCATGTTGGAGAAAATATTTGAATGTCACATATCAAAGGGCCTTATGTATAGAATATATAAAATATTCTCAAAAATTCAATAATGAGAAAATGAATGATCCAATTTTTAGAAGAGGAAAGAGTTTTGAACAGGCATGTCACCAAACAAGATATTCAAATGACACAAAAGATTTAAAAAATATTCAAACTCACTAGTTATTATGAAATGTGCATTTAAATTACAATGCAACACTGCTACACATATCTTTAAATGTCTAAAATTATAAAAGATTGACAGTATCAAGACTTGATGAAGATATGGAACAACTGGAATTCTCATACACTGCCAATGGGAATATGACGCGGTCCTACCATTTTGAGAAAATTATGGAGGTCCCTTAAAAATTTAGTATACCCAATATGTGGTCTAGTTAATCCACCCCTAGGGCTACAGTGGCAGTGATGTGAAATAACATGTCTATACAAATAATTACAACAAATTCTTTTAATAGCTTTCATTATAAAGGGTAAAAACCAGAAACAATACAACTGTCCTTCAACAAGTGAAAGGGTAAACCAATTGTGGTACAATCATAACTATGGAATTCTATTCCTCAACAAAAGACAAAGTTATAAGTGGATAATTGATGAAATATGATGAATTTCAAGAGTATTTTCCTGAGTTAAATAAGCCAAACAAAAAGAAGTCATACTATGTAATTCCCCTTATATGGGGCTAGGGTTAGGGTTAGGGTTCTAGAAAATACAAAACAAATTCACACTAACAAAGAACAGTTCCATGATTCCTCAGAAAACTTGGAATGGGGGCTGAGGTTGTGGCTCAGTGGTAGAGTGCTTGCCTGGCATGTGTGAGGCACTGGATTTGATTCTCAGCATCACATACAAATAAATAAAATAAAGGTCCATTGACAACTAAAACATATTAGAAAAGTGGAATGGAGCCACCATTTAACCCAGTCATGCCTCTCCTTAGTTTATACTCAAAGGACTTAAAATTAGCCATATCAATGTTTATAGCAGCTCAATTCACAATAGCCAAACTATGGAACCAACCTAGGTATCCTTCAACAGATGAATGGATAAAAAAATGTGACACACACACACACATACACACACACAGGATGGAATATTACTCAGCCTTAAAGAAGAATGAAATTATGGCATTTGCCAATAAATTGTTGGCTGGAGAGTATCATGCTAAGAGAAATAAACCAATCCCAAAGAACCAAAGGCCAAAAGTTTTCTTTGATATGTGGATGCATATCACAATAAGGGGGGTTAGGAAAGAATAGAGGTATATTGGATTAGGTAGAGGGGAGAGGGTGTGAGGGTAGGAATGATAGTAGAATGAATAGGACATTATTACCCTATGTGCATGTATGATTACAGGACCACTGTAACTCTACATCATGTACAACCAGAATAATGAGATGTTATATACCATCTATGTATGATGTATCAAAATGCATTCTACTGTCAATGTATAACTAATTGCAACAAATTTTTGAAAAATTTTAAAAATAGAAATAGCTCCATGACTATCTATGAAGTGGATAGAAGTGTTTATCTTAATCGTGATGATGGTTTTTACAAGTGTGTTTTATGAGTATATATATATAAACTGATACTGCACAATTTAAATGCATGAAGTTTATTATATGCCAATTATACCTCAAAAAGCCATTAAAAATAAATACAGACCATATGCAGTATGCAGTTGTGTCATTGATATTTGTCAAAGAGATAATTTCAGATATTTGTCAGAGATAATTTCAATGAATGGACTATATAATCACTCTAGGTTACTTTCAATTTCTTCCACAGATGATGTTTCCCTAAATAATTTGGTGAACAGAAATGAGTGATTTTCAACACTCTAAGATTTGCTGATGATGTTATTGAAACAGACTTACACATTATATCAGTTAGGGAAGAAATGAATCTGTATATATGACAAGATGAGAACCATAAATCTACTTTTTCTGAATCCTATCATTTATCCTCCATCATGTGGGAAGCAGTCACTAGGAAACGGGAAGACCATAGGTGTCTGAATCTTATGTGGACATAAATTATAGTTTAGCTGCCTATCATCTTTGTGATTTCAGACAAGACAATTGAACTCAATTGTTTTAGCCCATAAAGTTATAATAAAAATTACATTTAACACTTACCAGTAGGATTTTAATGATTAGTCATGATAGTAGGCAAGTTAACATTCAACATGTTATTGTCCTTCCTGCTTCTCCATTCAGTCCAGCAGGATCTATGTTCTTCCTATTCTCTAGACAAGCCATTTCATTTGTGTCTCATTTGCTCATGACTATGATTATTCATACAGGAACACACACCTGACTTTATTGGAGCAAATTTGGTTATATGTTCATATACATATAACCAAAATATGTTATATGTTCATAACATATAATCAAATTTTTGCACCAGCTAAATTAAGGAATTATGATTTGGCACCAAATTGGTAGTCACTTTACCAGTTACAGTTACCTCAAGATATCCAAAATCCTCAGAGTATTTAAAATACCACTTTAGTGGCAAAGCTTCATATTTAAATGTGAAAATTTTAAGTCTTATTAACTAAGTTTCTAGGAATCTCTCAACTTCTCAACCAGAATATTTTCCAAAAGTAAATTTGGTATCTCATATGTTGGAGCAACTAATAATTTGGTATTCAAAGTGTCCCAGAAAATAAACAACTCTATGAGACTCATTTATAACTTGAATGCTGAAATCTGACCCAATGGGAGCAAATAGTTTCTTCTCTCACTGAATTAAAACAGGAAAGGGAAACACAGAAAGATAGAGATTCAGACCCAAGTATGGTAATAAAATAGAAACAAGATTTTCTGACATTCTGCATTTAGTTTGTTTTTGTTTGTTTTTAATTCTGAAATGGAAAAAATTACATAAAAGCGATGAAGCTGAAAATGAATTCAGATATTATACAATCGTTGTTAACTCATCAAATTTAAATAGTGAAGGTTGAAACTGTGCTTCCAGACTATGTGTTGAGACCCCTGTAGGAAAATTACTGGGTTCTTATAAAAAATGTAAGTTTGGACTTATTCCAGATCACTTGATTGTAGGTCCTGAGATTTGAGATGTTTACCAAACACCCCAGGTGATTTTTCATACTGGAAATGATGAGAACTCCGGGGCTTTAGACTACAGTGGAGGCCAAGAGCCAGATCATAAAGAGAAAGAAAAGAATTGAAAGACATGTTCTGATTTACAGTAAAAAAAAAAAAAAATGAAGATGAAGCCATGTGAAGGACCTTTTTTTTCCCTAACGCAGTGAGATGTTAGACTGAACCCATTTTAAAAGGGCTATTGAGCTGCCTTTTTAAAAACTGCTTCAGATGGGTTGGGGATTCAGCTCAGTTGTAGAGTTATAGAGCACCTGCCTAGCACGTGTGAGGCCTCCTGGGTTCAATCCCCAGCACTGCAAAAATAAAAATAAAATAAAAATTACCCCCCAAGCCTGCGGAAAACCCATTTTCAAACACTCAGCTATTGGATTATTGTCTCTGCCCTGCAGGTATATGGTGTTTAATGTCCTTCTGAAGAAGCAGGACTCCTGTAAGAACACCGTACTGGAAACTTGAGCACCTTCATAGGGTAATTTCAGGGAACTTTTGTGTCCAGAGTTTTCTGAATGGGGTGGTTAGAATTAGGTGATACAGCAATACTGGAAATGAATGGAGAGCTGTGCAAGGGTTATACAGTCCAGATAGACAACTGCTGGAAATGACCATGGCCAAAATGATAGCCAGGTTCCTATGCCTGGGCTGACTGCTTTTTCTTATTTATCCATGGTCAACCCTTTATTCATATCTAAGAATGCCACTATAAGTTTCAATGCCACCCCTATCCTCTGCATGGGAGGACAGATAGATATGAAGACCAGAAGGTCCCCTCTGCTTATTGCCAGCTAACAAATATTTTCTCAAACCTGAGAGCTGTTCCCCTGTGCCCTCCTCCTAGCCTCCATTGCCCCCAGGCCACTGCAGGCCAAGGCCTCTCTCCCTGGATGCTGGTTTCCTGCTCAGTTGATGAGTCTTCAGGCAAGAATGGCACAGCAGCCCCTACAGACAGTGGTTTCCAGAGACTGATAAATGCAAATTCCCTTGTAACTCATTTCTCTTCTTCCTGTTCAGGAGAGTGAAGATATAAAGCAGGCACATTTAAAAAATAAATAAAAAATAAAAAGGCCTGTTTGCTTGGTGCTTGCTGTGTGTGGGCAGTCCTGATAACTGTTAACTTGTTCTGGAAGTGCTGTCCTTGTGATAGTGGGGGAGGAAGAGGCCACCCAAACAATACCTGATTATGTGAGGTGACGAGAGTATATGATGGGGATTGTGCACAAACCCATAAATTAAGGCCTTCCCCACCAGGGACTAGGACTTGTATGGAAAGTGAAAAGGTTAGAAACCATGGAGTTCTTCCCTGCTGCTGAGGCCCTGCATCTCCCCTCATTTAACATCACTAGACTAGAGTGAGTTTGAGGCACAGTCACTGCAGAAGTTAAACTGCTGTCTCCCAGACTGTCCTGTGTCCTCCCAAAGGTGCAAGTGAAAGGGCAGTGGTAAGAAAGAGAGGTGGACAACCTAAACACTCCAGGTGCCAACCACACTTCTAATCCTACTTCTAAGTAAGTTCAGACCATCTTGACCTTGACCACCCATCTCCTCACCCCCTCTCTTCTTCCTCTGCCTCTTCCTTGTCCTCCCCCTCTTTTTTCTGTTCCTTCCACAGAGACCAAGTAACAGATGACCATTTCTAACCTGCAGCAATGGGCTCCTTTTCACACTCTTCCCACCCTGACTGCCTAACTGCATGTGGCTCTCGACATCTACTTCAGAACATCTGAAGGAAGCATCTCAATCAAGACTGAGACTGTGTATGACTTAATGTTTTCTTGTACAATACTCATAAGGTGTCCATACGTAGAACCCAAAACAGAAATATACAAATATGAATATGGGAAGATAAATGTATTTCATGGAAGTTAGATTGATTCCTATGTTACTCCAGGTTCTCCAGGGGAAAAAAAAAGAACTAATATGACTTATACGTAGAGAGAAAGATATTTATTACAAGGAATTGGCTCACAATCCTAGAGATTAACAAGTACCAAAATGTGCTGGGTGAGTCAGAACAGAGACCCAGGGAAGCTAATGGTGTAGTCTGAGTCCAAATGCCTGAGAACCAAGAGAACTGGTGATGTAATCCAGCCTAAGAGCCAGCAGGCTCAAAACCCAGGATGAGCCAGTGTTTCAGTTCCATTATGAATGTAGGGAAAAATCAGTGTCCCAGTTTGAGGACAATCTGGCATGAGAAATTCTGTTACTTAGTGAAGTGTCAATCCCAATTTTTCTATCCAGGCCTTCAACTGACTAGTTGAGACCAACTCATGTTAAAGAACACAATCTACTTTACTCAATCTAACTATTTACAATCTATTTAATTATTATCTATTTGCATGTTAAATTAATCCAAAAACATCCCACAAGCACATCCAGAATAATATTTAATCCAATGTATGGATGCACAGTCCCCCAATCAAGTTGACACACAAAATTAACCATCACAGTTTCTAAGAACTGAGTTTTCTTAATAT
Source organism: Glaucomys volans (assembly GCA_020662805.1). NCBI lineage: Eukaryota > Metazoa > Chordata > Mammalia > Rodentia > Sciuridae > Glaucomys > Glaucomys volans. The sequence continues at coordinate 168,295 of JAJEJO010051221.1, forward strand.
GACTCTTAAGAAAAAAAAAAGTGTTCCATCATGAAAGAGCACAATAAGTTTATTCTTCATCAGCCTAAATTTTATCTAAGGAGTTATTCACTGAAGTTTTAAGAAAAATGGTTGCCTAACACCCCACTATCCCAAGGTCACATCTAGAATGATATTGTATTAGAATAGTATTGGTGAAATGGTAAAAATTTCCTAACCTTCACATCCATGGGCATAATAGCCCTATTTCCTTTCTACAGGTATTTGAAATTGAGAGGTTTTGCTATTAGAAAGTCTTTCTAACCTTCAAAACACCCAGCAACCTCCAAAGATAATAAAGGTGTGATAGGCCCAATCTGTCCATTTAATTCTTATATTCCATGCTTCAAAATTGGTTATATCAATCTGTGGCCATACCTCAGCTTAGGGTCTTGACTGGTCTTTCAGATTGTTTTATATGCAAAAGTCCTCAGGACTGTCCTATGAATGGTTACATGGGGAGGGTACTGACCTTCTAGGAACACTCCTTATATCCTGACCCGTGTGAAATTTATGGGTTTTATTTTTAATCTAAGCCTTTTGATCTTAAGCCAATCAATATTTATATAGAAATAGAACTCTAATACCTTTCAGGTTAATCCTGAAGAATATTTTCTAGCTTTTGCGTAAACTTAAAAAAAAAAAAAACAACAACAAAACAAGAAACCCACTTTGAATGACTGAAGAGTGTACGTGGATCTCAACCACCAAGGAGGCTGAACAAAGGGAGCCACCCTGGTGCTTCCCAGGGCCTCTTCTTGCCTGAGATGGTCTTGACCACCTGGACAACTTTGAGTGTATGTGATTCAAGGACACTAGTGCACTGAGGATGCTAGAACACTGAGCAAAAAGACGAATCCCAGTCACAGAAAGAGGCCTCATCACACATGGAGGATAGCTGTGCCTCCCAAAGACCACACCCTTTATTTACTATAATCAACTCAGGAAAGGAAGAAGGCAGTGAAATTGTTTAAAGCCAACTCTGAAACTGAACTGAAACTCAAGGGATATGTGAAAGCCTAGACTTTATTACCACTACATAATAAAATGGCACAATTGATTTATTTATACATTACCTCATTGGCAATGACAAATATTCAGATATTAAAAACATTAACCTGAAGAATGGCAATAAATTCCCTGTAGAGGGACATGTTGTGGTCTCTTTATATCATCAGTAAAACCATGCCATCCGCTGTCTAATGTAATAACATATACCTGGAGTCTGCCGCACATACACTTAAACTACTTTTGGAGGATATGAGAAGCTTTTCTCCCAAACAGTCGATAAGATTCCACTCTGAGAACCATCAGCATCCAGAAGGAGCTGCTCACCCCTTCTGATTCAAGTCCTAGATATTTATAGCACAAGACAAAGACTCATTGCTTCGGTAAAGAGCTGTTTTCTGTATTTTGGGTGTTTTTTTTTTTCCCAATTTTTCTTTTAACTCTTTTAAATGAAAAGCAACGATCCTTTGGAAATGAGATGCCCTGAGACTTACAAAAATTTTATTTTTTAATTTAATTAAAATAGAGGATTAAAAAGCTAGAATGCTTTTAATATCATCTTATTGTTTGATATCAGGCAAGGAAAAGGAGAACACTGAACACAGCAGAAAAATGCAAAGAGAGTAGCTTTAGGCTGCATGTAAGGTGGAGGGTGAGTGGCAAGAGTGGAGAGCATGAAGAAGGACCACTGCAAATGAATTAGCTAGCAGGTGTGTGTCTATGGGTGTGCAATAGGGAAGGGCAGGGACAGCAGAGATGCTACAGGAGGAACAATAGAAAAGAAACTGGAAAACTAAAAAAGAAAAGCACACCAGGGAAAACAACTAGGAGAACATCACAGTGGTTGCAAAGTAGAGAAAAAATGAGAAATAAAATTATAAAATGAAGATTAATATATAAGCACTTCTGATAAAAAAATTTCCTCAAAAAGTTGAGTCAATGACCATCATATTAAGATTTTAAAATAAGTCAAACTCAGAAGGTTAAGAGTCATATCTTTTCTCACATATAAGGAAGCTAAAGAGGAAAAAGGAAAACAAAGGTGAAGTGGATCTCCTAAAAATCAAAGTGAGATCAGGAGAAGAAAGGGGCCATGGGATGGGAGGCAGGGGGATTGGCCAGTGAGTGATAATGGCCAAATTATATTGTTAAAGTGTATGCATAAATAATATGTGATAACAAATCCCATCAGCATGTCAAAAAAAGAAATATTTGATGAATCAGAGCAAAAAAAATTCAGTCAATGAAATCCAGTACTTGTTCAAAAAAATCAAAATATGAAACTGGTTGTCTATCATAAATCAATGTAATTTTAAAAGATTCTGTTCTTTTTCAGGGACAGTACTATAAAAGAAAAGTTGATGCATTAATAAATTTATCATCAATAAAAACCAACAGAAAATTTCATTGGCAATGAAACCAGTCAAAAATCTCAGGTGGAAAAACAATTAACTATGTCCATCCTAAGAACTTAAGCTCTGCTTAAACATGTTTGGAAAAATAAAATATAAATAAGACTGAGGTTTTACAAACAAGTAACTTCAATAGAAATATATTACAGAGAAGAAAAACATTTTCTCAGTTGGAAGAATTTTTATGCAAAATAAATGTAAATCCCAGGAGGGATCTAAGATGCTCCGAAACCTATTAAAGTCATTTTAGGATTCTCCAACAATAAGTGATAATAATCTCAAAAATTATTTCCAAAACATTTATCCTTCTAAACTTTGCACACAGTGGTGGGTACATATTATTTACTTGCTTCCACTTAACTTTTTAAAGAGTTCAATATTTGGGGGCTGGGACTTATCATGTTCTCACTCTGATGACTATGATATACAATGACATCTTGTGGTCATATACCTAAACTGAAGTTTCCATATTTTGATGAAATGAATACACTATTCTACAAACTAAATAATGGTTAAAAAAAAATAATGGTAAGTGTACCAAAATATGAAAAACAAGTGTTTCCATAGTTAGTCTCACTAAAAAGGTTTCCTTTATGTCCCATTTTGTGTGGTCCAGTCCAGAAGTAATTTCAAACTCAACACAATGTTCAGAAGTACCCCATGTTAGTGGATCAAACCCTCAGAAGATGACAAAAAAAAGTCCTGAGAGCCAGAAATATATATATAAATTCTATACATATTTATGTGTTTATATATGTCAAACATAAATATATATGCATATATATGTAAAATTCTCTACTCCAGTCACAATGAATCATTGCCCCCTTTTGGGGGGAACAGGTAATGTAGATGATATAACACTAATTGATAGGTTGATCTCAAGACTGCTGTCATACCAAGGGCTTGGCATTGGTTTCTGTTGTTGGACATGTAGTGGTAGTAAAAGACAGATCAGTCTTGTTGAGTGGAAGCCCATGTTCTTGGCACAAGAGATAACATGAGTCCTTTCCACCATGGCAAACCCATTCAGTGTCCATGAATGCAAGGTGTTGAGTGACTCCTGTGTGGCTCATTCTCTCTGTAGATGATTAATATAAGATACAAAGATTTTCACCCTTTTTACTCACTCTTGAGTCCATACAAATGCCCCTATTTCTGATTTCCTTGTTCTCAATATTCCAATCACTGCTTTTCTAGGCCCTTTCCAATTGGTCAAGCCATTAGCACTTCTCTTTTCATATAAAAGTGGTTCACCAGTTATACCACTTGAGGTTTTGCCCATTAAGATAATTTCCCTTCACTGATATATTTCAAGGTATCACCTGAAGTCCAGTTTGCACAGTGGAGGAGAGGTTTCTATCCACATATCAAATCAGTTCATCTGTGAGCCAAGTTTGAACAACTTCTTCCTCCTTTAGCTGCTTATAAAAGACCCCACTTACGGTCGTAGGTGAAATAATGGTGAAAGAAGGAGTGGACGACATGGAGTCCTAGGGAACATGCTCCAGGACTTGACCTACATTTTTTAGTCCAAATTATGCCTGATGCTTATGACATGGTGATTCTGATACAGTCTAGCTCATAATGGACAATTCCAGCTACATCAACCCTAGATAACCCATGGTCAGGTATACTATCTCTTCTAGAGTCCATTAACGTGCTAGAACGTTATAATTCTCTGTTTCAGATGTTATGGTCTTGCTCTGTAAATCTAGTGTCTGTTTTGATTCTCCTAATGGGGCTCACTGTAAAATCCTTATATCATGATCTGTTCTCAAAGACCATTTGGTAATCTTGAAAAGTATTACAGTGATTGACTGCATCAAAGATAGTATGCTGCTTAGACTCAATGAATCAATTATTTTGGCGGTATTGGTAAGATATAGGCAGTGAGAGAGATAACAGTCCCAGGGCATGATTATAAATGAACATTTTTGTGTCACTGCAAGTGAATGCAAACTGTTTCTGATCCTCCTGTTTTATAGTGATGAGAAAAAAAAGTTTACAGAGCAATGGCCACATACAATGAATCTGAGGTCATACAACCTTCCCCAGAAAAGGTATTTTAATATCTCATCTGGCACAACAGCCACAGGGAGAACACACTTAATTGATTTTGCAGCAATACACTGTAAATAGACTCTATTGGCTTTTATGAGAGCAAAACTAACTAATCAAGTGAGGATGTAATTGGGATTATTACCCCGGCATCCTTTAAATTTTTAGGGTTACCACCAATATCTACCCTTCTTGGAAAATGGTATTTTTTGTTTACTATGGTGCAGGGGGTGACAGTTTCAGGGAGATCTATGTAGACTTCTTAATAGTTCTTACCATAGAGACTGAAGAATCAATGAGGGATTGTGTCACTACCAAGGACATCTATTCCAATTGTACATCATTCACCTGGAAAATACAGCTCCTTTGACCCAGGGCTCTCCAGAGAAACAGAACTAACAGTATGCGGACAGAAATGCAAATGCAATTATGGCAGTCAAGCATATAATCTTAGTGGCTCAGGAGGCTGAGGCAGGAGGATCATAAATTCAAAGGCAGCCTTGGCAACTTAGTGAGAACCTAAGCAACTTAGTGAGACCCTGTTAAAAAAAAATTAAAAAGGGCTGGCTATGTGGCTCAGTAGTTAAGCACTGGGTTCAATCCCTGGTAACATATTTATATATATATATAATATATATATATTATATATATATATATTGTACACACACACAATTGTGGAAGCTAGCAAACCCAAGCCCAACTTTTGCAGGGCAGGGCAGTAGGTTGGAGAACTAGGGAAGAGTTGGTGTTGCAGCTCAAGTCCAAAGGCAGTTTGCTGGTACAATTCCCTCTGCCTCAGAAGACATCAGGAATTTTTTTTTAAGGTCTTCAATTAATTAGATGAGGCACATCCACATTATTCAGGGCTAGCTGTTTTTACTCAAATGTTAATTTTATCTATAAATGGCTTCACAGACACATTTGGACTAGTGTGGATACATACAATTAACTATCACACGTAGTGAGTCCAGTATAACTTGCCCATTTCTCTGAGCCCATAGATTCCTTCTTCATCATCTGCCACAACAATAATGGCATTTCTCCTTTACTTGGTGTCAGTTATAAGCTTCTAAGATTTGCCTCAAAGTGTCCTTAATCCAGTCTCTTGGGTCCCAACAAGTGTGTTCCATCTTGAATCACTGGAGAGTATTTTTATATCAATAAAAGTTCCAATTTCCAATACTATGTTTTGTTCCTCCTTGAACTGTCACTTTCAGACTTGGGTCCTGCAAAGCAGGTCCTCCTGCTTTCTGGGAGTGCATTCTGGCTAGATTCTACAGCTCTTTCTGAGTTTGGTTCCTTTCATCCTCTACCCAATCCCAGGACGTTGCTGGTAGATAGGTTGTTACTCTCATTCTTGTTATTTATCTCATAGCCACAAGGGGAATTGGGGACCCTTCTGCAAGTTCAGGGGTTCAGGAGAATATAGAACTCTATCTCTAAAATGCATGATGTTAGAAATCATAAATTTGATGTTCTCATCCTGTATGTCCGGATTCCATTCTTTCTCAATCAGATGCCTGATATTGGCTAAGCAAATATGCTGATTGAGAATTCAAACTTCCTTGGAGGTATGCAGATTTTATAAGTGTAGGTCCTGGTTTTCAGTTTCTGAGAGATTTTATTATTTGTTTGTTTGCTTGTTTTTGTTTTATGTTTCAGTGCAAGATATGAAAGTCCTTTTGTTTGCCACCAAGAAGGCCTTCTGGTTTTCGCACTTAGACTTTCATTACTAATTAATCACTCCCCCTTTCACTGTTTTTCCAAAACATCAACTGCTCTGGCAACAATCATCCAATTCCATTGTGCTTATAATAACTTCCTCCTGATTTTTCAAACATTTGGTACACTGACTGCACTAGAGCACTTATATCCAACAGTTAACCCTCACAGTTCAGCACTGATGTAAGTTAATACTTACATCTCTGCCTTATACCAATAGCAATTAGTGTTCATCTACTACCATGTATGGGATATTCTTTACTAGGTGTTTGGCAGTGTGTCCAATTCCACAATCCCAACTATTGTCTACTTTCCTGGAGTACACTTGATACCAACTGTTGCAGGCTGAGTTCTCCAAGAGGCAGAATTTAGACATGTGATTAGCATGTAGGGAGGACTCTTGAGATCAACACCTATAGGAGAAAGGAAAGAAAGAGGATTTGGCAAAGAAAAAAATTGGGGTATGATACAGTCTAACAAAACGTCTCAACCAAATATATAAAGCTAATAATGGACTTTTAGAACTGTCCTAAGTTTGGGAAAGGAGGCTAGTCCTTCCCTTTGCATTAGATACGGACCAGAAAGGAAATATGAATTTGGAAGGGTGACTGACTTCACCTTAGGGCAATGGATTGTCAGCTAAAAATACTTCCAACAAGTAGAGGAATACCTTCTTTATTCCTTAAGGAAAATCTGGACAGCCCATCACAGAATCCAGCACAAATACCCTTGTTTACCCATACCCTTAAGCTTTCCAAGTGCTGACCATATTCTTTTTGACTAAAACCCAAGCAACACTTATTAAAAGCATACTATATGTAAGGTACTGTGCTAGAATGCAGAGGTCATTCTAATGTTGGGTTAAGTATCTGTTTAGCGTAACACAAAGATGAGCAGTTCAAACTGAGTAGAGAATTAAGTAAAGCTTCATGGAAAAGAGATCATCGGATTGATTTTTAAAAGTCAGTCTCCCTGGAGAAGGTAGCACACATCTGTAATCCCAGTGACTTGGGAGGGAACGACAGGAGAATCACAAGTTCAAGGATAGCTGCAATAATTTACTGAGACCCTGTCTCAAAATAAAATTATCTTTAAAAAGGGGTTGTGGTCTACCTCAGTGGTATAGCACCCCAGGTTCACCCACTACTATTGCCAAAAAATGTAGTCTTATTATAACTTATGATGTTAGAAGAGAAAATGCTTCAGTAAAGCAATGAAAGGGAGCTTGAAGAATGGAAATAAACATTAGCATTCGTTTAGTCCTAGACTCCTTACATTAACCCAGTTAGTCCTTTTTAATTTCCAAAATTAAACTGGTAAGCATTTACTATAATATTTTAAGGACTTCAGATGTCTTTTATTTCAGTATATACAGAATCTGGCTCAAGTAAATGCTTAATAAATGCTGGGTGGATTAATGAGGCAGACGAGGCTCAAGGTGGTTACATAAGTGCTCAGGGTTGTTTATGTCAGTGTCAGGATTTCAATGCATGTCTGCCTGTCTCCAAAACCTAGGTTCTCTGTAATACCACATAGCAGTATGATTAAAGCATACTTCATTAGTTCGTCTTTTCATGTGATGACCTCTGTTACTTAGTCAACTTAATCTAATGTGCAAATCTCTTTCCTTGAGCTGCAGGATACACAACTGCATGATATATTTTTTACACAGCATTGGAGTTCCTGGAATTCTTTGGGATGCATATGTCCTCCAAAACTCTTAAAAAGGAAAAAAGGAAGACTTCAGTAGGAAATTAGCCTGGATCTTTTCCACATTCTCCATGAGTCTGATAAACAAAATGCTTACATATTTATTTTCTCTAGTTACAAGTGAAATGACTATATTTAGCTTCCTGATGGAATCTTCTCTAATTACAATTTTGGGTTTCATTTTGTATCACCTATTTCTGCCAATATTTTATACTGAAAGATGGAATTCACAGTTTCACATTTGCTTCTGCATGAATCCACACTTGTGGCATGAATTTTGGAGTCAATTCTCTACAGATGTATTTTGGCCTTTAGTCTGATGTAAACCAGGTCTCTAGATTGCATCCAATATGATCCATAATTCTTAGAATCTCTGCTCAGCCTCCAGTCTCCACCCTGTTTTACTCTTTTTCCCCATCTTCTTAACTTACCATTCTCCCAAGTATGCTCTGCCCAATATTTATGATGCATTGCAAAAGGCATTTTTTTAAAAAAAATAAACATTTACTAATCTCTTCTCTATATAGTTTTGCTTAGAGCAATAATAGGCTGAGATTACAATAATTCTCACCAGCATTAACCTCTCTAGGCATGAGAAATTAAACCCATATTTGATAAAGCCAGTACCATTGGGGTTCCATTACCTAGAGGCAAACCAATCCTGGCAGATGGAGGGAGAGAAGGGGAGCTAAGGAAAATATCTAGAATTCAGTTTGTTGGCTGGTGTAGATTGAGTACTGAGCACATAGTTTTAAAGGGGAGGGGAAAATGTAAAAGGAAGAAAGTAGAGAGTCAATGCAAAACAATAGTCTTAGCTATGTTCATACCTGCCCCAGGCCCAGTCCAGGCCTTTGGAAGCCTCATGACCACTGACCACAGGGTAATGAACATGGGCTGCTCTGCCAAAGCCACTCTCTTCATTGCCTTCCTCTCCATAGGATAAATTTCTTGTTTTTCAACAGAGGGGTGTTCCTTGCTGACATTTTTCTACTTTATTAGGTATAAACTCATTTCATAATTCTTTAATTTTGAGTCATTTATCACATTGGTTTCAAAAAGGCGTTCTCATTTCCAATCAAGTGGAAGCTGATAAAAATGGCTGGATTCATTCGAATCTGAATACAATGGATTCTCATTCATGTTCAGTACTAAATCAAAATTTGACTTCCCTTGATTTCTACTTATAAAGAAAATATACTGATTTAACTAAACCTCATGTTTAAAAATGCCCAGGAGGAGAGACCCAATGCTCAATAAAAACCAAAGACAAGTAAGTTTACTAATTTATTACCCCGTCTCCCAGGAACTAGGACAGAAATTGTCTGTTCCTCACCATCTGAAGGTACAGTTCCCTAAATTCCATGAGCATACATTGAAACATCAGTTTGGGCTGTTGCTATTTAAATCACATGCTAGGGTGAGAAAAAGGAGGCACTCCCCTCAGGCATAAAATTTAAAGGTAATTTTTAAGAACCTCAGTAATCAAGATAAATAATATTTATACATACTTTTGAAAAAACTATGCCCCTAAATCCATGATGAAGAAAATGTCAAAATTTTAAATAAAAGCAGAATCTGATCCTGAACTAGCATGACCCACCTCATTTACCTCTCCATAATCTGAGCTATGACATCAGCTTAGAATAGAAGTTCTGCTCTGGCTCAGATTCCATCCTGCCCTGGTCTTGTGAGATAGGATGGTTGCAAAATAAAAGCACAGAGAGATCAGGCAACAGTCATTGGGGTGAAACCTGGGGAAGGATATTAACTTCTTGGAGGCTGCAAGGTCCCATGTGGGTCATGTTAATGGGCTCCAGAGAACCATTACCTTCATCTCATAAGGCCCCATCTCCAGAGCCAGGTTGATGTCCACCTACCCTCTGGGTGTTCAGGCATATCCTGGGGAATTTTCATACCAGTGTGCCCTCCCAGTGGGACATCCCTATCCCACCTATACTAAAGCTGATATATTCCCATAGCTTTTGGACTTGGATGAGACCTAGAGGTTCCCTCTGAATAAGCTTTGCTCAGGTCCCACCATGCCTTGTGCCTAAGGCCTCCTGGGCGTGTTCTAAAAAGCATGATTTAAAAAAAAAAAAAAATCAAGTCAGTAAGAAATGGTGTGCTGACTTTAAAAAAATTTTGCATTTGAAAAAAAAAAGCTAACACCTTGGTTTTCTTTTCTATATTCATAAGAGTAAGCCAGTGATGTGACCTCCTGTAAATAGATGTCCTATTCCTCCCTTAGGTGTAGCTAGAACCAGCAGGCTGAATTGGTCTTCTTTGAAAAGCCCTCATTAGTGCAAATGGCACAAGAGGTAAAAATGGAACTCCACACCCAGTCTTTGTTTTAAATATCATTGCCATATGTGCTCATGAGTCACGCATTATGCTTTTAAGCAATCCTGTCAGCAACAACGCTGGATTCGGGAAGGTGTCTGACCTGAGGCATTAACTAGAGAAAATAATTTATTCCTTCAGTTCTGTCCCAGCAGATACTAAATTTTGAAAATGAAAACAACCCATGCAGATCACACACAGCAGCATTCATTGCTTCAAAAGCAAATGTTTCCAAAAGCTTGCAGATCACATTTAGAGATGATCTCCATGAACTTTAGGTAGTTGTTCTAAATGACATAATTTGACCATCATTAATACCATTTGGTTTAGGCAACATTCTAAGCCTTTAAACCCAAAATGATTTTCAAAGTTCTTTATTTTTTTTTTTTTTTTTTTTTTTTTTTAGAAACTAAACACTATAATTTTTTCAAATAATTATGTTGAAATGTAATTTGTTGTTGTCCTCCAGCATCGTTTTATGGAAGGTTTTTTCCTTAGGTTAATCATTAAACTATATTCATGTTTGTAAGGATTCTGAACACTTGCTTCTAAGCAAAAATGTTTTCAATGCTGTGATTCCCTTAGTTGTTTGACAGACACAATGTCTATGCCCTTATCTCATATTTCAATGTTTCTTGCTTCTAAAAAAAAAATTGGACCAAATAGAGATGTGAAGGTGCATCTAATTTAGTTCATTCCTTTCTTTTTCCCTTAATATGAGTGTTAGCTTTTCATTGCTGTGACCAAAATACCTGAAAAGAACAACTTTGAGGAAGACAATGTTTTGTTGGTCCATGGCTTCAGAGGTTTGGTCCATGGTTGGCTGACTCTATTGGCCTGAAAAAAGGTGAAGTGGAGCATCATGGTAGAAAGGTGTGGGAGAGGAAAGCTTCTCAACTCATGGCAACCAGGAAACAGTCCAAACAGAAGGAACCAGGGACAAGATATAGTTCTCAAAGGGACACCTCCAATAACCTATTTCCTCCAGCTACACTTGACCTGCCTATAATTACCACCCAGTTGTCCATTCAAATTATTAATTCATCAAATGAATCAATCCACTGATGAGGTTACAAATGTCTTTTCACCTCTGAATATTGCTGCATTGCCTAAAACATGAGCATTTGGGGGGACATTCCAGATCCAAATTATTATAAATATATTATTATTTTTCTACTTTAGTACAACAGAAGGAGGCAAGCTCCACGTATACTATGGAACCTCAGAGGGAGGCAGGTTTGTATATACTATAAAGGTCACTTACTAGCACAGAAGAAGGGGAAAACATGCCTTAAAAGCTGCTGATAGATGACCACTTTGCCTTTCCACCAAGCATCCCTAAGAAGCTGATTGTCCTCAGGGATTATGTTCCCAGGAACGATGAGACCAATGTCTTGTGCATATGCTTGTGAGTGAAAGTAAAAACAAGACCAAGGTAATGGGGAAAATGTAGTCACTTACTTTTCAAAATCTGGGATGCATGCTTCTACAATTGCAAGGATTAAATAGGCTTATTTGACCAGAGTTTGTATATAATGTAGACCACTAACTCCTCAAAATAAGAGAACTTAAAATTTTAAAAATCACTCCTCTGGGAAAGATAAAGGCATAGGACAGAGTCATTAAGGTTTGGGATGTGTCTAAGAGTTAACTAAATTTGAGCTATGATCATGTAGGGGATTTAATGAAACAAGTCATATCAAGAGGCAAAGATGAGACAAGGAGTATTGTGGGGTGCACTTGTGTGCACCCCAAAAGAGGTACGTGGGAGACTTAATCCATGGTACCTCAGAATGTGACCCAATTTGGGACCAAGTCTTTGAAGAAGTAATCAAGTTAAAATGAGGTTATTAGGGTGGGCCTGAATACAATGTGATTTGTATCCTTATGAAAAGGAGAAATTTGAACATAAAGATAGACACAAACAGGGAAAGAATGCCATGAAAGTATGAAGGAAGAACAAGGGAACCCTGCTGCAAGCTGGGAATGCTGAGGATGGCTAGCAGGCCATTGGAAACCAGGGGAGAAGCATGGAGCAGACTCCTTCACTGTCTCATGAAGAAAGGAACCCTGTGGGCACCTTGATGTTAGACTTCCAGCTTCCAGAGTTGAGAGACGATCAACTTTCATTGTTCAAGTCCAGCTCTAGCAAATTAATATATGGAGCAAAATAGATACCAACTTGGTCACCACCCTCAATGCTCCTGCAGTCCCAGTGAGTTCCAACATGAAACCTTCCCTCCCAACAACCCCTCACACTCAAGGACACCAGGTCTTGTCCAGGAGATCATTTGCCATGCCTTTATTCTTTGTTTTATGTATTAGGATCAAAGCTCAAGTAGGTTTTATGTATTAGGATCAAAGCTCAACATAGAAATGACTTGTTAGTCAATCAAACAATCAAACTGAGGTTATGTTTTTTATTTCTATTCTTATTTTCTTTCTTTTCTTGGGGGGCAGAGGGCCTGGAGATTGAACTCAAGGGCACTCTACCACTGAGCTACATCCCCAGCACACACATCACCACCACACCTGAGTTTTTGTTTTTTCAGACAGGATCTCTCTAAATTGTGTAGACTGTCCTCAAACTTGTGATCCTCCTGCCTCAATTTCCTGAGTTGCTGGGATGTCAGTTGTGCACCACCACTCCCAGCAAGGTTGTGTTTCTTAAACAGTGATTTAAAGACTACCTGAAACTCAAGCATTGAGAGTTTGGAGCACTTAGCAAAACCTCAGTCTCCTGCTCTCATCCCTGACTGATGGACTCTTCCTAGGGGGAAGGTTGTTCAGAGACATTTTAATAAGCTTTACAGAGAGAGAAATGTGTGTGTGTTTGTGCATATTTATTTTTTGTTTTGTCTTCTATATAGTTTGAAAATTCCCATGGTTACAAACTCAAAGAGTAAAAAACAAAGGTTTATGGTGAAAAAGTTCCCTTCTACTCAGATATGTTGGAATCCAACAGTTTCACCCATCTGATGCCCTTTCACATATTATAATTGTGTCCTTTTCACAATAGTTAATATGGCTTAAAGTTAACATATATTAACACATATATATTTTTATGTAGTTTAGACATTTTATATAATTTACATTTTTTACATTTTGTACTTATTTCATAAAAATAACCTACTTTGCACATTTATTATTTTTCCATATTAACCATAGTTTCTCAAAATCTTTGTTTCAAAAGCCAACATTTCTCATTTATACTTGAAACAGAGGAAACAATGGAAAAATTAGACTGCTACCTGAAGAGAAAAAAGAAATCACCTTCCTTAGATCTAAACTAGTGGAGAGTAGCTACTAGTATCCCAGAACTGATTATTATACCACTAATACAGATAAAAGGTCATTCTGTGGAAACAAGATAGAGAGGCTAAAAAAAAAAAAAAAAAGCAGATGAGAAAAGCATTGAATTCTTCCTTTCTTCAACCTTGCAGACTTATATTAATGTAATGATGCAAGATGCAAGGGAGTCTGAAAAGAAAATAAGGTTCCTTCTCAGAAGTGGTTCTTACTCCTGGCTGTAATTTATAAAAATCTTGCTCAACTGCAAAAAAACAAAGTCTATGTCTGACAATTTTCCAAAGTGGTTGGATCATTTTATGCTCTCACAGCATCATATTAGGGTTCCAATTGTTCCACATACTTGTCATGCTTTTGTTTTTGCTGTCTTTTTCATTTCAGTCATCCAGAAGGGTGGGTGACTGAATCTCCTTGTGATTTTAATTTATATTTCATTGATCATAAAAGAAGTTAAGTTCTGCAGTCAGAATGGCAATTAGCAAGAATACAAGAAACAGTAAGTGTTGGCAAGGATGTGGGGAAAACAGTACACTCACATTGCTGATGGTACTGCAAATTGGTGCAACCACTCTGGAAAGCAGTATGGAGATTCCTTAGAAAACTTGAAATGGAACCATTATTTGACCCAGCTATCCCACTCCTCAGTTTATACCCAAACGACTTAAAATCAGCATACTACAGTGACACAGCCACTTCAATGTTTATAGCAGCCCAATTCACAATAGATAAACTGGAACCAACCTAGATGCTCTTCAATAGATGAATGGATAAAGAAAATGTGGTATATATATACACAATGGAATATTACTCAGCCTTAAGGGAGAATAAAATTATGGCATTTTCAGGTAAATGGATAGAGTTGGAGAATACCATGTTAAGTGAAATAAGTCAATCCCCAAAAACCCAAAGGCCAAATGTTTGATACGTGGATGCGATCCATAAAGCAGGGGGTAAGGGAAGAATGGAGGAACTTGGGATTGGGCAGAGGGAAAGGAGGAAAGGGGAAGACAGGGGGGAAATGGTGGAATGAGATGGACATCATTACCCTAGGTACACGTATGATCCCATGAATGGTATAACTTTATATCATGTACAACCAGAGAAATGAAAAATTATGCTCCATTCATTTGCAATGAATCAAAATGCATTCCGCTGTCATGGATAAGTAATTAGAACAAAAACAAAAATAAAGACGTTGAGTTCTTCGTAGATTTCTTGACCACATGCCTGCCTTTTTTTTTGTAAAGTGCATATTCATATCTTTTCTTTTCTATTAGGTTGTCTTTTTAGAACTAATTTGTAGGAATTAATTCTCATGTATTCCAGCTGTGAGTCTGTTATAATTTGCATCTGAAATGTCCCCTGAAGGTCATGGCTAAAGGCTTAGTTGTCAGCCTGTGGTGTTAATAAGAGGTGGTACAGACTTTAGGAGGTAAGCCCTACTAGGAGGAAGCAGGGCACTGGAGGTAGGCCTCCAAAGGGCATTTTTTATACACAGCTCTTTCCCCTTTCTTCCACCTCCCCACCTCTGCTTCCCAGCAGACATAGTGTGAGAATCTTTCTTCCATCCTGTCCTTCTGCTGCAATGTACTGCCACCCCACAAGCTCAGAAGAATAGAGTCAAGTGACCATGAACTGAAACCTCTAAAACCATGAGCCAAAATAAATCTTTCCTCCATTTAAGTTGTTTTGGTCAGGTATTTTGTCATAGCAATGGCAAGCTGACTAACACAGAGTCCTTTCCTGGTATGTGTTATTTCCTATGTCGCGCATTCTGAAGGTTCTCTGTTCAATTTTTAGTGGTGTCTTTTGATAAACAGATGTATTTAATGTTCTCTTAAGATTGGTACAATTACTTCTGAAAATTGTTAGGCAATATATACTGAACCTGAACATATGAATGTATGCGATGAACATATGCAATTCCACTAAATACATTCTCAACAGAAACATATACATATGTTCACCAAAAACACATGCATAAGAATGTTCATAGCAACATGGTTTGTAATAACCAGAAACTGGAAATTATCCAAATGCCCATCAGCAATAAAATGAATAAATGGCATATTTATTGTATAGATATTGTATAGATATGGTTGTGGCATATCTATACAATGGACTATTAGATAGTGATGGGAATGAATGAATTGTAACTATATACAAAAATATGAATGAATCTCACAATGTTGAAAGAAGTCTGGCTCAAAACAATACATACTATGTTACTATTTATATAGATCTAAAGAAAAAGATTAATCTATGAGGTAAAAAATCAGGATAATAGCAATCCTAATGGGAGACACTGAATGAAAGATGGTACCAAAGGGTTACCCAAAACACTGATTATTTTCTTTTTCTTAATTTTGGTTCTGATTACATAGAAAAGCTCATTTAACTAAACACTTTTGATATGTGCATTGTATGTATGTCATATCAATACACAAAATAAATATATAGCAACATAAAATTAAGACAAAATAACAAAGCCAAACAGAAAAGCTTCTAGAAGATATTGTAAATGAATATCTTCATGACCTTCGGGTAGGGAAGGACCCCATTCCTAAGATTATCACAGTTGATTTTTGGATGCGCACAAGAATCTAGCACCTTGAATGATTCCAATACACAGACACAGTAGAGAACCAGTGTTCCCAAGGACAGGGGAGATGCACCATGAGAGTATGCACCAAATCCATACAAATAACACATTGAATAGAGTAAAACATGATGCTGAAGTTAGCCCTAAATTGTTAATTATTGGCCCCTTCCATAAGTTGTTCCTAATGTTGTTTCCATAATAGACTAAAAGCTATGAACTGTGGTTTCATTATAGAAAATGGCAAGATGAGACAGATTAACAGGATGACCTAGAATTAACATGAAAGAAGAAAGAACTTTCCCAAGCCTCCTATCTGTGATCTCTGTCATCGAAGGACATTCCACATTCTCAAATCATGCTCCCTGTCATGTGTTGCTTCACGGAAATTTTCTTATTTAGAAATCTACACTCTTGCTGCAATATTAGTGCTTGGGTTTATCTTGAGGTAAGGTTCTGTGAAGTCTTTTCTTCACTCTTATTCTAAGTTCCAAAGGAAGGCTCTATGACATCCCACAGATACATCTCAACACATGAACATGGCCCAGGTTTCTTTACACAAATTCAGCCAGAGGAAATCTCCATGGAACCCAGAAGGAAACACTGAGGCAGGACTTCTACCCAGCAAGCCCTGACATCACGTTTCCTCCAAGGAACACACTGAAGAGGCCCTGAGTCACTGTGCACTATGCTATAGGCAAGGACGGTTCTGAAGGAATCTAGATTGAGGTTGAAGGTATAAAGGAAATACATCTACTTTTCATAGGGCATTGTTTTAATTTTGGGTTATTTATTTATTTAGGTTCAGGTACAAAAACCACTCAGAAATTTGACTTATTTTCCATCTTTCCTTTGGCTTCCTATCCCTTGTTTTACTTATTTCTTCATATCCTCCATCTCTATTTCTCCTCACAGTTAAAATACACAGTAGGATGGAAGGCTAGTACTGTCAGATTCTGAGAAGGGGTGGTGGGAGGAAGATGTCTGGGATTGATGTGTTCCTGTAGTTTTAAACACTGATCAGATTCAGGAGTGTATTTGGCCTTTCATCAGGAAGCTTAAATATAGAACCCAAACAACATTTCTGCTTTTGATAGCAAACCTGACCTTATGATTGTCTTTAATTTCTGGATCAGGGAATGTACTTATTTCTGACATATCACCAGCTATTCGAGCTTTAGCCTGGGTAAACACTTGTGTTTGACTGCAGTTAGCCTGGTGGAGACTGATCCTCTCAGCATGAAACTATCTTTACAGGCAGGTGTATGCTCTCACTGTGACCCAACTCAGAGATCAAATGCTCCCCTGGAGTTGACTTCTCATTCTGTTCTCTCATTCAGCCCTAGGATCCCTACCAATATCAAAGGGTGTTCCCACAGGGCACAATGTAAAAGGCCAGGCTGTCCCCTCTAATGGAGTTAGCAGGATCATAAGAGTGGAAGTTAGGATTCCTTTGAAATGTGCTTGTCACACATGGGTGAGCAAGTGACATGAGTCCTGGCAACACTCAGTCATCTGCCCCTTGCTTTGCTAGTTTCATCCTAGAACTTCTGTTCTAAAGAAAAGATATATAAATAAACTAATTCATTTCATTATCTTTAAAATAAAGAGGGGCCCATAACATATTTTCAATGTGGTATAATACACATTTGTAGGCATTTCCTGAGATTATTTCCCCTTTAATGAAAGCAGCTTAATCAGTTCATTACACATGATTGTCCTCTTAATTAGAGGGAGACTGATGCTAATCAGGTCAAAGACTTCATTGCCAGAAGGACCAGTTAGTTTTATCTCATTCCAAGTCTCTATTACTCACAATTTCCAAGCAACTTGGAAATGTCTGCCATTGTCACATGAGGGGCAGGAAGATGGATGGTTTTGCACCAGCCTTTCATAATATCCTACCGTCAACTTCACATACAAGGGAATCATTGATCTGTTGTTGGGGTGGTTGTTATATCACAAACTTGCAGGATACTCTGGGATAACTGACAGGCAGCAGTCAGAAATAGAATGGATGAATGATCCAAAGGTCTCAGTCCATTTTTCCTGTGATAATTTTTAGGCATGTCACTTGGGTAAGTCACTCTCCTACTTCTTCATCTGTAAAATGAGTATGATAAAACTAATCTCTGCACTACTTTGTGCACAAGACTGTTTTGAAGTTCACATAGATCATGCACACAAAGTGCTCCAAAAACTATAATGTCTTCAAAAAAATTATTCAGTTGTTATTGCCTCCAACCATTTTGTACTGTAGTCTTACATCAATCATGGGTAGAAACCATCTGGGTGCATTCTGAGGGAACACAGAGTTCTTTAAGTTCACATGGTCACTGACTTGGAGTAGGAAGAAAGGAATCTCTCACCTCACATAAAGCCATACTAGAACTGGATTCCAGGACCTCACATCTTCCAAATCAGGTGAACCAGATATAGTAAACACACATACACACAAAAATGAACCCTTATCAGTGAAGTCAGATTTAGGAAAAGAATTGATGCAAAGAGAAGCCATCTTGCCAGTCAAGACTTGTATCTAAAATTAATGAGCACCTACTGAATTTGTGGCACAGAGATACCAAGGAAATATGGACCCAGGACAGCAAGGAGTGGAGGGAGGCATCTCTGAATGAGAAGATCTTTGCTACATCAGGAAATCTTTGTCACAGCAATCCAAAGTATTTCTTAGAGGGACACAGGCTATCATCACTAACCCTTACTTTTCCTATCACAATGAATACTTATTACCCTGGGTAAAGAAAGGATGCATGAAGAAGATACCCAATGACTGGGACCCTGGGGATCTGAATGACCTTCACTACACTCCCCAAATTGTGATAGACTCTGACGAAACCCATTTAGCACCTCAGAGCCTACATCATGGGCTTTGAGATCAAGAGTAAGCTCAAAACAATGTGCTAAAGAGACAACATGATAATTGCCAGAAGTGAAATTTGGGAAGCAAAAGTGAGGACCATTAAAGATTTCTGACTTCAGCTTAGAATAGTTTTATTTTGTGGGTCTTTGGCCCGTGTGCTATTTAATATGTCCAGAGAGGATATTCAATTTGGGAGCTTCATTAAGTACCTACTTACAAACTCACAGATAATAATTCCAAATCTTTTACTAAGATATTTGAAGAATAAAACCATTAATCTGCTTTTCTCTGGATAATTTCAAAGCCCTTATCTCCATAGTGCCCAGGAAGGCAGACAAAGACAAATCTAATAAACAGGGAAGAGAAAATATCCTCAGTGTCTCCTACAAAAAGACCAGGTGAGTCTGAACAAACACACGCTTGCATACCCTCTGGTCTACCATAACCCTATAATAGTGAGACATGGAGAGCCAAGCTTTTCAGGATACCAAGTAAGATTTTCTCTCCTTAGTTTTAGTTATTTAAATGAGATTCTGTTATTCCACTGAAAATATTTGCTGACTATTGACCAGACTGTCTACAATTTACACAGTTTGAAGAATTTATCTTCCCAAAGCTTCCCAATTGGAGGTATCTAGTCAGCTGCAAGAATATTTTTGATAGTCTGAAACTCCTATTTTTGGTGTAGGCCTCCCTTTCTCTACCCCCAAATTCCAGCCATGCTAAAAACAGATACGACATACAAATTAAGTTTAATTTGAGGAAACATCTCATGAATATTTTAACACATCAATGAAATCAAGATTTTATTATCTGCACTCTCCATCCAGTGCTTACCACATAACATACCGCATTCATTTGATTATAAAGTAAGTTGATTCAGATCAATTAATTTTCCAGGTTGCATAACTTATTCATTAGAGCCTGACAATATGTTTTATTTGAACTATTTTATTTGAAAATATTTCTAAAATACATTGAATGCTTCTCTGCCTCATAAGCAGAGGTTTCCTGTCATGGTTTTGCTTCTTCATATTGCTTGACCGTTTGGGCTGAACGCTATGAATAGTCTATTTACTACCCTGCAGAGTTGTATGGAAAAGTGTTTTCCAATGTGAGTGGACAGGGCCACTTGCCCAAACACAAAATGACTCCAGGCTACTGACTGCAGTGTTAGTTTATTTGTTGAACCTTGAATCTGCCTTTTCTATTTCCCTGTATTCTGCATCATAATATCACCATCAGTTGAGATTTCTTGCTCAATTGATAGGTTTGTACTTTATTTCTAATATACAGTAAGTGGTGAAGTCATAGCTCTGAGCTAATAAAATTTTGTATAAAGCAAGAATACACAGGCTCAAAATAAAATCAGAGGGACTATGTAAATAAAGCTCATAAACTGAATATGTGGGTACTGAGAAATCTATTTTGTTGCTTACAGGCTATTTAAAATATTATCTTCTGTCTACTTCTCATCTGAATTTCAGATAAAATAAGTGACCATTGGAAAAGGGAAGTGTTTCCATATTTAAACACGTGAGGTGGCTTTGAGTCACATTTGTTCCTACCACATTTTTTGTAAAAGCATAGTTCACCAGCCAGATTGTGATTCTGAGCGTGAGACAGATCTTGGAAGGGGTTTCTGTATTAGAAAAAGTCTCTTGATATTATTAACCCACTGG
Source organism: Glaucomys volans (assembly GCA_020662805.1). Classification (NCBI taxonomy): domain Eukaryota; kingdom Metazoa; phylum Chordata; class Mammalia; order Rodentia; family Sciuridae; genus Glaucomys; species Glaucomys volans. The sequence continues at coordinate 189,034 of JAJEJO010051221.1, forward strand.
GTCTTATTTTTGATCATTTGGTCATTGTCATATTAGTCTGGCTATTTCAGCTCCTGCACCACTGGCCATTGTTAGGAAAGTCTTATGAAGGGTGTGGACTCTGCAGTTGCTACAAGTGTCCAAAGGAGAGAGAGAGGCTTCCACTACATCCAGCTCTCTGGTCTTCATGATCTGGATGGGCAGGCCATATGTTCTGTGGAGGCAGAAGGAAGAGAGGGACTAAAGCCCCTAGAGTTGGAATAGGATTGTCACCACCAGGGTCACCTCAGAAATAGAGAAACTTGCCTGGAAATGGGTCAAAAGCATCTAATTTCAAAACCATCAGAATGGGGTTTTCTGAATTCCCTGTTAAATAGATGTCTCTAAAAACAGATCTTGCCTTTTCTCCCAAACATCTGATACCACAGGAAGCTGGAAATCGGGGCATCTGAGAATAGTTAAAGGACTCAAAGAACCTAACACAAAAGGAAGAAACATCTTGGTTTCGCTCCCCCACTGTTCTTCCTAAATAGCTGAGGAGCTTGGTACCCAAAAAGAAATATATTTAACTTTTTTATTTCACCTTCCATACTGACAAGGCCTCTAGTCAAAAGTTTTGCAGTTAAATCCATTCTCCTCCTAATTTTAAGCAGAGAAAAGTAGAAATTCTTGTCAGCCTCTTATAAGTTGACAAGTTTCAAAATTTTGAAGCAATGTCTAAACCACATCCCAGCTATTATATATTCATCTATTCCAGCCTATTTTATCATTGAATCCTAAGCTGCCCTTTTCTCATATTTCTATAAATCAGAAACAAGTTGAAGACCTAGAGGTCACAAATCAGAGCCAACCAACTTATTTGTAAAACATGGCTCAGAAACCTATATAAAATTTTTCTTTGATTATATGTGGTCCCAACCTTACACTTTATAAAAGAAAAAAGGAAGACTTGAAGACTTAGTCTTTAAAATATATCACTTCCAAACAAGGAAGAGCACTCTTGTGTAGAGTAATCGTCATTCATCCATTCTGTCAATCAACAGAACTTTACTGAGCACCTAGTGTCTGCTAAGAATGTGCTTGAATATGGGACCAGGATGAAAACCAAAACAAACCCAAATTAGTAATTTTCAGGTCTTACACTCCAATAGGACAGAAAAGAATAACAAAAACTTAGAAAAGTTAATAATTTGAACATCATTGGGGAAATTTCTGTGGGAAAAAAAGGTCATAGGTTTTGTAAGCAGGGTCTACAACCAAACCTGGAATTCAGCAACAGCTTTCTGGAGGTTGACAGGTATAAGCTGAGTCCTAGGGCTAAAAGGTCAACCAGATGAAGAATTAACCAGTTAGAAAGGAAGATACGGAGACCTGATAGGAGTTCTGTTTAATCAGACCAATCATGAGTCATGAGTAGGCACGTTTAGAATCTGCATGGCCCTTAAGTACTTTTGCTTATGTCTGTAGCCTCTTCCACCACTCCATTCCCACCAAGCCCTGCAAGTCTTCCCTACCACCATGCTGCTCAGACTTCTCCCACTTGTAAAACTTTTATTATATTTGCCATCTGATGCTAAGCACTTATTACCTTGAATGTTTTTTAAAATTATTTTCTTCATTATATTAGTCTGCTTGGGCTATCATAACACAATGCCATAGACTATGTGGCTCACACAGCAGGAACTTGCTTCTCCCTGTTCTGGAGGCTGGGAAGTCCAAGAGTTAGGTGAGGTAACTTCCATTGTGAAGCCTATTCTCTTGGCTGGTTTGCAGGGACCACCTCTTGGTGGTGAGCTGGCACGATCATTTCCATGTGCATGTCGTCCTGTCATAGTGAGGGGAAGCAAGCTCTCTGGGTCTCTTCCTATAAAAGCACTGATCTCATCATAAGGGCCCCATCCTCATGATGTCGTCCAAACTTAATCAACCTAATTATCCTCCGAAAGCCTCATTTGCACGTATCATCACATTAGGTATTAGAGCTTAAACATATGAATTTGGAGAAACACAAACATTCCATCTATAACATTTCTCTATGGATATACATCTTGACTCCACAACTGTACTGCCAGCAAGACAATTTTGTGGAATTGTCTTCCCACCTCCCTACATTTCCAAAGTTTCTTGTACATATCAAATGCCCAAATCACACTGCATATTAGCAATTAACTGATGACTAATAAATTATTTCTGGCCCTTTGCAATCAATCAAATACACAAAGTTAATTAAATACAGTTATTTAAGTGACACATACAAGGGTAACTCTACATGTCAAATGATTCAGTTGTGACTAGAAATATTATCTTTTTTTCCTTTGGTTGAAAGAGAGAGAGACTGGAAGTTAAGTTTTTTCTACCTTATTTTTTAGCAGCTTGCCCTGGTATGGTCTAGTCTTTGCTAAAATATTCATTTCCATACCTAGTTAGGATTACAAGGGGAACAGACATATGAATGCATGCTGAAGACATATAGTCAGATTAAAAAATAAAATGTACAGAGCAGACATGATTACAGTTTTGCATTGCATATGTATTTAAGAATCAGCAGAGAGGAATGACTAAGAATGGGACTCAAACAAATTTGCCCGTAGTATTTGAATATGAAGTTCACCATTCACTAAATATGGGACTCTGGACAAATTACTTAACTTCACTTAGCTATGTAGATTGTCATAATAGCTACATATATAGGGTTGTTATTAGAATTAGCTGAGTTCATATATATAAAGTACATAGAAGAGTGACTGGCACTTTGAAATCTTCATATAACATTCATACATAAAATGAAGTGGAATTGAATGAAGTACAATTAAATAAAATAAAAATGTGACATATAAAAGACCATAAACAGACATGCACACTTGTTGCTAGAGGTTATCTCTGAAGACAAAATTATTAATCTCTTTGGAGAGAGAGGCATCTATATTTCCAAATTTTCTATAGTGAGAATGTCATATTTTTTATGCAAAAACCAAAGTATAAATATATTATACATATATGTATATTTGTATATAGGCATATACAATAAATTGTTTCACTGCTTACCAGTTTTGTCTTCTAAAAGATTGGAATAATAAGCACATTTCAAGGACATTGCGAGAAGTAAATAGGTCATATGTGCAAAGGGCTTTGTGTACCCTTCTGCAAATGCTCCTACCCTTCTCTACCTTGACCTGCAGTGACTACAGGAAGAGGCAGGTGAGGTATGGACACAGTCCAGCCCCAGTGCAAGGTCATCAGGAGAGAATGAAGTTAGTCATGGTCTGTCCTGGGCCCCCCATCGCCCACTTCAAGGTCAACCTACAGGCTGACTACATCCTAAGGTCAGATCAAAGCACCCTCTCTTCAGAGGTGACTCCTGCAGGTTTTGATGGTAGCTCCTCCTGTCCTCATCCTTTTACTCTAGGGTGGTAATAGCCCACTCTTCCTAGCCAAGGATACCAACCAATTCCTCAAGGATTCCCTCTGCTCTGTCCACACTTTTGATTATCCTTCTATTAGACCTTCTCATGAATTATTCTGTGTTTGCTTTCTCATTCCTGCTGGGGATTGCATGACATAGGGCTGACATTAGCTGACACAGGGTGACTGCTCAGTAATTGCAAGGTAGGTGTTTTTGTATGGATGAGAAGACAAATGCAAAGGCCAAATCCTCGGGGCTGGAGTCTAATGATCTGCCAATAGTGCAAGTTATTTGCTCTCATCAGAGCCAGATGCCTAGTTTAAAAAAGAGAATGTGTGTGTTTATACAACATACAGAGTGCTTACTCTGCAGTAGGTAATGGTTGTCTTGGTTTATCCCTTCCCCAAAGTTGACCCCTTTCTTGGTAATCTGAGGTCTTAGAGAGCCTTTCTATTGCCTCTGCATAAGTTTTCCCTTGGGGGCAACCTTTGTAGCTGTACCAGAAATTCTGACTGACTGAAATCTTATTAGTTTGCATTTTCTTATATATCCCATGAACCAGCTCTTTGAGAGTTGGGTCTGTTTTTAAATTCTACTGACAATTTTCCTTAGTAACTGATCTCAGCACAGCTGCTTCCCCAATACCAAGTGGCTACCTCAAAGATTCTCATCCTCTGCCCTTTCATCTTTTTTTTTTCTTTCCAAACCACATATTTTTATGAGCCAGAGTGATTCTAGCAAATTCCACTTCTCTGACCCCAATTCTGAAGGCAATAGGGAATACAACACTTTGGTCACCAAAATATGTGGAAAAATGAATTACACCTACCAGCAACCAATTTTCCAGTGTCCCATAATTCTTTTCAATTCTGATGGTCTACCTGGAGTTAAAGTGAAATCTCAAAACGTAAGCCCTCAGTCTCACAAGACTTCCCCCCACACTACTTCCATAGAGTCACTTGTCACTTATACTTCTGACTGACTGTAAATTGGGGTTCACACTAACCCATCCTTGGTTTTAATTAATATCCTAGCTAGCCCACAAAAGTCAGTGAAATACATTTGGAAGTTTTTTAATACAGGCAACTAGGAAAGATAACATGAAATAGTTAGATGAGGGATGGGTAGGGAAAGGTCAGAGGGGGCACAGAGCTCTATGCCCCCTCTGGAGTGCCATACACCCAACTCCTCCAGTGTTCAGCAAACCAGAAGTTTTCTAAACCCTGCAAATATTTTTATAAATATTTCATCACATAGATAAGATGGATTGCACTATTGGCCACTGGGGGTCAATTTAACCTCAGCCCTTCTCCCTTCCCTAGAAGTCAGGAATAGGCTAAATGTTCCAACCTCCCAATCACATGGCTTTTTCCCCGGGGAACTGGTCCCCATCCTTAGGCTATCCAGAGTCTTACATATGTTGCCTAATTAGAACAAAAGATCCTCCTATCACCAGAAAATTCCAATGGGTTTAGGAACTGTGTCAGAGGCTCCTATCACTTATCACTTAGGAAACTACAAAGATCTTAGGAGCTGTGTGTCAGGAACTGGGGTCTAACACCAGATTCTGTTAACGCCCTATATACAAGGTTTGTAGGACCTCTATCTTTGTCATGAGTGGTGGGCAGATACCAAATACATATATCTGTATCACAATATTATGCCAGCCAACGAGGTATATGGTTTATAGACAAGGAAACAGGCAACTTGGAGCAACCTTCAAGCATAGTTGGGGAAACTGAACCTCGCTGGTCACAACTGGCAAGGGCACAGGAACCCCTGATCTACAAAGAGAGGGCTATGGAAAGAGCCTGTTTGCTTGTTTTTTTCCTTTTCTTTTTTTATAGACCAGTTTTCTTTGCATGGTGCAGAGTGGTTAAGACCATTTCCTGGTGCAGAAAGAAGACATTTCTTCATTGTTTTCCAAGCGTGCTTACTTTCACTTTTGTAATTTACAGAGTACATTTATGCCGTTAGATTATTTACTCCCCACAGCAGGACTGAGGCTTTGTTTGACCTAATCTCATGTATTGTTCATCTTATTGTGCAATCATGATGTTGCAAATAAATAAACCATGCTCATTTTTAATATGATTTATTAACAATGCACAGAGAAGTCTTCCTTCCCATGTGTGCTAGCCAAGCCTCCATTCTAATTTAATGAATGGGGCAGTTTCCAAATAAATAAGTACTGCCATAATCATTGGAGAGGTAGCTGATATAATGATTAGAAATACAAGTTCTGAAGTCTGACTATCGAGTTCACATTCAGTGTTACTGCTTTATCTCCTTGTGCCTCAATTTCTTCATGTGCAACTTCAGAATAATTGTAATACCTCTTCATGGAGTGCTTGTGAGGATTAAGAGAGCAAATATATACAACATACTTTGAACAGTGCATGGCACATATGTTCACCACAGGGGTATTAACTGTAACTGTATTCGATCGGTAACTAAAGGAAAGGTTTCTGAAACCTTGATGAGGCAGGGAGGTGAGGGTGTTAGGAAGTTAGATCAACTGGCTTTCCTGAATACTTTGAGATAAATAGATTTTAATGGGAAGAGAATATCATGCCTTCTCAGCTGACCTAATCATAAATGCTTTTGGGGGGGGTTGTTGATTTGTTTTTAAGTCAGCATCTCAAACTTCTAGGCTCAAACAATCCTGTCTCAGTCTCCTGGGACTATAGTTGCATGCTACCATGTCTGGCTTTCAATCATCCAAGTTTTTAGTACAAAACATGTTCCAGGAATTCTTTATTAAGCATTGGAGATGCATCAGTGAGTGAGAAAATCAGGCAATAGAAGATGTGGATGAAATATTCTAATGGAGGAAGATCAGAAATAGCTATATAAATACAGTCAAGATACTGTTCCAGTCACCATGACTGACATACAGTCCTGCCTTCTAGAAATTTAAGTCTCTCTGGGTAGCCTAGGAAGGCATAGGAAAAGCCATTCACTGAAGGCCAGTGAGTATTACTATGTGTGCTGGTGAAGGGACTGAAAAGGTTGAGAAAGAGACTTCTGGATGGACAGAAATTCACAGGGGTAAAAATGAGAGGGTCAACCTGCTCCAGGGTGTGGGCCTCAAGCTTACAGATTCAAAAGCTCAGTTTATTCATGGTGGTCAGCACTATTCAGAATCTGGACTCCCAGTAACCTTATTCACAAGAAAAAAGTTAATCAGTACACCCAGTATTTGTGAGGGTATATTCTTTTCTTATAAGCCAGCCCCCTTGAACCAAGTTAGGCAGTTTCCCGTTGTCACCTCAAGGTGTGCAAGGGGGTGAGGGAGGAAGAATGAGCCTGAATTCATAGTCAGGTGGGTACTCAGTGAGGTGGGATCTAATAAAAATGGGCTATTTACAGTCCAAATGAGTTATATAGTCTCAGGTGAGATTTCTTTACCATGAACTGTTCCCTTCAAGAGCTGCTATTTCCTATATCCATCACATCCATGTTCTCTCTTCCTAGGCTGAGCTAAAACACCCTCTACTAATTTTAATTCTTTCTTGTTTTTCCTCCATGAAGACTGCTCTGTTTGTATTACAAGATTCATGATTTAATAGCTTAGAGTAAGCAGGTTTGCCTGATTCTATATTTTGCACCTTTTGCTTTTTCTTTCCAGATCCCCCTCAAGGTAATGTCTGTTAATAGCCAATACTACATCTTGTTGGTCTTCATGAGTTTAGAATTCAAAGAGAATTCTGAGAATACAATATAGACCCCTGTGAACTACCCATCATGAGTTAATTTGAGGAATCACTGGCCTGGGACAGCCCTAGAAGATGCCACTAAGGACCTCCATTGAGTGGGATCTAGACATACCCTGACCTGAGTAAAAAGAAGCTTGTGTACAGGAAGAACACTTTGAAGGAAGGACGGGGGGCAGGAAAAGAGCATGACTCATTTCAAGAACGGAGTGAAATCAACTTCTAGCAGAGAATGGAGCATAAAGAGAGCATGACTCCGGATGAGAGAGAAATGGATAGAACACAAAATGGAGGCTTGAACTCCACGTCGAAGAGTCGAGAACATACTTTAAAAACAGAAGGAATTTACCAAAAATTGCTGAACAGGAATGTGATATATTAAAAACAAAAGTCCTTGGAAAATTAATTGGCTACAAGGCATAGAGAAGTAGGGAGATAGATTTGGAGGAAAGAAGAAATGGTAGCAAACTACTCTTCAGACTTGGACAAAGGAGAAGGCAGGATAACAAAGCGCAAGTACATTTTTAGTCCATCTATACTTCTCACCCTAAATAATTATATTAACAGATGACCGTAATAATATTGAATTTATGACTTCTGATTTTCACTTACCTAGAAATTATTTAAAGTCACTTAAAATTGGCCAGTGACCAAAGTGACTAGCCCTCTCATTTTCAATTTTCTTTCCATAAAAACTATTTCCTACTCCCTCCAAAAGTTCCCAAACATACACTAACTCTTTTCCTTTCAGGTAAGTCCACGTGGAATAGACCATGATGCCTGGGAGAGAAAGAACTGAGTAAGGCATGTTGGATATTTCCTGCTAAACTAATGTACCAGAGCTAATCAGCATCTGGGTAGAAGTCATAGTTAGGAAAGTTAATTCAGTCATCAAGCTTTGGATCCCATTATGAATTTCCACATTAGTAAAATAAGAGATTGTTTTTTAAAGAATTGAAACTTTATTTTATTTTTATTTGCCTTTTATGTGGTGCTGAGGATCAAACCCAGTGCCTCACCCATATTAGGCAAGTGCTCTACCAGTGAGCTCTAACCCCAGACTCCAAAAAAAGAGATTTGAGGTCAGTTTCTGGTATGTATATTCTAGAGTCCATACATTCTGGAATTTAGGCCACATCTGATTGTGATCAGAAATACACATTTACTCATCTGTTTATTGAACAAATGTTTATTGAGAGTCTACTATATACCAGACATTGTGTTGAGGTTTGGAATATATAAAGAAGACATTGCCCCTACCCTCATAGGACTTACAGTCAAGTGGGTGAGAAAATAAATAAACAAAACCTGCAAAGGAAACAAACACCATGTGATTATGGTGAAGGTGGAGAAAGGAGTATCTAATTTAGAGAAGTAGTAATAAAATATCTCTGAGAAGGTAACATTAAGTCTGTGGGAGCCAGAAAAACAGATAGCAAGGGGAAGAGGTTTCCTGAAAGCAGATCAGTACTATGGTTTAAATAAAATTAAAATAGTGTAATAAAGAGGAAGACAAAAGGAGAGAAGGTAATAATGACATTTACCAGACTCTTTCCACATGCTCTGCTGTAAGGTTTACAAGCATGATCTCTTTTAGTTCTCAAAATTTTCCTATAGGTAGATGAAAATAATATTCCCATTTCAGAGAATTGAAAAAAGAACAGAAACAAATTATTTAAGTTCCTCTTTCATGGTCATATAGTAAATGGTGGGGCTGGAACTGGGTCCTTGGACGGGTGCATCTCATGCTCACACTCACAACCATGATTCTTGGGGTATTCAAGGATCTGGAAGACAGCAGTATGACTGGAGTACAGTGCACCAGAATAACTGCAAGCGGTAGAATTGGAGAGAGAGATAAAGGCCAGAGCATGAGGAGACTGAAGGACTATGATAAATAATTTGATTTAGTCCAATGTGTAATGAGAAGCACTGAAGAGTTCTATGTGGGAGAATGGTGTGGAACATTTTGCTTATTAAAAGATCATTCTGACTGCAGGGCAAGATGGAAAAAAGTCTGGCCTTGGATTAACATCATGATCATCACCTGGAAGTTTATTAGCTATGCAGGATCACAAGCTCTAAACTAAGCATATTGGAGCAGAAGTAAGTGCTCTGCCTGAGTACATGCTCATGAAAATTTGAGAAGCACTGGATCACAGCAGTATTCTCAATTCTGGAGATACATATTAATCAGTTCCAGGATATTTTCCATGATCTTCCAAGATATTCATATTCTCTCTTCCCAGGCTGAGCTAATACACCCTCTATTCAAATTATTTGAATCAAAATTCTGGGAATTGGTACCTAGACATTTATAGGTGATTCAATGTGCAATTTAGGCTGAGAGTTACTAGATTAAAGGACATCACAGGAAGAAGAAAGACCAAATAAGAGGCCCTTGCATTAGCATAGGGCTGGGTTTCCTTGGAAATGGATAGAAGTAGATATGCTTAAGATTTCTTTTGGAAGCAGAATCATTGGCATGTGTTGTGACTACATATGAGGATTAGTGAAAGAGTGGGATAAAGAATCAGAATCAGCCGGGCATGGTGGCACACGCCTGTAAGCAGTTTGGGAGGCTGAGGCAGGAGGATCGTGAGTTCAAAGCCAGCTTCAGCAACTTAGAGAGGCCCTAAGCGACTCAGTGAGACCCTGTCTCTAAATAAAATACAAAATAGGGCTGGGTATGTGGCTCAGCAGTGGAGTGCCCCTGGGTTCAATCCCTAGTACCAAAAAAAAAAAAAAGAATCAGAATCTTAATCTATGATTCTGAATTGGATGATGAGCATGATAGGGATAACCTTTGGTAAAATAGAGTAGATATGGAAGAAAGATTTGAAGAGAGAAAGGAAGAGCCTGGATCGTCTTGTAATGGTTGGAGAGAGAAGAATAAGCCCACAAAGAAGATTGAGAAGCTATGGCCATTAAGGAAGGAGAGAAATCAGGAGACGGTAGAATTACAGAAGCCAAGAGAGGAAAATATAAAAAATATCTCAAAAGGAAAAGAGGTATGAGTTGATGAGTGCTGCTGAGGTCACCAATAGACAAAGATCAAGGGAATTTAGCAACAGTTAGTGTCTTAGTCCACTCAGGCTGCTAAAACAAAATACTTTTAAAAAAGGTAATTTATAGATAATAGAAATTTATTTTGTATTTCTGGAGGCGGAAGACCAAGATCAATGTGCCATCTGATTCTGTGTCTGGTGAGGTCTATCCTCTGCTCTCCTGATGTCACCTTCTTATTGCATTCTCCAGTAGAAGCAAATATATCCTCACATAGAAAGAAGAAATGAAAGGCCAAAAGGTTAGGCAGCTCTCCAAAACCTATTGAATAGGGACATCAATCATACTCACAAAGGCCTCATCACCTCCCAACGTCCCCACCTCTCATTACCATAATCTTGGGCTTGAGGTTCCAAGCTGAATTCTGTAGGGACATGTAGATTCCAGTCATAGCATGAAGGCCCTGGTAACTGACTAAGAATAGGTGCAATGGAGGATGATGGCAAGATTACATCTGACTGTACTCTTGGGCAAAGCAGAAAAGATCTTTGGGAAGCAGTCAGGGATTCTGAAGGCTTCAGCTCAGTTAGTATACTATGGTCAGAAAGAGCAGAGATTTAAGGAGGAAAAAGGGAAACCCACCACATCAGGATCAGGGTCTAAAAGTGGAGTGAGAGGTGAGAGAAACAAGCCCTTATCCATAAAAGCTCATTTGAAGACCTTAAGCACCTGCTGTTGTCTCCACCTCTCTGGACCCATGTACCATACAGGGCAATGTCACCTTCTTCTCAGCAGGTACAGATTGATCAGAAAGGCACACTCATTGGGAATGACCCAAAGGATTTATTTATTCATCAACTACCTTTCTCTCTGGTTCCTGCCTTTCGTATCTCACACCAAAGGGTGGGTAGAGGGAATAGGGGATATCCAGGGGAAGAGAACAGAAAATAAGCAAACGGAAACAAATAAAAAACTGTCAAGAGGTAATAACAGTACTGTGAATCAAACTATACCAGACTGAAAGGATAGAGAGGAACAGGGCCTGTTGTTTTGGATAAAACAGGCTAAGAAGGCTTACCTCCCTGGGGTAGTGACATTTGAGCAGAGATCTGAGTAAAGGGGGAATTAGGACACAACAGCAACTAGATTTGTTTTAAAACACTTATCTATAAAGCATGACCTTATACAGATTGTCTTGGAAATGCCAGCTTTGTTCATTCAGCAAGTCCTCTTTCACATTGATAATTATCTATGATAAATAACTAAGGAACAGGCCTCTAAGAAATTGCAACAAGCCCTCCCGGGCAGTAGCTTAAAATTCTGTCTTTCTGTGCATGTCTGTGAGACCCAAGCAGGCCAAAAGGGGCTGTCTGAGCCATCAATCAGCTCAGTCTAGACACTGCTGAGTTCTGGGGTACAGAGATGCTGAAGGCACCTGCTCACTCCTACTCTCACAAGCCCATTCTCTCCTTTCCCTCTAACTCATCATTAGACCATTTTCTCCTGGTGAGTTTTCAGAACCACAGCCCTGCCACAGCACTGGGACAGCGATTCTCTCAGCAACGGCTTCCTTATCACACCATCAACCTCCCAAAAGCACCTAACCAGACCGAGGAAGGACTTGACCCAGCTTCTTTTAGAGGTGGTCAGTCTTTTTATATCTATTGAATCCATTGCAAGTTTCTCTTCCAGAAGACCTAGACCTAAAAATGTAAATGCCTCCATTTAATGGGAGCTGAGTTGTCCTCATGTAAGTGTTTTTCCACTGTTAATTTTGAGCACACCCTAAAGCTCTGTCAGAAATTAGAATTCAAAGTCGTTATTTCTTTCCCATCATGCTCCAGTGAAAATCTATTACAGGAAAATTTATTCCCATTCTGCAGACTTTGAAGGCCAGTAAGAGAGTTTGATTTTCTAAATTACATACCTCTATTTTGGCTTTTTGAAAGCTATTCTTTTCCTGAATTATACCTAATTTTGAACAAGTATCCTTCATTCAGTTCATTATAACATCAGACCAAAATTGGCTAATAGATCCCTTGGTGCCCCTCTTAGATGTAAGAGGCATACATGTCTGCCTTAATACAGGTGAAGGTCTGCAGGTGGGTCTCTTTTCCTTGGAAAAAAATGCTACACATTTACACAAAATGTCCTATTCCAGCTGGTAGAGATTTGTCATGATGTGACACTCTGTACATTTCCTTATAGCACATCAAGACCATCTGAAAAATATATCACTTCAATTAGGAGTGTCAAACCATCTGCCACAAGAAAATGCAAAGTGCCCTCACTGCCACCTGATGGAACATAGTTGATTTATTCAGAAGGTGACTGGAAAGTTGGCAAAGACTCAGCTTTTCATGGAGGGAGGAAGAGTTGCTGTCATGAGACACAAAAACAAAAACCTCACTCGTAATAAAAAGGGAAGGCCTGCTGAAGGCCACAGGAGAGAGAATGCAACAGATGCCCTTCTTAAATTAGTTTAGTTTACAATAGATTGAAGACTCCAGGTTGACTTAATATGAATGAATCTCGACATGATCCCTGGAACTTGGAAACTCGATCAATTATTCTGCAGCTGTTTTGCCAAACCATCTGCATATTTTGGATACAGATGATGTGCAGCACCTACAAGTTTCTCATTAAAGGTTGACATTAAAATTGCCACATACGTACCATCTACAACCCCTTGTATATTTTGGGTTGAAGCACATAGAAATATCATGGGAGCATGACATGTCAGTAATTGTTCTGATTTACTTTCTCTCTGCAGGATTATCATGATATAAGGAAGTAAATGCCAAATTCTTCATTTTAGACAAATCAGTAGTGAGGTGTAAGAAATATGAATGTAGTTTCAAAAGGAGATCAGAGTCCTTGTCTTTCTTATCTCTAGGAATGCTCTAAATCATATTTTATCACCACAAATTCTGACTTTTTTTTATAACCCACCTGGTATGATCTGACCCAAGCTTGTGGTTCTGTCTCTGTTCCTTCTGCCAACTGTCTCTGAAACGATTTGCTTCAAAGACAGGTTTTTCTCAATCTTTGCACCTTGTGTCTGATAATTCTTTGTTGCAGAAGGCTGTTTTGTGCACTGTAGAATGTTTAGCAGCATCCTTGGCCTTGATCTACTAGAGACAAACAGCACTTCTATTATGAAAACAAAAAATGTCTTTAGACATTTTTGAAAGTCCCTGGAGTAGGAAGACTAAATTACCCCCATATGGGGATCACTCTAATAAGGGTTTTGGAAAAGTGATGCTGAAGTTCCTCATAACAAGTCACATGACAATTCTCAACCAACTACATCCTGTTGGCCCTGTTAAGATGGCAGCTGCTTCAGTTACTAAGAAGGAACCTCCACTGTTTCTTCATGCTAGTAATGGAACTGCCAATGATACCCAATTCTTGGGCTTAATGACTTGTGACTATGACATTATAAAACCCTGTTTCCTAGCAGACATCATAGGATAAACACATCATTTATGTGAACTCGATTAAAATGTTCAAGGTGATGAAGTATTTTATTGTCCTCTAAGCCAACCAATAACAAAGCAGATCAAGAACTCATAACCTTCATTTCTCATTATCTAGTCAACCACAACAAAAGTAAAGTATTATTCAGGTAGATAAGATAACAACTCAGACTTCAGTTACAGGAGGAGTATGTCAGGAAGGAGTGAGATGCATGAAAGACATGGATTATAAATACTATAACACTCAAGATAATAAGAAGGTAACATGGCCAAATGACATCATAATCTGACAAGTGAGAAGAATACACTTTTAACCAAGGAATACATTGCAAACAGTAAAGTTAGTTAAATATATATATTAGGAGTTTTTTTTTTTTTACAATCTTTCTCTTTTCCTTCTTGTGTATACACACACAAAAAAAAACACACACACACACACAAATTTGCTCCATAGAATATTTTAACTTAAGATTTGGATTCTACTTTACCCTGTAAATAATATGCCTCCAGGACCTAGAACCCTAGTGTCCCATGAAGTTATCTTTTCTTTGTTATACATAAAACTGATTTAAATTATGTTCAGATCTCAAGAAATTTTTTCTGAAATTTCATTTTAATTTCTCTCAAGTGTAAGATATATTTCTCCAGTGAAAAGGAGTCCATTTATTACATGCTGATGTTTAGATGTGGTTTGTCCTGCAAGGATCTATGTGTTGAAGGCTTGGTCTTCAGTATGGTGGCGTTGAATTGGTATGGTAGGACCCTTGAGAGTTGGGGCCTATTGGGAGATCCTTAAGTTATTGGGAGAATTTCCCTTATTCTCTTGAAGTGAGTTTTTGGGAAAGTGAGTTGTGATAAAAACCTGATGCCTGAATCTCTCTTTAGCTTATGGCCTGGTATGTGAACTTTTACCCTTACACTTGCTCCCACAATTGAAATTTACTATGAGGTGACACAGCCAACCTAGGAGCCGTCACCAGAACCTATACTATGTTGTTGAGAATTCCAACCTCTAAAACTGTGAGTTACATAAATCTCCTTTCTTTTTAAAGTTGGCCTGCCTCAAGTATTTTGTTATAAAAATGAAAATCTGACTGATACACATACCTATTAAATGCGCCTTCATTCTTCGTTCTCCTACTATCACAATATAAATATTGTTGGATGATAACAGCAAAGTTCTGCATTTTTAAGCACTGTTCCATACGACACTTGGAACTTTCCCACATATCATCTCAATTGATCTTTGCAAGTACAATTACCTTCACTTCAAAATTGGGAAAACTGATTTTTTTAGGACCATCTGGGAAGAAGAGGAAAGAGGGAGATTAAACACTGCTCCTCTGGTTTTCATCAAAAACAGCTTCAACCACCTGCATTTTTTTTGGAACCTGAAAGAAACATATTGGTTGCTAAAACTGTTCAACGCTGTAAGCTTAGATGTTTGGATCTGAATGATAAAAGATGAGATTTTGAAAGAAAAACATAGTTAAAAAATATAAAGTGCTATTATATTATAACTGACTATTTGAGAAATTAAAATATTTGCTTCATCGTATTGTCTAAGGAAAGTAATACCAGTGGTCAGGCACAATTGCAAAGAGATACAGGGCCAAGGCATACCAGGCAATGTGTGTTCTCTTGATCCTTCCCCCATAAATTTACCCAAGTGAAGTCAGGTTAACATGAACACCAAAGGTAGCCCTGCAGTTAAAGGAAAATTATAAAAATGACAAGAAATATATGCCATTTGGCTAAAGAAGAAAACAGTTTCCGTTATTGTTCCTTGGTGATAATAGAATGGCTGGTAGACACATTATACTACGGAATCTCTAGTTGTTTTTAGCACCGGCTGACAAATATCTCCTTATTTTATCCCAAACTGCATAAGCAATTTCTCTTTAGCAGCATGCTCAAGACAGTCTCTATGCTTACCAATCCACCTTCTCCCAAACCACTGGAGCTGGTACTAGTGCTCTTACCTTGGGATCATATTGACAGTGGGAGGCTTCCTAGTTCAGTACTTAGGAAAGAGTGAGTAGAATTTCATGGTGGCATACCCTCCACTTCTGAACCAATCTACCCTAGATGTATTTTCATGTTTACTGACTTAATAAGAAAAATTGAGGCACATAATGAAACACAGCCTCCCTAAGGTATTGTGAATAGCTCATAACAAAATAATCTGACTCAACCAATGATCAGCAGACAGCCATAAAGAAGAACATAATGTGAACTGCATAAGCCTAACCAAACACAGTTAGCAATCAAAGTATTGGGAGCTTTTCAACTGTTCTCACATCATAAGGTGTGGTCTGGACAAATGGTGCTGTCCATGTTTGTTGTTCTTCAGCATCACCAGGCACTAATTATCTCTGCACATTATTCCCTTTATCTTTGATTATAATCAAAAGAATCAAAACTTTCCTATAACCTTAAGTTAATTCCTGATGGAAAAGGAGGAATATTAACTCTTTCAGGTCTTTAGGGTGTCATCAAGAGCACAGCAATAATATGCTAAAGGGGGTCTACTGTCCAGAAAAGAATTAATCTACTCCTTTTAGAGCCTAGCACAAAACTATGAGTTCTATGCTGGTAACGACAGAATCCAATACTAACTATGCCACATAAAATAGTAATCCTAAGCTCAGCACTGAGTTATGATGAAAATAGTCATGGTGTTGAAGGGTCTCTTCTTGCCTACAGAAAAGATTTTAATTTCTCCAGAAGAGTGTTTGCAACACATAGTCAAGTGGAAACTGTCTTTTAAACTCAAATTCCATGACTTTTGCTAAAAAATAAAAGTTTGTGTTCTATTATGTGGTGTATTTTGACTTTTATTTCTCCTGAAACACATTTTTAAGAGTTTAAGGCCTTCAAGAAACTAACCAAAAGAAACACGGCCACTGGAACTTAGAGAGACACAGAATAATATCTTGATATGGATGAAAAAACTGTCTTCTCCTCCGTGAAAACCATAGCAGAAATGCACATGTCCTTCCAACGGGATCACTTGTCTTCTCTAACCAATCCAACTTGTTTCTCTGTACTGCAGGAATCTCAGCAGCTACAAAAGCCTGACTTTTAAAATAGAGGCCTCTGTGTTCAATGCCCAATTCCTTAAACACAAAAATGGCATTCCAACTTACCTAGAAAGCCCCTTTAAAGATGATCTTATAGTGATTTCTTTTAAGATCCTGACACTTTGGCATGTAAATGATCACTTCATTATTTAAATATTTATCAGGGAACTGGCCACACATCTGCCCAAAATGGGAATGTGTTCATTTTCTCCAAAACTTGATAATTATATATCAACTGATTAACTTTAAATGACAGGATGGGGATTTTCAGTTTTTCTTCAATTCAGTTTCTGACCATATTGTTAATACAATGAATCATATTCCCACTATGGTTGAATAAACTTGAATAAAAATAATGTAATTTTCACTTACATTAGTGGACTGTTTCTCATTATTGCAGCAAAAACTTGTATTTCTTTGGATACAAGTTCACTCTTCACATTTCATAAGTTGAGGTGCTCACCTAGCATATGCATACAGGGTCACTCTAATCTTTTTGGCATACCATTTTTAAATGTAAATTATCTGGTTGGCTGATTGCTTAAGTGACAGGCCAAAAAATGGAATTCATTAAAAATGTGCATAGCATTGTGGTTTGATGTCCCTAGAAATCAAAGAATATTCAATAAAAGCCCAGTTTTTCATTATCCTGTAGCTTTTTGTTCTATTCTTTCTTATAGCTTTAACCTCTGCACTCCTGCCAAAAAAAAAAAAAGAACCAAAACATAACAAATACTTTAAAGCTGAGCCTGTCATCATGGTGGTTAGTTTCCATCCCTTTCATCTCACTTTATTATAGCAGCTAAAATGGGACTCTGGAGAACATAATAGTACCGAAGCTGCTTCTGAGACCCTGAGAGTCATCAGGTTACTTGAAGAATTCTTGACAGATTTTGATGGAGAAAAAACACTCCATAAAACAATCATATACTTTGAATCTAGACATCCGTGGAATTCCATTTCAAATCTTATTTATGTGGTGAGCTTCTTTTGAAAGTCATAAATCCAAGGAACTAATTCTCCTCATCTCTGCTCCCACCCATGCCTCATGTCTGTGTGGGGGTCCCCTCTTCCATCCAAACCATAGAACACAAGCCCTCCTGAAGCTTTCTTCCTGCTCCTCTTGTGTCATACCTATACCTACCTTCACAGGTCATCTGAAAGCTCTGTATGTAACATGACTGAGTTTCCCAAGCTCTTCTACAAAAACAGGTTCAACGACTCTGAAATTCATAAACCTTTGTCAATTCCTTTCCCAGATTTGCACAAGAGGTTTTCCTGTCATGCTTTAGAGAAATCCACATATCACAAACATACATATAAACAAAAATTTTAAAGACAAAAGTAGATTTCCAATAATAGGAATAAATTATTTTTATCACAAACATTGCATTTCATTTTCTTAGGAAAAAGAAAGTTTTTAACATAAAAATTAAAAACTCGGGGGTATAGTTGTCACTTAGGATCCCATGCTCAGCTATGGTAAAGTGCACATCATTATCCTCAACATCCAGGTCCGTAACTAACACCATTCAGGCCCCAAAGAAATGCTTATTCTCAACTTTTCCCCATGTCCTAGAAACAGAAGACCATGATACAAAAGTATCATGAAGATTTGGGATTCAGTGTCCCTGTTGACACTGAAGATCGACACATTACATAGTCAGAAGGGGATTTAGATAGCATATGTACTTAGGAAAAAGAAAGAAGAAGGAAGAAAGGAAAAGTAGAAAAGGAAGGAAGGAAAGAAAGAAATGAAGTATAAATGAATCATGGTTTGTGAGAAATTCCCCCAAACAATCTCAGGATAGTGCAGGAATTTTCAGTGGTGAAATGATTATGAGAGCTGAAACCTAATCAGTGTACTAATCCATTTGATGGATTAGTAATTCGAAATGGATTACTGGGTGGTAACTGTAGGCAGGTAGAGAATAGCTGGAGAAGGTAGGTCACTGGAGTCATCCCTTAGAAATTATGTATCTTTCCCTGCCCCCTGCTGCTGCCTGTCAGCTTCCTGGCTGCCATGCGCTGAGACTTTCCTTGGCCATGCCCTTCTGCCATGACGTTCTGCCTTATCTTCAGCCTAGAGCAATGGAGCCTGCTGACCAGGGCCTGAGACCTCTGACTAAACTTTCCCTCCTCTAAGTTACTCTTGTCAGGCATTTTAGTCACAGAAAAGCAGACTAACACAGATGGAAGGAAAAGAAAATTTGTTAAATTCTTCTACTCAGCATGAATGCAATATTCTTGGATAAATTATTGTTTCCTAGTAATGTGGAACAAGTTTTTTTCTTTTTGTATTCCAGATATTCATAAATTTTGGAGATATTCATGAATTCATGAAATACAACAGTTGCACTTGGCTGAAAAGCATTTTTCAACATTGAATAATTCACATTTCCCATAAATATGTACATCTAGGCAAAACACCAGGAATATGATGCCCCTTTCCTCTTTACATTGCCAAATAGGGGTCTGGGGCTATAGCACAGTTCTAAAGTACCCACACAATGCTCCACCCACACAAACAAAAAGCCCCACAACAAAAACATTGCCAATCAGTGGGAAATGAATGATATAACTGAAAATACAGTTATAAGAATATTTAATAAAATCGGATTCAATTTTAAAATATATTTAATATCAGATTTATTTTTAAAACTTTTAAATGTGATTTTCCTTTAAATTTAACTGACAATTGTGAATGCTGTTGTATAAAGCTATGTAAAAATAATAACTTTATATGAATTTTTTAAATTTGTCAGTACAAAGGTTAGATTTGAAAGTTGGAAGACAACACATTTTATTTACCTTTTTGTCAATTGATTTATAATTTTATAAATACTCAGATTGCATGAATGTTGGGAGTGGACCTGTTCTTTATCTTTCCTTAAGAATTCCAATTTTGTGTTCGGTTCTACATTTCTTAGAATTCCACTCACTGGGCTCTGCTCTCTAGGTTACTATTCTAGAGTTTTCTTGGATTCTCAGACAGGAATATAGATAGAATGTTCTCCTCTTTCTTCAAGCATCATAGGTACACAAAGCCAGAGCTTTGTCTCAAAGCTTTAGGGAAATGAAAGTTACAAAATTCTCACAGAAAATTTGGGAAACTCCTCTTCAAATAAATCCTAGGTTGTGCACAATGAATAGAATGAAAGAAATTTCCTTCTTGCCCCTCATCCTGAAACTTTCTGAACCATTTGAAAACTACAAGTGATTTATTCCCATTGAAATAAGTAATGCATACTTCTGTATGCAAAGGGAGATTTTCTGATCAGTGAGTCATTCCCTCAGAAAAAGAAAAGAGAGAAATTACTCACGTGGGCTACAGTCACTTGGTGACAATTTCTGTAGCATTACTTTTTAACACTCCTCATTGTATTTTTAGATCTTTCTTCTTGGTCTAAATTTGAGGAGCCAAACATCCTTTTGAACTGTATTTGAAATAAATCACTAGCTAACAGAAGAGGTGATTGCACCAATCATGCTTTAAAATCTGCAGGGATCCATCTCTAACGATGTGTAATATATGTGTAAGTTGCTATTAATAATAATTTGTCATGATTAGGGGAAAAATTAGGTAGTCCTTTGACTGTCAGGTTGTTACCCGAATGAAAAGCTGTCAAGATAATTTTATTTTACTCTGAAATGTCTCTGTCAATTAACTTTAGTTGATTGCTGGGATTTTAACCTTGGTTTGCCTTTCAGATCTGCTATTCCCAGAATGGTGTGTAAATATAAACATGGTGTCTTAAGATTGATTTGTTGCATTTTTTTTCCTGTTCCATCTAAATAAAATCTAACATTCTGATCATGAAAAAATGTATTAAATATTTTCCTAGGATTAAATGGGTATACCTGAAAGTGCCAAATTAATTCTAAATCTTAAAGAAGACAGAGGTCCTATTCAAGTTTTTCAATGTCCATGGAACTACTATATGATCACATGAAGTATTTAATCAAAGGAAGTCACAGCTACTCATTGTTGTTGTTGTTGTTGTTGTTGTTGTTGTTGTTGATGTTGTTGTTATTGTTTGAAGTGCCTGGGATGAAATTCAGGCCTCCAACATGCTACCACATGCTGTACCTGAGCCACATTCCCAGTCCACATCCATTGTTATGGTTGCTGCAAGTGACACCCAGAAGGCATCCTTGACAATGCTGGGGAGGGCAGACTTCCCAGGAAGGAGAGTGTAAGGTCATACTTCACATGCAAGGAGCAGGTTCAGAAAACAGAACAGAATGGACCGTTTCAGCCTTTAAATAGCTCCAAGAGAACAGAGTGTAAGCAGGTGTTAATGTCTTCAGAACTCCTATCTCTGCCTAATTCTGTTTCTGAGTCCCCTTCTCCTGGTGTTCTATTCCCTTATAGGAGTCAAAACAAATTGGGGTATTGGTGCAAAGAACTCTTGCCACAGACTGAATTCTCAGTTATTCCAATCGTGTTTGAGGATAACACAGGGATACCACGTAATAGGCAGTATTGAACTTTGTGCTTCAATGAAAGGTTGATTAAAAGAACCTCTATGCCTCCCCTACTTGTTTGTAAGCCTCTCATGGCAGAAATAGCATCCAGTATATAACTATCTCTCCCAAATATCCAGCACAGTAGTAGATGTTCAATAATCATCTATTGATTTAGAGAATATGAATGGCCTTCTGTTCCTGATGAAATGTTTGGACAGGTATCCAAATGGAAACAACTGGAAAAGATGGAGGGAAGTATGGCAAGCCTTCTTAATTTCACTGAAGAACTTGCCAAACTAATAGACTTGTTAGGCCAAATTGCCCCTGCAGAAGAAAACTCAGAGAACCACTGTTTTCCATGAAGGTTTTGATGAATGCTGGCAAACTCGAACTTCAGTTTTCTTGACCTTGCTGCTGAAGGAATAGAAACCAAGCAAAACCAAACTCAGAATTAGCCACGTGAGGAGTAAAATAGGAAACCCTTCCCTTCATAAAGTTCCATTCTCAGTTTGTCAGAGAACACATGAGTAATTTTTCTCTTTCTTTTCTTTCTTTTTTTTTTAAGGGAATGGCTCATGGA
>JAJEJO010051222.1:0-16598 GCA_020662805.1 Glaucomys volans
TCCCTGGACTCTGCCAGTGAAGGCTGTGGGTGGGCACTCATTTCCAGGCTGCTGCCTCTGCCACCTCTCTTCCAAGCAAATGAAGGCGTTCGTTTAGTCTCATGTCCTCGGCGTGTGCCTCCCTTCCTGGGATGGCCTCTGCTCCTCCTACGGCTGTATTCCTGGTACCAAAGGATGCCAGAGATGGGCCCTGGGGGAACCTTGGTGTTCTGCCACCCCTCAGTCCTGCCCTTTGGGGTACAGAGAACTCACAAGACCAGCAAGGTGGGGAGGCCTCTGGGCATGATGTCATCAAATGGGAAAGAGAGGCAGGCCATAGGCCTCAAGCAGCTCCCGGTAGCCAGTCCGAGGCGCACTGCACACTTCTGCTCCATACCCTCAGACCCACCCACACTCAGGAAGACCTCAGGGCACTGTCAGAGTTCCCTCTGGCTTTCACTACAAGCAATGGAGCTTAATCTACGTGGGGGAAACAACATCCCTGCTGTGTGGCCCTCCAGGGGTCCACCCTGAGCAGGGCAGCTGCAGCCCCACAGGCACAGAGCCCAGAGCAAGGCTGTCCTACAGTTCCAAGTCAGCCCAACTTAGGGAAGAGGAGGCAGCACCTGGACAGGCTAGTGCAGTGGTCACAGCAGGGCTCCTCCGTGTGAACGACGTGGAGGCAGGAGGGGCAGGGGCTGGGAGGAGTGGCCCAGGTGTAGTACCTGTGTCCGAGTCCTTCTGCTCTCCATTGGCCCCCACAGTGAAGGGTAGCTTCCGCTTGGTGGCTCGCTCTCTCACCTCCTTTCCTCCATCGCTGCGGTCCAGCTTTGGGGTCTTGGTTAGAGAAACTTTATCTTTATCCTAGGAAAAAAAATAAAAGAGTCTGCTTTCAGAAATCACTCCCAGATCAAATCCTCAAAATCCTCAAATTGGCTACAATCTCACAGCATGTGCCAGAAAACGTGAACCTCTTTTGGGGCAACCAACTACCCCTCCTGCCCCAGGCTGCAGTGCACAGCCACACAGGTCCTGGTACGCAGAGGACCCACAGCTCAAGCCTGACTGGTGTTAAAGGTGCTCAGTCACTCCTCCGAGTGCCCAACCTCCATCTGTCTGGCTGCTGCGGCTTCCCACCCTGTGCCCACCCATGCTGGTAGGGCTGCAGTTTTGCCCTTCTGCTCTCAGCTTGGTTGACCACCTGACTGTGGCCTGAACAAGAGGGGCTGGCAGGAGTGTCACTCTGCAATGTAAGGACCCAGGAGCTCCAATTCCACCCCTCCACCAGCTGGTCGACCGTGGGCAAGAAGGCTCAGTGCCCATTCCAGAGAAGGGAGTCAGGCACAACTCACACGCTCAGGCCACAGTCTCCCAGAATGTGCCACATGAGCCTAGTGTCTACCTGAGGCTCTGAGGTCACAGGATGAACATCCACTCGGTGGACTGTGGAACTTGCGGAGCAAGGGCAGGGAGGAGCAGCCGGGTCCTGATGGTGGGACAGAGGCCTCTCGCAGTGACAGACGTGCCCCCCACAGGAGCTTGAAGCCTTGCTGAGAAGGGAAGCTTGTCCCATGGGGCAAAGGAGGCTCTGAGGTGGCCATGGTCAGTGCCAGGAGGGACCCCTTGCTCCAGGCTGGGCTAGGTGGGCACACAATGGAGGTGCGCCAGTTCTAATCAGCAACTGGGTCTGCACAAGCTGTGGTCAGCATGGAGTCCCAGGCCTCAGCCTCCCCTGGGGCCAGCTGCTCTGTGGATGAGTGCACCGCCCAGACCTGCGGAGCAGGGCGTGCAGGGCGGCAGCTGCACCGTCATGCTCCTGTCTCAGATGAACAGGCCCGCTCAACAGAAGTACTGCTCCTTCCAACCAGCATTCTTTGGAAGTGTCCCCAGGTCAGCTGCTGGACAACAGCAGAGTTGCACAGCTGCCCTCAAAGCCCTGGGGTGCTGCCTGGGGCCGTCCCAGCCAGTCCAGCTCCTGTGGCCCTGCCTCCTGCTGACTGCTCCAGCCTGGCAGCGAAGGAGAGCTGTTTGCCACACGGGCTTCAAACACTGAGCAAGGTGACAAGACCAGCCAGGGACAAGTCCTAGGAGACGGTCACTGGCAGTGCAGCACCAGCACCAGGCACCACCCCTCCCTGTCCTTTGCACAGGCACAGGCACCTCCCGGCAGGGGGCGCCCCTCCACTATGCCACCCCACACCAGGCAAGAATGGAACAGAAACTCCAGTCTCCGATTAAAGACTTTCAAACCAAGCAACTGCAGGCCTGTGGGTGGACTTTACCAAGCATTCAGAGAAGAAATGATACCGCTCTTGGCACAAATTCTTTCAGAGAACAGAGAAAGAGCATGTGTTCTTGATTCATTCCACGAGACTGCCACGACCTCAGTTGCAAAAATTAAAAAGTGACGCGCCTGACGCAGTGGGACTCGAGGAAAAGACATGGCCTCAGCGGCTTGCAGGAGGCCGGGCAGCTGAGGGCAGTGACCCTGGCAGGGATGCCCATGCACACACCTGCTGAGAAAACAAAAGTCAAAGCAAAGCAACTTCTCAAAGGAGCTAAGGGCTGCACAGGCAGCTACGAAGAGCTCCCTTGGGAAGAGGGGAAACAGGCCCAGGACAAAGTGCTGTGACCCCCACCAGTCGACCAGACCCCAACAGAGCTGGTGAGGGTGTGCAGCAGCCCAGGCGTATGCCTTTCCCCATTGAGGACCAACAGCACCAACCTCAAGAGGACACTCTGCCTCAGGAAAGACCCAAAGGGTACGCAAGTGAACTCTGCAAACTGGTGAACAGAGGGATGGCTGGATGCAGGAAAGAACCACCTGCTGTATACCACGAATGCCGAGGCATGGATATTAAGAGTATCACTCAGTACCAAAATACATTAAAAACTGAGCAACAAATCCAAAATGTTTGCGCCCACTACATAAAAAAATTCAAAATAGTACAAAAAGAATATAGCCGGGCGTGGTGGCGCACGCCTGCAATCCCAGCACTTGGGAGGCTGAGGCAGGAGGACCGCGAGTTCAAAGCCAGCCTCAGCAACTTAGCGAGGCCCTAAGCAACTCAGTGAGACCCTGTCTCTAAATAAAATACAAAATAGGGCTGGGGATGTGGCTCAGTGGTGGAGTGCCCCTGGGTCCAATCCCGAGTACCAAAAAAAAAAAAAAAAAAGAATATAAAGACATAAGATGCAGGGCTACATCATGTTCAAGAATCATAAACTAAAAAACTATGGTACTTCTCCACACTCTGACATTCAAAGCAATCCAAACTCCAGGCAGTGCTTGTGTGGACATGGAGGGGCACTCCTGTAACCCTAGAGTTGCAGGAGGATCACAAGTTCAGGGCTAATCTCAGCAACTTAGTGGGACTCTGCCTCAAAATAAAAAATAAATAACAAGGGCTTTGGGATGCAGCTCAGCTGGGTTTCATTCCCAGTATCAAAAAGAGAAAGAAAGGAGGAAAGAATGAGGGGAAGGAGGGAGGGAGAGAGGAGGAAGAGAAAAATAAAGGGAAAGAAAAGCACATGAAAACAGAAAAGGTCAAAAGTGGCAAACTGGCTGGGGTTATGACTCAGTGCTCAGCACCACATAAGAATAAATAAATAGAATAAAGGTATTGTGTTCATCTACAACTAAAAAAATTATTTTCAAAAAAGTAGCAAATAACTTTTAAGCACAAGGTTGGCCGTGTAACCAAGACTGAAACAAGCAGGTGTCCTGGAGCAGGAGTTGCTCCATGGGGGCCTTGGGACAGAGCAGAACCAACAACCAGGGCTGCCTGCTGGCATGATGGGGCTGGATGGCTCCATGGGGGTCTCTAAGTGACCCAAGACACACCACACAACTTACCCCAGACGGATGCTGGCCAGAAAGCTCCTAGAGGCAGCACAGCGCAAATGCCACCGGACATGCTGTGCCCATGTGGCTCTGAGCAGAGGCAGGAGAGCCCCAACTGCATGGGGTCCCAGGGACTGCTCAGAGAGAACCCCACATTCAGCAGGATGATGGCACCCTCAGAGGTGCCCACAGCAGAGCTACAGGGAGGAAGACACTGCCAAGTCAGATGCTGGAGTCACCCTCATGCCACTCTCTGGGTCAAACCTATCAGTGGCGACAGAACAGGGGCCACCACTGGCATGGAGGAGGTTGCTGGTCAGGGACAGCAAGGGTGACCCCAGGGTCCTGGAAACACTGTAGGTGTTCATCAGAATGTGCATTGTCCCTGGTTCTCAAAGTGAAGAGAAAAGCTACAATTGTGTGTTGTATTTCACACAAAATGTCAGCCCAGACCCTCCCCCAAGCAGCACTGTGGGGCAACGCAACGTGGAGGCACTGGGCACACGGTCTGGCTAAGGCCCATTGTGCTGGGCTCCATACAACATGAAGAGCAGAGAGAAAGGCTTTCTCCCCACCGCTTCAAGGTGGGGCTGAACCCAGGTGCTATCCCTGAGCCACAGCCCAGCCCTCAGCCTCCCCTAGCACTAGGATGACAGGTGTGCGCTACACCTGGCAGAAGAGCTGGTTTTAAATATCCATCACTCCATGACTTCCACTGCAAGCAGCAGAGCAAGAAAAAAACGAAGTTCTAACTGCATGATCCAAAAAGGTGCTGGTCTACCTGGCACTTGTGCTGAACCACCCCAAGGTTAGTAATGCTCAGTGACCAGCCACGGAGGGATCCAGGAAGAGCAACCAGCACACAGGCCACTGGCTCCCAGTGAGAGCTGCCCAGCCTTCTGCTGAGCCACAGTCCTGCGAGCCGAGCACCGGAGTCAGAGAGCCTGTGTCCTCCGAGTGTGTTCTCCTTCAGAGAGGCTGTGTCACGCCAGGTCCTCTGGAGTCAGGGTCTTCACGTCTCACACTGAACACACACATCCACTGGGGAGGGAGGCACCTGAACAGTCAGGGATTTCTGACCAAGGGACAGAGCACAGGCCTTCCTGCTCTCTCGCAGCAATCTGCGTGGCACTCAGGGTCAAGTTGAAGAGTGTCTCTCAAGCTTGTCCCCACATGATCATGTTCTTAGCTCTGTGAACACATCTAGAAACACACTGCTGCACACGCTGTACTGACAGCTCCCACGCCTCCTCCCTGGCACCTGTGAGCAGCTCAGTGATGAGGGCAGGTGATGATCCCTTCAGCACTGGATCATCCGCCAGCAGCCAGTCTCCCACCGGTGCGCCTCAGGTGAGGGATGCCCCTCTATCCCATGTGCTTTGCTGAGTAATTTTGTAATGAACAGATGTTGGATCTGGCCAAGTGTGTGTGTGCACACCCACAGAAACATAATAAACTGATTCTGGATGTCCACTGAACCTTAAATTCTTGGTTTGAACCCTCCTTGGTCATCGCATATTATCCTCCGTGATGGAGTAAATTCACTAGAATTCTGTGTGCATGTGGCAAGGGTTACTTGCCTGCAGTTTCATGCAGTATCTCTGGTTTGCATTCAGGGTAATGCTGATGGATAGGTGCATGTCTATGGATTTTTATCATACTTCATGCTATGTATAAAACTTACCTAGAGGGCTGGGGATATAGCTCAGTGGGTAGAGTGCCTGCTTCGCAAGCATAAAGCCCTGGGTTCGATCCCCAGCACTCTAGGTAAGTTTTATACACAAAAAGAACGAACTTACCTAGAAATGGATCAGAGATTTACATCTAAAAGCTAATGTTAAAAACTTATAGAGGAAAATACAGGAAAAAAAATTTTGTGACCTTGTATTTGCCTATGATTAACAAATAAACAAACGTGAATTCTGGAAGAAAAATAAATGGACTGGATTTCCAGGGAGGTCAGGCGAGAATGAGGGAAAGCAGGATAAACACAGTAACCGCTGCAGAGGCCACAACAGAGGAAGACGAGGTCATGGGGCTTTCTGAACCTTTTCTTCTCAAACCAAGGTTCTGCCTTACTGGAGTAATTAAAATCAGAAAGGGGGTCCAGGGAGAGAAGGACAACACAGGACTTCTGCTTGCACCCGAGGCACTGTCAGAGGAGGTATTTGGGAGGACAGGGTCCTGCCTCAGAACCCTCACGGTCACTGGCAATGGCAGTGCTGGGATGGCATCTCAGTGCTGCTCTGTTTTAATCAGGGCAGGCTGTGGGAGCTGTGCTAAGCAAGCAGAAGCCACAGGAAGTTCTCAGTGACCCATGGCCCTGTCCTCTGTCCCAAGACTGTTTTAGGAGAAAAGAGTACCCAAGTCTGGCAAGTTCTAGCAAAAGGGACAATTTTAGGAGAAGCAAGGGTAGGTGAGGAGTGATTATGTATTTTGGGGATAATAATAATGGCCTGGGGGGGTGGTGTTGTGCTCAGTGGTAGAGCGCTTGCCTAGCATGTGTGATGCACTGGGTTTGAATCTCAGCACCACATATATATAAATGAATAAAATAAAGGTCTATCAACAACTGGAATTTTTTTTTTTTTTTTTTTAAATAAAAGGACAGACAGACGCCCCAAAGTCCAGCAGGGAATCTTTGGGCAGGCATCCATCAGGGACCACATGACCTGGTCTCTCTCTATTACCACCATGACAATCTGTCTGGAGTCTGAGATGAGCTGAACCCAGCAGGGCCTTGGGCCCCTCTCTGTAATCTCACTCTTGGATGAGGCAGTCCACTCCTCCTTGGACCCCACGGCCAAGAGCTGTGCTGCTTCACAACATGCCTGGAAATCACAAGAGGAAGCAGCACAAGCTCGAGCCCCACCAACCCCATGATGGCAGTGGATAGCCACCTCTAGAGATGGCCTTGCCCCTCCAGAAACGAGCCCATCAGCCCTGTGCCAGGTGGGTCTGACCAACAGAGCAGCCCCGTGGTTCCAGAAGACTTCCTGGATGTGAGTCTGCAGGACCTGCTGATGTTACAGTGTGGCCTGCACCGTGCAAGGACGACTCACTCCAGAGCCTTTGCTTCCCTCGAGGGCCTTCCTGAAAGCAGCAGCAGGTACACCGTCACAGCTTCCTGATCACTGTGTGTGAATGGGGCACGTTCCCAACTGAAGCCCTGGTCTAGAAGTTTCAGAACACCCAGAGGAGGCTTGCAGTCTCCGCTCTGAGTAGTCTAAGCTGACCACAGCAGCAGGGGGCAATGGCCTGTCATGAAAGGCGGTCCTGGACTGGGGGTCAGGATGTCACTTTTTACTGGGTGGCCTTTGACACCATGACAGTCCATGGGCTTCTCTGGACCAGGAAAATAGTGTAGGGTTTGCTGGCTTCTGCGAAGGTTACTCCCAGGGTGCACATTCCAGAGACCACTTTCAGAGCAGTGCCTGGTGGGCCCTGTGGGTGGAGGCTGAGCCTTAGAAGGCAGGCTGCACAAGACCTGCAGGGCCCTCTCCTGAGGAGCCCCTGCTGCACCACTGCCCTGCTCCAAGCTGGCTCAGGTTGTCTTGTTTGGTTTTGGTACTGGGGATGGAACCCAGGGGCGCTCTACCCTGAGCTACATCGCCAGCCCTTTGCCTGTTTTTCACTGAGGCAGGGCCTAAGTTGTTTGGAGCCTCGCTAAGTTGCTAAGGGCCCCATTCACGTACACCTGATGGTGGGGCCTGGAGGGCCAGCTCTGGCTCCCCTGACTCCACACCTTCAGGGAGACGAGGAAACACCTGCTTCTCCCTGAAACTGCCCCTGTGGCTGAGAGGTGCAGCTGGAGGCCTGCTGCGCATCTGCCCCTGTTGTCCACACCCTCAGGTGGTTTTAAGAACAAACACAGGAAAACAAAGCCAAGACACAGCTACCCTACTGGGCAAACAAAACAGAAACCTAAGTCTGATCCAGGCTCTCCTGCAGCCAGCGTCCCTGGCAGCCTCCATGCACCTTTTCTCCACCATGCCCTTCCACGGTGAGGTTCTGCCTCACCTTACTGAGTTACAGTTGGCCAACTGAGCCTGTGAAACTATGAGCCCAAAATAAACTTTTCTTCCACAAAAAATGAAATATATGCTCTTTCCCTCTTCACCTTTGCAGCAGATGGCCCTGAGAGTACAATTCTCAGGGGTGTTCACAGGCCGACACTGTGATAGCTCACCCCCGGTGGGCCTCACTAGGTGCCGAGGACAGAGGTCTCCACCCAGGTGTAGGGAACTGCCACTTATGAGCCCCGGCTGGGGGTGGGGGGTGTTACCTTTTTTCCAGTTTGTTTCTCCACCATGTCGCTGCTGAGAGGAGAGTCTTCCTGCTGTGGCGTTCTAGAGCGCGCGCCTCTGGGCATCGTTCTGCTCCCGCGCCTGGTTTCTTCTAGGCCGCCACCGCTTCATCGTCACCAGTCTGCTTCAACAGAGAGCACACAGGGTTAGAAGTCGGCCATGCTGCACCAACTGAATGACCTCTGCCCAGGGCGGCAGTGGCCCTGCTCCATGTGGGCAGCAGGCCTAGGCAGACCCCTCCCAGGGCCACCAGCAGTGATAAAAAAACAAGGTGGGTAACCCGGCCCCCAGGACAGAAAGGAAGGACCTGCAGCACCATGGCCTGGTCAGCTGGAGGAGAAACATGCTGCTTCTCGCCAAGCACCAGGCACAGGTCTGGGACACAGAGGAGTCCCAAGGGGCCCTGTGCTTCATGGCCCCACTCTGCCCTCCTGGGCCCAAGCTCCAGTCTGCATGTCCCAGGAAACCCTGAGACACGTGCTGCATTTCCTGTGTGTTCTGCTTTCCGTGTTGATGACTTCCTGGCATCTTACAAGGCTTGCTGGCCAGGGGCCTCCTCCCCACCCACCTCCTGTGCAAGCCTCACACTCAGCCAACAGTCCCGACCCCACCATGCAACCAGAGCCCATTCCTGTGGGACAAAGCCTGCAGGCCGGAGCACTTTGAACAGCCAGGCCTACCCCAGCTCAGGCCAGGATTCCTGGACCCCAACCTCATGGCTTGCTGTGTGCAGACCCCACGGCCTCTAGATTCTCACTGCAACCCTTCAGTGATCTTGCCCAGTCCCCAAGGTGGCTGAAAGTGATCTCTCTGTGAGGATACAGGGAGAAGCAGAGACAGAAGCATCCCTCACCAGACACTGACTCTGCCAGGCCTTCCTCTTGGGCTCCCCACCTCACGCTGAGAGGTCCACGCCTGACCTCTGAAGACCACCCAGCACTGCTCCCCAGATTCTCTCTGCCACTCTCCAGGACAATAGCCCACACCCATTCCCACGCAGATGCCAGACAAATGCTCTGCCACAGAACCCCGCCCCAGCCCCACACCAAAGAACCTCTACCTTGATCTCAGCTCCAGCCGTTTGCCGTCAGTTCACAATCGCCACTATGCCCTTTGACAGATGGCCCTGTGGCCCAGCCCTCCCAAAACTACTCACCCCAAAACTAAGATGCAGAAATAATGAAAAAGTAGCTTTCTAGCAGCAAGGGAGAAAAGAGTTCTAAAGACCAAGGGTCTGTAGTGGATGCTCCAAAGACAGAAAAGCACTTGGACACATGTTGAACCAAGTGGGAAAGTCCAGACTGTGACAGTGTCAACATGTGCAGGGGTCCCATGTGCATGGCATAGGAAGCTTTGCTCAGCCTTGTGCGGCCTGGGAGAGAAGCCCAAAGCAGCTTGAACACACAGGTAGAGACCAGCGGGAAAGAGAGAAGCACCCAACGCAGGACAAGGGCTGCAGACACTTGTCTGCCCTCGGCTGACAGGGCCTGCCGGGTGGGAGCAGTCAGTAGTTCCCTGAGGGAGGAGATCCCATCACACGAGACCCATTGGCCCTGGGATTGCTAAGTGACAAAGCAGTCGCAGCTGCAGTTGGAGAAGATCATTTCCAGACTCCAGCCAGTCACCAGAGTGAGAGCAAACCAAAGTGCTTTTTGAGTATGGAGCAATTACTGAGGCCCTCCTAGAACCTCTCCTGAGGAAGAGCCAGGAGGTTCTGCTACTTGGGCAGAACACTGCACCTGGCAAGTCTGAGAGCTAGGAATGGGTTTCACAAGTTCATTCCTGAGGGAAGAAAAAATAAAAAGGCTAATATTTTGTGGCACCCAAAAATTATGTGGAACTAGGATTTCAGTAGTGTTAAATAAATAAAGCTTCATGGGATGCAGTTGGCCTGCTGGCTTGCGCTCTTCTGTTGTTCTTGTGGTACTGGGGTGGAGCCCGGGCCACGGGCATGCTCAGCACACACCCCAGCTGCTGTGTGCCTTCCTGGCCAGCTTCATTGTGCAGGCCTGAGGACTCACTTGTGTCCTCACTGGCCTCACGTGTTACCGTGGTTCTTGGTGGTGTCCCTGGACGCCACTCAGGGGTCTGTGAGGCCAACACCTGTTCACAATAATTCCAAGATGCCCCGTGCCCTTTTCACAGCTGTTGAGGGCAGCACTGGGGGTCACAATGACTCCACAGTCACCGATGGCAGCAGAACCTGCCAGGGCTGGACACAGTGAAGCACTGGACACTGAACTTCATGGCCTTCAGTCCTGCCCTTCCAAGGCTCTGAGGGGGAAGCCTGTGTGGAGCACCCTGGATGCTTGTCACGGGCCCTGTGCAGCCACTGCAGGGAAAGCATCTGCTCGTGTGAGTGGCTGCTGAGCTGGTGGCTGCTTCAAGGAACACGAGTTTTCCCTGAAGGGTCGTCTTTCCTGGCCTGCTGTCAATGTTACTACAGACTGGGTGCCTGGCAGTTCCTGTGTCCCTCTGGGTCCCAGGGAACTAGACCCAGGGCCCCCACAGCAAAGCCCATGGTGCTCAAGCCCTGGGTATATGACAGAGTGGTGTCTGCACAGGACCCACCCCTGTCCTCCTGCACATCAGGTCCTCTCTGCTGACTCCAGTGCCTGATGCGACACATGCTGTGTGTAGCCACTGTGCCGGCCATGCAGCGGGAGTGCTGGAGAAGTCTGTGTGTGCTCATTATGGGACCCATTTCCTACCTAATTTTGTTCAATGTCTGGCTGGCTCAATCTGTACATGTGGAACCCACAGACAGAGGGCCCGTCTGTATTTTCTCTTAAGTAAATGGAGTGAGCTGATCACTTCAAGGAAAACTGACAGCAGTTGTTGCCAAAAATAAGTGAAAGGAAACCTAAACTCCAGAAAACCTGCACCGACCATTGGGCTCACACCTCTGCACACCTGGAAAGGTACTTCTATGAGGCTGCAGTAATACACAAAGAAGCACCTGCACAACGGGTGAGCCACGAGTTCCTGAAGGCCCAGGGTGGGGAGCTGGACATTCACACACGGGGCAAGAGCCGAGCAGCAGTTACCCAGGAGGGCTTCAGCTCCCAGGACCAGAACAGAGGCCTCAGTAACATGAGAGGCACCAGGGCATGTCTGTCTACTGCACCCTGCACGAGCCAGACCTTCCATCTGCCGTGGCGAGGCGGCCAGGTGCAAGCAGGAGAGGTGCCCCACTGCGAGGGAGGCTGGCCAGGCGGCAGAAGGTGTAGGTGCTGGAACGATGCACATCCCTCCACCCACCAAGTTCCTTTGTAAGACAGTTTTATTTCAATAGAAATTTATTTATGTTAATACATGGTATTTGATTATTTTCAAATAAACCAAATACGTGTAATTTCCTCAAGTTACACTTGTTAATATGGTAACATGACAGGGGTCTCAAATGAACAGGAGGTCTGTGGGTCGTTGGGGCCCTCTCCTGGAGGCCGGAACCTCTGCCCAGCACCCAGCAAGAGCCCAGCCTGCGGGCGAAGACTTGTACCAGGGGCAGGAACCAACAGCCCAGACCCCTAGACTGGGGCAAGAACGCAAAGGGGTAAAGGGTCTCATAAGGAACCAAACCTCTTGGACAGCGTTGAAACTAGAGGAAAAACCTTCAAATCACACAAACGAATATTAGTTAAAGAAAAACTAGTCATAGTTAAAAGGCTGAAGCAGTGTCCACAGTTGTGATCCAAGTGACTCAGGAAGCTGAGGCAAGAGGAGCACAAGTTCAAGGCCAGCCTGGGTAATTCAGCAAGATCCTGTCTCAAAATAAAAATGGTTGGGTGTAAATGGGTGGTAGAGCACCCTGGGTTTGATCCCTAGTACTGGAAAACAAACACACACCAATTCACAACCCTGCAATACAACTCCATTTTCATTTTATGGATCATCATTAGGTCTGAAAACCGAAGGGCGACTTACCGAAGGGTAAGGATAAACTGCTCCATTTCTAATCAGGAATGGGGGGCCCCAGCCGAGTGCAGTGGCACTTAGAGGCTGAGGCCTTAGGCAACGTAGAGAAAGGGCCTAGAGGGTGTGGCTCAGTGGTAGAGTGCTTTTCTAGCATGCTTAAGGTCCTGGGTTCAATCTCAGACACCGCCACACCCAACCTAACCAGAAATAGCAGTGGTCAGAACAGCAGACAGCCCAGGGCCCACCTCAGTTGGTTTTGACCCTCTGTGCCAAGAGCATAGCTGGTCACCATGGGAAACAATGCAGCCTCCCTACTGCCTTAGCTCACATGCCAGCCACCCCAGGCCCACCTTCACAACGCGAGGACAAGACAAAGAAACACCCAGCAAGGACAGTCAGGACTGAGTCACCAAGCCTCGTGATCATTAAAGGCCACTTCCCCAAAAGCAACAGAGTATTTCCTGCATATAACTGAGATAAAGCCCTTGAAAATACAAAGAATCCTGCAAACTAGAAAGAAAAGGTCCAACCATCCAATACGAAAACAGACGCAGACTGGAAGGGGCACTTTGCAGGAGGGACTCCAGATGAGTGCACAGGTGGAAGGCCAAGCCACCCCCACGAGAGGGGCGGAGGGCACAGCTCCTGGGACACAGCGCACACTGACAGGACAAAGCTGGCACCGTTGGCACACACGGAGCAGGTGTGGTCTACTGGGAACACTGCCAGAAGAAACGCAAGGGCACACAGCGAGAAGCCGCTCAGCTGCTGACGGCAGCATGTCGGAAACAGGCCCCAACGTAGCACTGCTGTGACGCTAACCCCAAAGCCACCGGCAAAGACAACACGCTGCCACTTTGTTTCAGGAGCCTCCCAGGAACACAGAGGCACGGAATGCTGCTCCTGAACTTCTGTCTGGGCAGGGAAGGCCTGGAAGGGACCCCAAGTCACACCTGCACAGATGCTGCTTTGGGACCAGTGTGCTTAGCACGTTGACACAGTTCATGATGAAGTCTTAAACGCTTGGTAAGTCAAGTTCAAAACATGGCACACAGTGCACCCTGGCAGGACCCATCCTCCCAAGAGAACCTGGCTGGTGCAGTCAGAGGGACCCAAGCAGAGCAACTCAAGGCTGCCTGACCTTGATGCGAAGCAAGCTGTGTACAGGGCACTCAGCACTGGGCGACTGGCCCCTGAGAAGGTGCAGGTGAGCACAGAGAGGATGCAGGTCAAGAGGGGCTGAAGGGAGGTACAGAGTGGACACTCCTCCTGTGCCAAGGACTGACACACACACTGAGTGTGTGCAGAGGACAGAGATGAAGGCTGCATGCTACAGGTGCAACTGGACGGCTAAAAACAGCAACTGCAGGGAAGTACTCAAGGCAGAACACGGATGGTGAGTCAGCAGAAGCCCACGGCTGGGCTCCGCCCAGGGTCCAGGCACAACAAGCAGCAGGGAAGGAGGTTGGCTGCTTGGCACTGTTGCTGGGAATGCAAGGCCAACCCTGGGGAGGGGTGGTAAACTGCCCCAGATACAGGGACGGGGACTCCAACAAGTATGCATGCCGCATACTCAGGTCCTGGGGCACAAAGCCCACTACTGCATGGCCGCTCAGGACCTCAACACAGAACAGGAGAGAGAAAGTGCCTTAGAGGCTCTCCACAACAGCAAGGGGATGAGGGCTCGCACTGGCCCGCAGCAGGGTGTGGAAGGCTGGTCCAGCACCGAAGCTGAAAAGCAGCACACAAAATCATAAGACAGAAACTCTCAGCAAGGTCCAGGGAGCACTCACACGCCACGTGGTGAGCTGGCGGCTCCCCTCCTGCAATTGTGCACTGCTACTCCACACTATGCAGGAGTTTGGGTCAGGCAGGGAAGGGAGGAAATGCACAACTCACAGAGGAGAAAGCAGAGAGGCCCCGTGTGTGAAGAAGATGCAAGACCAGAGAAGCACCAGTACCCCGCCAGCACCTCCCAGAGCAGCCGTGCAGCAAGAGAACAGAACCCAAGAGCACGCAAACCCTTGGTGCTGCTAGTGTGCTAGTGCCCGCACACGGAGGCCCATGAGGATGCAGAACCCCCAGTGCCACTGCAACTAAAGATGAAATACTTAGATCCAAACTTAAAAAAACTAGAAAAGCCTGTGAAAACTTTAGGGCAGGGACCTTTAAGACCCAGGGCTAGGCAGAGCTCCTAAGACAGCTGAAGCAGAGTCCACTAATAATAGTAAAGAAAATCAATAAGCCATCTCAACAAAATTTAAAACTCTGCTCTGTGAAAGACAAAAAAGGTGAAATGACCAACTGCAGACAGGGACAGAACATGTTTGCAAGTTACAGTCAGACATGGGATTTGCAGGGCAACCCAAGGAGGAGGGGAGACTGCAAACAACAGGGCCACGAGGGGGCAGTACCCTGGGCGAGGGAGGCGGTGCTGGCAGCAGCAGGTCCACCTCAGGGCAACCCAATAGGCTGCCCACCGCCTG
Organism: Glaucomys volans; assembly: GCA_020662805.1. Lineage (NCBI taxonomy): Eukaryota > Metazoa > Chordata > Mammalia > Rodentia > Sciuridae > Glaucomys > Glaucomys volans. Next base: position 14,535 of record JAJEJO010051222.1, read on the forward strand.
CTGCAGGGGCAGGGAAGCCAAGTCTCCACTTGTGCTGAGGGAGTGCAGAGGGCACAGCCTCCCCCACAGCTGCACTCCTGAGCTTCTATCCCAGAAAATGAGGTCTTGCCTGTGCAGGATGTCCACGGAGCCTCTCCTCATGCAGGCAAGGCAGGAGACCCTCCAGCAAGCACCTAGACGTTTCAGCTCGGGTTCCTGCCACATCACAGTGCCTCCTCAGCAACCAGAGGACTAGCCATTGGTACAGCAGTTGATGTGGTCCATCTCTAGAAAATTCTGCTAGGTGCAAAAAGCCAACCTCCAATGGTCTCATCTTCCAGTGACAAAACTGGGTGCTGGGGTGGATGTCTGTAATCCCAGTGGATTGGGAGGCTGAGGTAGGAGGATCACAAGTTCAAAGCCAGTGTCAGCAAAAGCAAGGCACTAAGCAACTCAGTGAGACCCTGACTCTAAATAAAATCCAAAATAGGCCTGGGGGTATGGCTCAGTGGTCAAGTGCTCCTGAGTTCAATCTCCGGTACCCCCAAACAACAACAACAACAAACTTGGCAAACTGATCAGTGGTTGCCAGATGACGAAGATAAGGTGAGGCAGGGCTGGTGGGCCCTGGCCTTGTGTAAAGGGTAGAATCTGGGTGGGAGTGTGGTGGGGTCCTCTGGTAGCTCCTGGGAGAGCACCCATGCTGCAGTCTCCTGGAGAGGCACAGGGAGCTACCCAGGACGCTACTCTGTATCTTCCTGGGGGTCTATAACTATTTCAAAATGGAAAGTTTTTGAAAAGGGGAAGACAAGGAGATGGGGAAACTTCTAGCTGTGATGATAATATTCTAGGCAGACTTATTTTAAAAGCCTTGTTTTGTGGTTTTGACTTTGGAGTATGTCTTATTCAATTCAAAACATTAAATATAGAAAGGTGATCTCAAAAACTGAAAGGAAAAGGGAACAAGACACATCGCTGTACACTGGTCAGTGGCAGGACACAGGAGAATACGGTGGTCAGCTCCTCAGGACCTCAGTCTCTGGGTCAGAGGCTACTTCCCAGGCAGCCACTCACAAACCTGGCAGGTGGTGCTGGGTTCTGACCACACGGGTGTGAGAGTCCTCATGGTGGGGAGCAGCTTCCTCAGAAGAGGGTCTGGCACCTGAGACCCTTCGCCAAAGAGAAGAAATAGTAGGCCTGAATCATCTTCATGTTGGTTTAGGACCAGACTTCCTTAACATGACCCCCAGAGCACAAGAAATAAAAGCAAGAATCAATGAATGGGACGGATTCAAACTAAAAAGCTTTTTCTCAGCAAAAGAAATAATCAAGAATGTGAAAAGAGAGCCTACAGAGTTGGAAAAAATCTTTTCCACACACACTTCAGACAGAGCACTGATCTCCAAAATTTATAAAGAACTTAAAAAACGTTACACCAAAAATGCAAAGAGCCCAATCAATAAATGGGCTAAGGAACTGGGCAGACACTTCACAGAAGATGATATACAAGTGATTAACAAACATATGAAAAAGTGCTCATCATCTCTAGTAATGAGAGAAATGCAAATTAAAACCACCCTAAGATTTCATCTAACTCCAATTAGAATGGCTATGATCAGGAATACAAGCAATAACAAGTGTTGGTGTGGATGTGGGGGGAAAAGGCACATTCATACACTGCTGGTGGAGTTGCAAATTGGTGCAGCCACTCTGGAAAGCAGTATGGAGATTCCTCAAAAAACTTGGAATGGATTGACTATTTGACCCAGCTATCCCACTCCTCGGTTTATACCCCAAAATCTTAAAATCAGCAAAGTATAGGGATGCAGCCACATCTATATTCATAGCTGCTCAATTCACAATAGCTAGATTTTGGAACCAACCTAGATACCCTTCAATTGAAGAATGGATAAAGAAACTGTGGTATATATACACAATGGAATATTACTCAGCCATAAAAAAGAATAAAACTATGGCATTTACTGGTAAATGGATGGAGTTGGAGAATATCATGCTAAGTGAAATAAGTTAAGCCCAAAAAACCAAAGGCCGAATGTTTTCTCTGATCAGTGGATGCTGATACAT
>JAJEJO010051222.1:16698-62942 GCA_020662805.1 Glaucomys volans
GGACGGGAGGAGATGGGGGAAGGAAAATAGTAGACTGAGACAGACAGCATTACCCATGTATATGTAAGAGTATATGCACTGTGTGAATAAAAAAAATAATAATAATAAAAAAACTAAACTAAAAAAAAAAAAAAAAAAAAAAAGAAGAGGGTCTGGCAAAGGTAAGGTGGCAGCCACAGTGCACGGTGACCTGTACCAGAAGCCACAGCATCCCTGACCCCACTCTACTCCTCACAGTGAGCTGCAGAGCCAGCCCACACCTGCGGGCAAGATGAAGTTCCACCTGCAAGTGCCACTTCTGGCGCACTCCTGAAGGACTCTTCCAGCACCCTTCCCTACGATGTGGTCATCTGCCAGTACAGTGTGGCTCTCAGCTGCCTCGAGGTCAAGGTGAAAGCTTCAGAACACAACCAACAGAAAGCTCTCTCATCCCCAGGAACAGCACCGCTGGCAGTGGTGTCACGCAGCAGGGACCAAGAGAACTCCCGGGTGTGCTGCGGAAGGAAGGCAGACGTACAGACAGGGGCAGGCAGACCAGGTGGCACTTGTCTGCTCCAGCTGGAGCATCAGTCTTAAATCCTGATGTACCTTGTTCAGTGCTTCTTAGATCCCAGCACAGACAAGGCCTTGAAATCCAGGACTTGCTAGGATCCTGGAGCAGTGGGAAAGGGGCCATGGAGCTGTGTGCCCAGGCACTTGGAACGAGGAGGAGCACCCTTGGGCAGACAGGCAGAGGGCCTGCATCTGTGTGCTGACAAGGACAGTCATGGTGAAGAACCACAGCACTGGCAGCAGACTTAAAACCATTATCTCTCAACAGGAGAAAGCCAATGACCCAGAGACTGGAACCCAGCCTTTGAGGAGAGCTAGAAAACCATCCACTGTTCCGGGAACTGGTAAGGGCTGCTGGCTGTTTATTCTTTCCTACAGGAACTGCACCTGCACCAAACGGATGCAGAGGGTGAGTGCCCAACTCACCCAGGCTCAGCGCTGGCACCTGGCAGCCCCACGAGTCCACTAGGCACATGCAGACACAGCCATGGGAGCCTCAGGACAAAGGGACGTGGCCAGGCACTGCGCACATGCTGATGTCAACACCGAAGCTCTCTGACAGAGCAGGCTTGCCCAAAACAAGAGACAAACCACCCAGTGTTGTTGACAAAGCTGGAATGTGATCTCTCCTGTAGAACCACTTGCAGGCAGGCTCCAGACTCCAGTCCATCAGCAAAAATATCCATAGCTCCAGAGTCCAGAGCAGCCAAAGCACTGGGAACTAGTCAGTGTACACTGGGAAGGGTGAGGGTGACTCGGTACAGAGAAAAACCATAACCTATTTCATCAGCAATCTTCATACTAATTACACATTGAAAGAGTACTCTGTATACACTGGGTTAAATGAAACATAATACTAATACCAGTTTCATTTTCTGCTTTTTATTCTTTAATAAGACTGACAGGAAATTTAAAATTGTAAACACAGCTCACATTTTGTATCTATTGGACAGACCAATTTCAAAGGACAAAGAACTGGATCTCTAATAAAAAGGAAAAACATCCAGGAGAAAAGCACAAAGCAGGAGTTTACAGATTAAAAATGACCAAAAAGACGAGACCCTGTGGACTCCACCTGGAGGTCGTAGAACATGGAGCTCCATGGCGATGACCGGGTGTGGGGTGAGGGACTTCTGGCTCCCGAGGCTCCCCTGTCTTCTGGTGAGGTGTGTCACATTATCGGTCTTCTCCAGGTGAAATGGCGCAGGGAAGGTGGGTGGGAGGCCAAGAGGCCCAGCAGGCAGCACTCTGGATAAAACTGAACACCCACACAAAATGCCAGAAACTATTTGCAGAATGTGTTGAAGGACCCACTTCCTTAAGTCTTCCAGAGTCCTACCTCACAAGAGCCCATCAATGACCCATGAGCAATGGCTGCTAAAGCTGGGAGGTCATGTGTGTTAGAAACATGGAATTCAGTGTTCCCTTTTCAGAACACCAATCAGCCGCTATTGCTAAGATCCAACTGCAGCCATTTTAATTACAGCCTTTCCCTTTGCCCACCCCAGTTTTAAAATTCGCTGATCACACACAGTAACCCCAGGCTCCTCCTATGAGGCGAAGGGCAGTGCTGCCTTGGGGAACAGGTGGCCTGATCCCAGCCTCACTTGGGGGTGCACCCTTCTCCACCTCAGTACCCAGGCAGCCTGGGGGCTTTGTGACAGAGGCTGTCTTCAAGAAGACACTGCTGCTGGGTGAGCAAGAGCTCCAAGGCAGGGCACTGTAATAAGAAAATTCACTGATTTCAGCACACCCACACAGTGTGACCCCCCAGAGGCAGTGCACGTCTCTGCACTTCCATTTGCCTCCAGTGTTTTGGAATCAATTCCGGAAGGATCCAAGATGGTGGACTAGAGGGAGGCTGCCTTCCCTTGTTGCTCTGTATCTTGGGATTCAAGCAGAGGAAAATCTGTTTCTCTGTGAGGCAGTCTTTGCTCCCCATCAATCCCCTGCTGTTTACCCCAGTTGCCTACCTCGATCACCTACAGTCTGTCAGCATATCGACTACATTTGATGCAAATTGCTCACTGACTGCCACCTATCATCTGCCATTTGCCTGTTTGCCTGCCTCTGGCCTGCCCATGGCCTGCCTTTCACCTACCCATCACCCTCCGACCAAAGCCCACCTGCCGATCATTGGCTGGTAGCTTGCAGACTGCCTGCAGATCATCAGTGGCTCGCCAGCTGCCTCCTGTTGCCTGGAAATCCACTGTCCCAGTACCCACAGGTTTGGTTACACATGGTTGCTGCCACGTTGGGAAAATAGCCAGGACCTGCAGGACCCCCCCGGCCTGACCAACCATGCCTCGCACAGACTTGGCGCCCACGCCCTGTGCTGCATCTCCCCATTTGCCAACAAGTTTGGAAGCCAGTGCAGCCATCTTGCATTATCCTGGAAGTGGAAACTGTCATTACGTGGGGCAAATCCCATCCTGAGATGCCTGTTGGAGACTGGAAGCTCATTGTCAGGTACCTCTCATGCATCAGGCTACTGAAGACTAGGAGGTTTGAATAGTATAATGACTGTTACACTGTAGATTTTTTCCCCCAAAATCTAAAGTTTTTAATTCTTTATTTTTCTTGCTCTCTATTATCCTTTTGTTTACCTGTTTTCTCAGAGTCTCATTCTCCCTTTTCTCATGCTAACAACCAACTTCTTTTGACTACACTTTCACTTTTCCTATGCTTGAGAACTTCTTTATACTCTTTCTTATCCCATTAAGTAACATCTTACACCCCTCCCCATCTTCTTTGTCCTCCATTAGAAACTGAAGTCCTCACTGCAGATCTATTTGTTGTACTGTAAATAATAATTGAGCTCATCCTCTCTGTTTATTACGACAATATTGTTAATGTCTTCATAGGGGCTATTTGGTTTACAGCTGCATATTTTCTGTACTGGGTGTTGCTAATACTGATCTCCCCCTTAAAGAAGAGGTTTTGGAAACCTGCAGGGTCACTATAAGCCTATAGGGTAGAAACTGCAATACCCCAGATCTACACTGCTAGACGGCAAGAGACACCAACAACATGAAAAAACAAGGGAAGAAAGTGTTCCAAACAAACCAAGACTCTATAATAATAGAATCCAATGACAGCATGGAAGAAGAAATGCCAGAAAAGGAGTTCAGAATATACATGATTAAAATGATTCACGAAGCAAAGGATAAGAGATAAGAGATAAGAGAACAAATGCAGGCAATGATTGATCACTCCAATAAGCAGATGAAAGAGCAACTGGAGGAAGCAAAAGATCACTTCAACAAAGAAATAGAGATTCTGAAAAAGAACCAAACAGAAATCCTTGTAATTGAAGGAAACAATAAACCAAATAAAAAACTCAATGGAAAGCACCACCAACAGACTAGAGCACTTGGAAGACAGAACCTCAGACCATGAAGACAAAATATGTAATCGAGAAAATAAAGTTGCCCAAACAGAGAAGATGGTAAGAAATCATGAACGGAACCTCCAAGAATTATGGGATATCATGAAAAAACGAAATTTAAGAATTATCGGGATTGAGATAGAAACCAAAGGAATGAACAACCTAATCAATGAAATAATATCAGAAAATTTCCCAAACCTGAAGAATGAAATGGAAATTCAACTTCAAGAAGCTTACAGAACATCAAATGCACAAAAATTACAACAGATCCACACCAAGGCACATTATTATGAAAATGCCTAACATACAAAATAAAGATAGGATTTTAAAGGCTGTGAGAGAAAAGCATCAGATTACATATAGGGGGAAAACAATACAGATATCAGCAGATTTCTCAGCCCAGACCCTAAAAGCCAGAAGGGTCTGGAACAATACATTTCAAGCTCTGAAAGAATATGGTTGCCAACCAAGAATCTTCCAGCAAAATGAGTCTTCAGATTTGAAGACAAAATAAAGTCCTTCCATGACAAACAAAAGTTAAAAAAAAATTTCTAGAAAAATTTATAGAAAGCTTGTGCTACAGAACATTCTCAGCAAAATATTCCATGAGGACATGAAAAATAACAATGTAAGTCAGCAAAGAGAGGAACTTACCCTAAAGGAAAAGCCAATCAAAGGAGAAACCAAGTCAAGTTAAAAACCAAAACTAAGCCAAAATGACTAGGAATACAAATCCTATCTCAATAATAAGCCTGAATGTTAATGGCATAAACTCATCAATCAAAAGACATAGACTAAAGCCAGGCGTGGTGGCGCACGCCTGTAATCCAAGCAACTTGGGAGGCTGAGTCAGGAGGATCGCGAGTTCAAAGCCAGCCTCAGCAACTTAGCAAGGTCCTAAGCAACTCAGTGAGACCCTGTTTCACAAAATAAAAAAGGCTGGGGATATGGCTCAGTGGCCGAGTGTCCCTGAGTTCAATCCCTGGTCCCCCCCCCCAAAAAAAGACATAGACTGGCAGATTGGGTTAAAAAGAAAGACCCAACAACATGCTGCCTTCAAAGAGACTCATCTACTAGAAAAGGACATCCGCAGACTAAAGGTGAAAGGATGGGAAAAAACCTACCACGCACATGGACTCAGAAAAAAAAGCAGGAGTTTTCACCCTTATATCAGAGAAAGTGGACGGATAAAATCAAGATAAAATCAAGCCAAAGTTAGAAGGGACAGAGAAGGTCATTTCATACTGCTTAAGGGATCCATAAATCAGGAAGACATAACAATCATAAACATTTATGCACCAAACAACAGCGCATCCATGTACATCAAACAAATCCTTCTCAATTCCAGGAATCAAACAGACCACAACACAGTAATTCTTTAACAACAAATCTTTAACACACCACGGACACCACCGGATAGATCTTCCAAACTAAAACTAAACAAAGAAACCACAGAACTCAATAACACAATGAATAACTTAGACTTAACAGACATATATAGAATATTCCATCCATTAATGAGTGAATACACTTTCTTCTCAGCAGCACATGGCTCCTTTTCTAAAACAGACCATATGTTATGCCACAAAGCAGCCCTTAGTAAATGCAAAAAAATAGAGATACTACCTTGTATTCTATTGGATCGTAATAGAATGAAATTAGAAATCAATGACAAAATAAAAAACAGAAACTACCCCAACACCTGGAGACTAAATAATATGCTATTGAATGAAGCATGGATAACGGAAAACATCAGGGAGGAGATAGAAAAATTCTTAGAGGTAAATGAGAATGACGATACAATATATCAAAATCTCTGGGACACTATGAAAGCAGTACTAAGAGGAAAATTCATTGCATTGAGTACATTCAAGAAAAGAATAAAAAGCCAACAACTAAACAACCTAACATTATATCTCAAAGCCCTAGAAAAACAGAACACCACCAAAGTAGTAGAAGACAGGAAATAATTAGAATCAGAGCTGAAATCAATGAAATTGAAACAAAAGAAACAATTCCAAAAATTGACAAAAGAAAAAGTTGGTTCTTTGAAAAAGAAAGCAAAATAGATAAACCCTTAGTCACGCTAACAAAGAGAAGGAGAGAGAAAACTCAAATAACTAAAATTCGTGATGAAAAAGGAAATATCACAACTGACACTACTGAAATACAAAACATAATTAGAAGCTGCTTTGAAAACCTACACTCCAACAAAATACAAAATCCCGAAGACTTCGACAAATTTCTAGAGACATATGATCCTCCCAAACTGAACCAGGAGGATATATACAATTTAAACAGATCAATTTCAAGCAATGAAACAGAAGCCATCAAAAGCCTACCAACCAAGAAAAGACCGGGACCATACAGATTCTCAGCAGAGTTCTACAAGACATTCAAAGAAGAACTTATACCAATACTCCTGAAAGTATTTCATGAAATAGAAAAGGAAGGAACCCTTCCAAACTCATTCTGTGAAGCTAATATCACCCTGATACCAAAACCAGACAAAGACACATCTAGAAAAGAAAACTTCAGGCCAATATCCCTGATGAATATAGACGCCAAAATCCTTAACAAAATTCTGGCAAATTGCTTACAAAAACATATTAAGATAGTGCACACGATCAAGTGAGGTTTATCCCAGGGATGCAAGGTTGGTTCAAAATCCGGAAATCAATAAAAGTAATTCATCACATTAACAGACTTAAGGTTAAAAATCATATGATTATATTGATAGATGCTGAGAAAGCATTTGACAAAATACAACACCCCTTCAGGCTCAAAACACTAGAAAAATAGGGATGGTAGGAACATACCTCAACATTGTAAAGGCTATTTACGCTAAGCTCACTGCCAACATCATTCTTAATGGAGAGAAACTGAAAGCATTCCCTTTAAAAACTGGAACAAGACAGGGATGCCCACTGTCACCACTTCTATTCAACATATGCTTGAAATACTAGTCAGAGCAATTAGATAGAATTGAAGGAATTGAAGGAATACGAATAGGAAAAGAAGAACTCAAGCTGTCACTATTTGCTGATGACATGATTTTATATTTAGAGGATCAAAAAAAACTCTACCAGGAAACTTCCAGACCTAATTAATGAATTCAGCAAAATAGCAGGATATAAAGTAAGCACACATAAATCAAATGCATTTACCTACATACACGATGAATCATCTGAAAGGGAAATGAGGAAAACAACTCTGTTCACAAAAGCCTAAAAAAATAAAATAAAATGCTTGGGAATCAATCTAACAAAACAAGTGAAAGACCTCTACAATGAGAACTACAGAGCACTGAAGAAAGAAATTGAGGAAGACCTTAGAAGATGGAAATACCACTTCCCACCCAGGAACACTCTTTAGAAAACACACAGACAGACCCAAGGGTCGAGTCTACTGAGAGAGTCACTGGGTCTGCTCAACATGATTCACTGTCTTCTGCATGTTTCACTGGAGAGTTTCAAAAACAAGAAACAGGCAGGAGTAAAACAAAAAGATTTTGAAAGCACTGAGAAAAGCTCAGTACATGTGAGGCAGAAATCAACACTCAGTCCAAGTGATGAGACTTGCGTAGGCACTTCAAGAAAACAGCAGGGACACCTCGGCAAAGAACGAGCCCACCTTTGAACATCGTGAGGAGGACGCAGGGACAGGACCCCACTCACAGATCACAACAGGACAACCTCCATCAGGGTTCCACTGAAGCTGCTCAAAAGTGGACATAAGCCTGCTGTTCCCTCCTTAGGAACACAACGCAGAGCAGGTTCTGAGCCAGGCCGGGTGGGGGCACAACTACAGTCAGTGACAGGAGACACTGAGGCAGGGGGTCACTGGGCAACTCAGGAAGACCCTGTCTCGAAATCTAAGCTTACACAGAGGGGCTGGGGATGCAGAACCTTGGTAAAGGACCCCTGGACTCAATTCCCAGGATGACACAAACAAAAACAAAACCTATTTGAACTTCTGTGACTGTGACAAGGACAGCTGCTAGCACTGTCCTCTTCGCCCTGGGTCACATCGAGGATGCCTCCATGTACTGGGTCATCATCTGTCTCTCCCACCTGGTTTGGGGTCTGGAGTGGCTAGGCCTCTCTGGTAGAACCCAAGTCCCTGAGGACAGCACACACCTGCTGTCAGGAGTGAAGGGGCAGCACACAGAGAGAAAGGCATTTGTAACCCAGGGTGACCCAAGTGCCCACTCAGGCTTGCCAAGCTCACTGACTCCCATTTTCCAACTTCTGCAGAGGAAGGAGAAGATGGTTCTCATGGAGGAGTCTACAGGGATGAAGGGACAGCAAAGCTCTCTCTGCGCCTGTGTCACAAGACTGCCAGAGCTCTGAGGGGAAGCTAGGAAAGTGAACAGACAGAGGCACCAAGGCCTGGCACTGCCTGCCAGGTGCACAGTCTGGTCTGGAGGAAGAGCCTCGTGGGTGTAGTGCCCCAACTGGGAGGAACTGTCTCTTTCTTCTCCCCCTGGAAGAGAAAGTGATTTGCACAGAAGCTGTGGTTTCTTTCTCTGCCATTCACGTTTTCCAAGAGGACTTGAGTGCTATTTCCCTGCCCAGTCCAGGACACGGGAGCTACATGGCACCCAGGCACAGCCCCTACTGCCCACCCTTCCCTGCCACACAAGGTCTGCCCACAAGAGCCTCTGGAACTGTGCCCCAGAGGCGCCCACCATGCGTGACAGTCCTCAGCACCACTGTGCCCATGGTGGACGGCCATCACGGCAGTCGTGGGCTCACAGGCAACCTGGCATAAAGTGCAGAGTTCCCTCATGTGCCGTGGGCTCCCTGCTTCCCCAACAGCGCCCCGACCTCAGCACTCTGAGCAGAGTGGCCTGTCCCACACAGCTGAGGAGCCCACCCTGACACATGCAGATCACGAGGGTCCACAGTGTGCATCAGGGCTCACTCTGGGTGCTGTGCACTCTGCGTTTGGACAGATGTGCAGTGACACGCTTCCATCACAGACTGTCACACAGACTATTTTAGGCAGTCCCTGGCGCTCCACCTGGTCATGCCTCCTCCCTGCTATCCCAGGTGACCTCAGATCTTCCCGCTGTCTCCACAGCTTTGCCATTTCCAGAATGTCTTGGAGTCATAATCCTACAGCAGATGGGCCTCCAACTTGTGATCCTCCTATCTCGGCCCTCAGAGCTGCTGGGATTATAGGTGTGTACCACTGCACTATCCTGATTAATTTTTAGTCCAAATTAACATTCCACTGCCTGGCCCTGCCACTGTCTAACCACTCACCTATTGAGGGGCAAGCTTGGTTGCCTGCAATTCTGATAATTATGAATAAAGTAGCTCTTTTTTTTTTTTTTTCTTAACTGAAATAAACAGAACCGAAAACATCAGAAGTCACCATGACTGTGGCGTCATGTGAGAGAAGAGCAGCCACTTCATACAGGCCTACCCGGGTATGACCCCCAATGTGCAGTCACACACATCCCATTTCTCATCTACAGAAGACAAAAACAAAACAGTTCTCGCACTGCCATCAAGACCATAACTGGCACCTGGAGGGAAGATCCCCCACTGTCCCTGGGCTGGAGGTAGGATGTGGCTAGCCCCAGCATGTCCTGGTCAGTTCTCAGCCTTGCCACTATCCTGTGCCCTCCTCCTCCAGCTCCCACTTCCAACCCCAGGCTGCACAAGGCCACCATGGACACAGGTGATAAAGAGCCAGCTGTCCAGGAATGCCAGGCAGGACCTGGGCAAGTAGGGTTCAGTACAAGCTCTGCCCACACTTCGCTGCAAGAGGACAGTGGCCCACTAAGGTAAGGCCACATACACACTAACTTGTGTAAAAGAGCCCCAAACTACAAAAAGTCTCCAGGGCCAGCAGCAAGAAGGGACGAGCAATGGCAGAGGCCCAGGGCGCACCAGCAGCAGTCACTATGGTATGCTGGACATAGAGCAGTCAGGCAGGTGTGACTGGGGAAGCTCTGCACCTCGGACGGGTAACTGTACAGGTGCAGGGATGTGAGGGCACCAGCAGGTGCACCTAAGATGCGTGTCGTTTCCCGCACATCACATTTCAAGGAACAGCCAGACCAAAATCAGTCTCCCTGACCAGCTGCCGAACAAATAAAGGCAACGGTCTGCAGCTGTGAGGGCGCGAGGAGGGGGAAGCCCTGGAGTGAGGAGCTGCAGAGGCCTCTCCGGCCTTCCTGGGGACTCCAGTGTTGAGCACAATGAGCAGAAACGCATTTCTACAAGTCTGGCACCATAAAAACCCCAATGTCCTTATTTTATAATGGAGTGCAAACAAAAACGAACATAGGAACTGGGCCAAGCACCTAGAGCTATGCCAACAGAACAGCTCGCCTGGAACCCCGACACTGCTGCCCTGGCCCACCCACTGTGGAGCCACGCCAGGCAGCAGCACAGCCCTGACACCCAAACAGGGGCTCAGACCCAGGTGTAGTCCTGGTCACCATGGCATCCAGTGGAGACGTCCATGAACCCTGGGGGCCTGCTCACAACTGCAAAACCAAGTGAAACCTCCTGGAGGAGAGAACAGCGCCCTGAGACAGCACAGCTGTGTTTTCCTTACTGAGAGAGCCCTGCCCAGGAGAACACAGGAACTGCTCGAGCAGGACGCACTGTCTCCACAAGGCCAACTCTAGTTAAAGGCACCCTAGGTGGACACAGTCGACATGCCTGGCCTGCCCCACATGGTGGTCTACAGTGTCCTGTGCTGTCCTCTGCACTGACGAGCTGGCCCAGCATGCCATCAGCCTGGGTCAACACCACAGGTCAGCATGTAAAACGTGGCACATCACTTCACATGACTGAAAGGCCAACACGCTCCACGTCAGGGACCCTGTGTGTATTTAACACATATTTACCCACTAACCTGGTCCCCCTTGGAAGGGAGAAGCTGCTTTACTCTTAATAGCCAGAGGCTGCAAACAACCTCAATGCCCGTCACCCTGCAGAAGACAACTCAGCAACAGGAAGATGGACACACCCCAGTGGAATAAACCCTGAAGAAAATACACGGAGATGACTCCCCAGATAATTGGGAGCTCAGACCACAGCAGCAGTGCTCCCCTCTGTGCACGGGAACTGTTCACACGAAGCCAGAGGGGCAACGCTGTGCTACAAAGAAAGCTGAATGTTTGGGGAGGGCTCACTGGAAAGTTCTGTCCTGCAGTGACTGGAACCTAATTTGGAAAAAGGGTCTGAACAAAGGTAACTAAGTTAAGGATCCTGACATGGCCACCCCAGATCATCTGGTCAGAGCCCAAATCCAGCAGTGGTGGGAAGCTGGAAAGAGAAGGAGGTGTGGCAAGAGGTTAGGGTTGTCACAGATCAAGTACTGCCAGGAGGGCTCCACCCCGAGCCTTGAAAGAACCTGGGCCTGCCTGCACCTCACTTCCAGACTGCTGGACTGCAAAACTGGGAGATGGCACTTCTGTTGTTAAGCCTCTAAGCTTGTGGCCAAGTACTTATGGTTGCACTAAGAACTAACACAACTTCTTAACATAATAAATAAAGGAGAGGATCGCCTCCCTTGTCCTCAGCTTTGGTTACACTGCACTTCAGCTGGACCCCCTGGGACCACTGACTGGGTAATGGCCCAGACTTCCAGAGCAGCTCCATAAGAGAAGGCTCTACCTGGATCTTCCTCTTAAAAACGGGGCCACGTTTACAGTGAACTGAGAAGGGTCTTGCTTGTTTCAGTCCAAAGCAAAAGGCTGGTGTAGATGAACTCCTGGAGGGTTTGCTGGAAAAGGACAGGGCTGGCCCTCACAAGTGCCAGGTTAATGATCAGCCACCCCAAGCCATAGTGCTGAGTGGACAGCTTCAGCCTACAGACCAGAGGGGGCAACCCTGGCGCCGAGAACTCTGCCCCCCTTACTAAGTGGCCCCTGTGCCTCTGCAGTATTCTAAAGGGACACAATGCAATGCAGATGAACAGGGCACAGTGGACGGAGCAGAGCAGCGGCAGCACATCTCCACCACCTAGTGAAGCAGAAGGTCATAAGGCTCATAAGAAAATGCAGATGAGAACACAGTATAATCTTGTTCCGTTCTAAGTAGAACCAAAAAATGAAACGCATCTGTGACACAGGGTCCCCAAAGGAACCCAATCTGACTACCACAGCGCTGTGCTACCTGTGCCCCAGTTTCCAACAAGCCCCTATATCACCCTGTCATCTGACCACAGGGAGCAAGAGAATGCAGGTATAGAATACAGAACCCCAAGGCATGGACGGACAACGTGATCAGGTGATGCTACGTTTACCAACCGCTCAACCTTCATGATCTGGACAGGCACCTATCCCAGAGGCAAGAAATCAGAGTCTCACACAAAGCAGATGATGTGCCCAGGGCCGGAGTGGGATGCAGGCAGAGCCAGGACTGGAGTCCAGTGCCCAAACACAGCATACCCGTCAGAAGGTCCTTTGCAGTCCACTTTCACAGTAAAGGTGAATTCTACTATGCCCTACAAGTTGGGTACAAGGAAGTAAAAAGGATCTGGAAGCATGAATTCCTCTTTGCCGCAGGCCAGGAGAGAGATGTGACCAGCTGAGCCTTGAGGTCCCACTTGCCAGTGGGGGACATAGGTGGGTTGCTTAATGATTTCCACATAGGTCCTTTTTCTTTAAAATGCACACGCAACTACACAATCTGAGGACTGCTGATACCTGCACCTCTGTTCACTCTGCAACTGGGCTGCCACGGAGCAGATCAGGCCCCCGTGGACTTCACTGTGGCCCTGCTCATCTCCAAAAGCACTGTGACTCCAATTTTGTGGCTAACCACTCCTGAAAGTGGCATTTCTTCAGGTAACACTGTGCGTCCTCATGCCTTGGGGTCCTGCTGTGTTAACAGTGCAGTTCTGCTTTATCGTAATTGTAATACAGCATTCGCTGTCTGAAAAACATCCATTCTTCTCATTTTTTCCCAACTTTTTGCTACTAGAAACAAGGCCACGTGAGTATCTGTCTATGATGTCTTTATACATATGAAGTTTAAAATGAAATGGCAGCTGGTGGGTAGCACACACCTGTCATCCCAGCAACGGGGAGGCTGAGGCAGGATGGGAAGGTGCAGGCCAGCCTGGGCAACTGTGAGGGCAGAGGCCCTCAGCAATGCAGAAGACCGATGCTGTGAAGGTAGGAAGTGAGTCTGTCTGAACAACGGGAACTGGAACTCTGCACGTAACACACCCTCCTGTGGAACAAGACCAGGTTCTACAAAGACAGCGGCTGACAACTTTCATCTAAATAAAAACTGTAAACTCAATGCCAACACAGAGCTTTCCACAGCACTATGACAGAAACCAAAGGACACGACAGCGCACGTGTGCTTCTCGGGAGGAACTTGCAGCGCTCACCCAGTTCCTAGGGAGCCCACACCCCAGTTACTCTTGAGCACCTCATCTCTTCTTCCTGATACGTGCAGCAAAGTGCTGGGTGCTAAATGACAGGCCAGTTAAGCAATGAACCAAGCACTACACTTTCTACATTCAACTTCCAAACAGATTAGAAAGCTACCAGGAAAACATTTATACCCTAAATGAACTCAGACTTCACTAACATGTACCCAGAAAAAATTCTGAACTTACAACCCACCATGGATGAAAGTGCTGGTTATGTGCCAAACCAGGAAAGAAGCCACTCGAGGCCATCCCTGAGCACAGCCTGAGGACCACAGTTGTGTCTAAGATGTGGGAGACGGCGAGACTGGCTGAGGCACTGGCGTTTTGCTGTTCCAGCAAAAAAGCACAAGGCTTGCAGATCTCTCTGCACTACACACACCACAGTATTCTTTTAAAACTCTGAGGGAAAATAATCAGGCAATCAGACCATAGAGAGTAGACAATTTAAGCTAGAGCAGGGCAATCTGCAAGTTCCCCCGGTCAGGACAGTGCCCTCATGTGCACGGATGCCAGCAAGCAGCTTCCCAGCCTTCCAGAAGGACTGTGTGGGTTGCCAGGCTCATCACCATGGCAACAGCTCTAAACATATGTGTGGCACACCAGCTGATTTCGGAAAGCTGTAAATAGAGGATAACGGCATAAAAAAATTCCAGAGTACAGTAAGGACCACCCACTCCCACCTCTCTCCAGCCTACTCGATGCCTAGACCCCACTATTCAGCACAGAGCGATGGCATGTACACCATGAGGTTTTAATCCCCTCGCCTCACCATCTGTATAATTATATACCTACAAGGAGCAAAACAAGGCCTTTGGATTCATTACCTTTGTGCAAACTTGTATACAGACAACAATGGCCAAGACAGCAGAGTCTGGTAAGGATGACCTGCCTGTCAGGATATCTGGACCTGGATATCCTTTCTCTGGGTCTGCTCCATACCCGCATACCCATGTGGTCCTTTCCTAGGGCCCTTCAAGCTCTCGGCACTGGGCATCAAGAACTAAGGCAGGTGCTGACAGGTAAGTTTCCACACGCCAGGAAATCACAACCAGAAAAGAGGAAAAGGTGTGGTAGTCGACTGCCTGAGCTAGGGTTTCAGAGGAAACCCACAGGTTTTGGTAAAGCAGATCCTTATTCTCTGAAAAGCACATCCATTTCTTCTGGGGGCTGGGAGTAGGGAAACATGGAATTTCCTGGAGACACTGAAGCCTTGGAAAGACAGTGTCTAGTCCAGGCTAAGCCAACAGCGTCAATGTGCACCCCAACTAGGTGTGGAGATAGATGGTCCAACAGGATCAAACGAGGGGGCCCACTATGATGCACAGAAGACTCCAGCATCTCAAGGCAACTCCCAGCTCGTCTTTGTAACACCAGAGATCTGTCCCACTCTCTCCTGCCAGCATATGATGTGGTTAAGAATAATGCTTTTTTCCTTATTTCGTTTCTACCAGGTCTTTGAAGATTCATACAGAGAAGGAAGCGAATAAATCCCTAGGTATGAACTGACATTCTTAAGGAAAAACAAACGTTGACATTTCATGTGGCACAGATTTATGGGCCTCGCAGATACAGTCCTTCGTGGTCATCATTAAGCACCAACTATTTCAAGGCAACACACAACTGCATGTTAAAATGTTAGAAAAGTGATCGCAGAACAATCAACCTTGTGTTCTCTGCAGCTGTCTCTGCAGTGATTCACCCTCAACTGGATATGGGCTGAGAGGGGAACAAGGTGGAGGGGAAAAAAGGCCCATCAAATGCTCCCAAAAGATGATCACTTCCACGCTCTCCAAGTCTGAGTTCAGGATGTGAACACAACAGAAATCACACACTGTATCTGTTCCCACATCTAAATGTGCTTTGCTTAAACACCGATGTGCCTCCAAAGACAAAAGAACCATATTTTGTTGTAAATTCCAACGCTCTGTTTTAAAGATCCATCCATTTAAACTGCATTTCTGGTAAATCCTTTCCAAATAAAAATCTGCTCAAATTCATCTTTTTATGAGTGATTTTTTCCCTAAAGCAGGACATGAGCATGTGTGTGAGAGAGAAACACACACGTGCTCAGAAAGATCAGCTGGAGGTAAGGAAAAGGTGCACAGGAAATCCAGCGTCTCCTCTTGATTGACAACTTGCTAGAGAGCCAGCCTCATTTGGAATTCTCCTCCAGTAGGAAAACATAGAGCAGCAGGCTCCTCTGAATCCTGAGCAGGAGGGTCACAAACTGAGTCCCCTCTCTCAACAATGGTCACCTGTGCACTCTGAAGTGACCTGGTTCAATTCTAGGAAATGCCTAGAAACTCTGAGAGTGGGACCAAAGTGCAGTGCAGAGCCTCCATCCCTGCTCTCTGCATTGTGTCTGACTTGGCTATGCTCTGCAGGCCACAGGACCCCTCCCTTGTTCCAACTCAATACAGTGAGGGCAGCAATGTGGTAATTGGAGGGCAGGGGGTTGTTCCAGGAGGGGGAGACTGTGAGTCCAAAGCAAGCAACCTGCAGAGTGTTTGTGGACATTGGTTCCAGCATCAATGGCGACCAGTCCCTCAAAGCCTGGCATGGACACTCCACCATTCTCAGTATTGTCATCTGTAACCTGGGGGAGTCAGCATGCTTCACACCCTTGGTAGGATCCTGGGGTCTGTGCTCTATAAAAAGCAAGCAGCACATAGTCAGAACACATGGGCAACTGCAATAAATGAAAATAAGCCCAACAATGACCTTCAGATTACATTTGCACAGAGCTTTACTTTCAAGTTATGCTACGTGGAGCCTCTGACCCACCTCAGTAGAGCAGATGGCATTATCCCTTATCACAAACCAAGAGCCTGGAGCTGAGATAACCCAAAGATGCCCCTTGCCTCCAGGTAGGGCCACCAGCTGTAGACCCATCTCTCCATGCCATGCTGGCCATGCGGGCAGAGCACTCCCTGAGGAGTGCTGCCTTTCTGTCTTAGACACAGGTTTTATCCCCGAAGATAAAAGCCCTCCATTTGTGAGTCAAGCACAGTATGCTTGTAATCCCAGCGGCTGGGGAGGCTGAGGCAGGAAGATTGAGAATTCAAAGCCAGCCTCAGCAAAAGCAAGGTGCTAATAAGCAACTCAGTGAGACCCTGTCTCTACATAAAATACAAAATAGGGCTGGGGATGTGGCTCAGTGGTCAAGTGCCCCTGAGTTCAACCCCCAGTACCCAAAAAAAGGAAAGAGTGGGGGGAAAAGGCACTCCATCTGGCTATACCACCCACAAATGAAGAAGCCCTGCTCGTTCCTTGTGTAAAGGCTGCCTCCGTGCCTTGAAGAAGGCTCCCAGAGTACACACAGGGCTGATGCACCCTGAGTTGGGAGCTCCCTGAGCTTGCAGGCTGAGGAGGACACAGAGGGATCGGCAGAGGGTCAGACAGGAGGGCAGGAGAGGCACTGGGAACAGAACCCCTCACTAGGGAAAGCTGTCCAGGAGGTGGACCTGGAGGTTTTCACCGTCCTGAGAACACCAAGGTACATGCTCTCTGGTTTCATTCCAAGGCTCCTCGAGGACAACAGTGGTCAGGAGCACTGAGAAGCACAGGGAAAGCAGCACCACAGCAGGCGCATCCAGGGCCTGGGAGGGACTTAGCTGAGGGGCGCAAGCCAGGTTGAAAGAGTTGCCTCATCACTTCTCTCAAACTGCCTCCAGGACTTAGTGGGCGTGAAGAGCTGGGTGCACCCACCACAAAACAGAAAAGACTAACTCCCAAGGAAACCACAAAAAGAAGTGCATGTTTCCAAATCTGGAGGCCAAGATAATCTCAAAAGGAAAAAAGAAGAGAGCAAAACGATAAGTCATAGCAAGTAGAAACCTAACAAACATGACAGAACTAAATGCAAACATTTAGGAAGGGCAGGGACAGTGGCCACGGCACTCGCACACCAAGAGCGATTCCCAAGCAAGCACTGTGAGGCGCGGCTCTCTAGTCCAGGGCTTGAAGGGCCAGTCCCCTTCCAGCCCCAAACGCTGCTGGCAGCAGAGCCTCCAGAACCCTGAAAGGTTTCCGTTCTTTAAGAAGAAACCTGCTCTGTCTCTTTTTAACCCACACCAACTGACCATGACGAAAAGCAAATGGACTAAAAGATCCAGTTTGAGACAAAGTTTGTCAGACTGGATAATGCAGCTGGCTAACTGAATAAGTGAAGCTAAAGCGCCAATTCCTAGAGGCGTCCAGAACAGAGGGGCAAGAAGAGCTGTCCCAGGTAAGCAGACCTGGGCAGACACCATGGTGGCTTGGTAGCTTGTTTACTGACTCTGCATGTGACCTGAGAGAGTGAGTCACTGCACTAAGACAGAAGTCTCCTCTCACCAGTGGTCAGAACCCAGCTCTGAGGTCTAAGGCACATAGTGAGAGCCTCCAAGAAAGAACAAGAGCAGAGAGCAGGTGCCGCTGCTGAGGGCATGGCAGGATGCCTCAGGAAGGGGAGGAAGGGGAGGAAGGGGAGGCGGGGGAGGCAGGGACGACAGACAGCCTCCATCCAGAGCTCCAGCCAGCAGAGGCCATCCAAGGAGCATGAAAGGCCCACTGTCGTGTTCAAGAACACAGGCACCAGCCAGCTTCAGGAACACTGATGGCACACACAACTACAGGGTGGAAAACTGTTAAAGCCACCACGCAACAGAGAGGGGAGCAGTGGGGCTAGAAAAGAGGACCACAATTCTGGGAATCAGGAAGTGTTTCTAAGTTCTGGGATCTGAGAGAATTCACAGGAGTTTAACTATTCAAAATTCAGATAGACAAAATGTCCCATGATGAGATGGGAATCTAGGTACAGTTTCATGGGGAGAGATGTGTTTATTTCTAAAGGCACCCTAATAAAGAGATTCTAAAACTGGAAAAATACCCAAAAGAGTGAAGGTAAGAACATAAACAAGGCAAGAGTGTGGCACAGGCCGAACAGCCAAAGATGAGAGCCTAATTCAAGTGACTGATAAAGGACACAACAGGAAGCCAAGAAGACAAGTCACAAGGGGAGGGCTTCCAGCTTCCTGAGCAACAACAGCCCCACAGGGTCAGTGACTGGAAAGGACCAAGGGCACCTATAGGCTAGGGGTGGGTAGCAACGTGGGCACTCCTACACCAGTGTCCAAGCAGGCTGCCGTGCTGAACCGGCCAGTGAGTGCACAGAGAAGACCTGCTCTGCAGTGGGAGGACAGGCCACCTGCGTCTCACTCCTGTTTGGGCTTCCTAATTTTCTCAAATGCACATGCAGACGTGACAACGGATATTTAAAGAAAGAAAGAGGTGAGCAAACACACACCCTGCGTTTTACAGCAGGGAGTACGCATTCAGGCAGCTCTCAGCATCTTTTGGGGGGGTGGGGGCGGTGTTAATGGGGATGGAACCCAGGGGGCCGGCCCCACCAGCTAGACAAGCACTCCACCACTGAGCTAAATCCCTAACTCTTTGTACATTTTTTTTTGGAACCAGGGATTGAACCCAGGGGCACTCCACCCCTGAGCCACATCCCCAGCCCTATTTTGTATTTTATGTACAGGCAGGGTCTCACTGAGTTGCTTAGGGCCTCACTAAGTTGCTGAGGCTGGCTTTGAACTCACAATCCTCCTGCCTCAGCCTCCCGAGTCGCTGAGATTATGTACTTTTTCATTTTGAGATAGGATCTCAAACTTGCCATCCTCTTGCCTCCACTTCCTGAGTTGCTGGGATTCTAAGAGTGGCCATCACATCCAGCAGTTTGGGGCATTTCTTAAAGTGTCCTCCATTGGGCTGAGGAAGAACCTTTCTGTCAGAAGTCTGCAGACAGTATCTTTGGACTGGGGTGTAGTTCAGTGGTAGAGCAACCCTGGGTGAAACCCACAGTGGAAGGGAGGGCGTTTCATTCTGATAAGAGTTCTAAAACCAACATCAGTGGTTGCACACACCTGTGAACATCCTGCCACTGAACAGAATGCTTTAAATGGGTGAAGGCTAAGGTATGCCAATTATGTCTCCATAAAGCCATTCTTTCCTCCTCTTCTTTTGGAGGGAGGGGAATACTGGGGACTGAATCCAGGGATACTTCACCTCTGGGCTATATCCCCACTCTTTATTTTTTATTTTGAGGCTGGTCTCAAACTTGCAATTCTCTTGCCTCAGCCTCCTAAGGAGATGGGATTATAGGCATTCACCACCACACCCAGCAAGCCATGACTTTCTTTGAAGACCATGCAAATTCGTTGAGAAAAAAAAAAAAAAAATCAGAAAAATAATCCTATTCACAACAACCTCAAAAACAAAAAACAAACAAACAACAAATAGAACATACCTAGGATACAAGTATGTGAATACAATACAAGTATGTGAAAGATCTCTACAATGAAAACTATAGAACACTGAAGAAAGAAATTAAAGACCTCAGAAGATGGAAAGACCTCCCATGATCATGGATAGGCAGAATATGGTAAAAATGGCCATACTACCAAAGCAATATACAGACTCAATGCAATTGTCATCAAAATATCAATGACACTGTTCACAGAACTGGGGACAGGGGCTCCTAAAATTCATTTGAAAGAATAGGAGACCCAGAATAGCCAAGGCAATTTTAACAAAAAAAAAAAAAAAAAAAAAAAAACAAGACTGGAAGCATCACAATACCTGACTTCAAATGATACTACAGAGATATAGTAACAAAACTGCATGGGCACTGGCATAAAACCAGGCAGACCAATGGTGCAGAACAGAAGACACAGAGAAAAACCCACATAGGAACAGTCATGATCCTCAACAAAGGAGCCAAAAACATATACTGGAGAAAAGACGTTTTTAACAAATGGTGCGAGGAAAGCAAGCTATTCACATGAGGAAGAATGACAAAAGTCAACTAAAATGGATCAAAGACTTCTGAATTAGACCGGAAATTATGCAACTCCTAGAAGAAAATGTAGGGTGAACACTCCCGCTTTTAGGCACAGGCAATGACTTTCTCAATAGTAGCCCTAAAGCTCAGAAATAATGCCAAAAATTAATAAATGGGATGACAGCAAATAAAAAAGCTTCTGCCCAACACAGGAAACAATGAAGAAAGTGAGGAGAGAGCCAGGCGTGGTGGTGTAAAACTGTAATCCCACCAACTAGGGAGGCTGAGGCAAGAGGATTCCAGTTCCAGGTCAGCCTCAGCAACTTAGGCCTTAAGCAATTCAGCGAGACTGTCTCAAAAATAAAAAAAAAGGACCAGGGATGTGGCTCAGTGGGTAAGCACCCCCGGATTCAATTCCCAGTAATGGATGGCGGGGTAGAGGGGTGTCAGTCAAGGGTCGCATGCTTTCTTTCATATTTGGAAGCTACAGAGAAAAAAGAAGAAAGCTGGGGAAATCTTCCAAGAAAACTGAAAAGAGATCAGCAGAGTAGATGAAAGGGACAGGGGAGGGAATAGGAGAGCAGGGGTGGTGGGGGGACCACACCAGGGAATGCTACTGGCCAAGTCACATTGCTTCCTATTATGAACCCATAACAAATCCCACCATGATGCATAATTATAATGCACGAACAAAAACATGGGGGGGGGGGGGGAGCATGCAGCAAGCCTGCCCAGGGATGGCATGCTGGACAGATGACACAATGTGTCAGGTGGGGCCACACTGAGGCTCAGCACACAGCACAGCATTCACTACCAGGCCTGTGCTAAGTCCACAATTAGAGAAGCCAGGTGTCCAGGCCAGCCGAGACCCTGCCCACAGCTCACCAAGAGGAAGTAAGGTGAGCAGAGGACTGCAGGCAGGGCTGTGCCCAGCTGGACACAAAGGGGTACCTAGCAGGAGTCCCTGAAGGCTCACCCTGCGGGCACTTACTCAGCAAGTTCAGGACTGCAAGCCATCGGACCCCATCCTCTGAAGCCCCTTCCCACATGGAGGCCCATGGTCAGGGCTGCATCCTCTCTCCCGAGCCCCTTCAGGCTGCACACACACTGTGGCTGACCCCCTGAAAGCCAAGCCCTGGACACTCCATTCCTTAGTACCAACACTTCCTGTACCTGGTCCCTGTCCACCAAGTCACCCAGCTTGGCTTCAAGCACAGACCCGGAAGGGCTGAGGGAGCTCTCCCCTGGTGCAGCCATGTGACGAGGCGCTGAGATGGCGGGTCATGGCACCTTCTCTGGGCACCCAGCCAGGACACCACCTGTTTTTAAGGACTGCTCTTCTCCTTTCTCCTTTTCCTCAGTTTCTTCTGCTCAGTGTCATATTTAAGCAAAGGGACCATTACAAAGAAGTGATTTTAAACTAACACACTTGAGGCAAGTGCAAGAAAAGCATTAAGCACTGAGTATTTAAATATTAACTTTGCAGGGTCTATTTACTTCCTCTTTTACATCTTAACACTGATGTAAAAATTATAAGAGAAAGTAAACAGGAAGTTCCTGCGTAATTCTGCAAGAATCTCAAAGGGGAGTTGGAAAAGATTTACCAAACACAGATGAACACAGCCGCAGCAAGGGGAAGAACCTGGTCACAGTTTTATGCAACGTACTGTTTTTAATGATCAACAGTCCCTAGAAGGATGCAACACCCATCAGCACTGAAGCACCCAAAATTAGACCAGGGCTGTAGAGTGACCAACCACCATGCCTTCCTTGCCTTGGCCAATAGGAGGACCGACAGGGCAGAGCCACACAAAGCACAGAGCTGGCTTCCAGCCCTGGCTGAGGGTTCATGGTTGCAAATGCCTAACAGGACCCCGCCCAGCAGCCAGGCTGGCTAACAGCCCCTTCCTCAGGCTCCAGCTCTAATACCAGGTCACCACTCCTGAACAACACACTGCATGGCTGATTCAAATAGCCTCTACCCGGGCACGGTGGTGCACATGCCCACAATCTCAGACACTCACGAGACAGAAGCAGAGGACACAAGTTCCAAGCCAAGTCTGGGAAACTTGGCGAAACCCTGCCCCAAAATAAAATAAAAAGGACTGGGGGTGTAGTTCATGATATACCGCTTGTCCGACACATGTGTGGTCCCAGTTTAAGCTGGAGGTGGGGAGGGGGTTTACACATTCAAATCTTCTAAGGCATAGAATATCATAAATGAGCTTTATACATGATAAACCAAACTTGCAATAAGCAGAAAAACTGTCCCGTTGAAGCACAGTCTTCAACCTAGAACCTGAAAACCCTCCACTCCCCATTCTCGACTTCTGAACAGGAGCCATGGAGCTGCTGGGCACTGTCTAGAGCCTACAGACCTACGCACACATCCCAAGTCCACACATGCAACCCTGCTTGGAGAGGGCACAGAGCAGCACTACAGGAGCCGGGTCTGCTGCTGACTAGCCTGTGGTCAGTGTGCTTCAAATACCAAGGATGGGGCAGGGTGGCAGGGGCTAAGTCCAAAGGGGTTCACAGAATGACATGCTGAAGACACACTAGTGCGGGACAGAAATGTTGGAAGTATATGCTTACTTTGATCTCACAACAACAGGGAAAAACAAAATAAAAAAAACGAAGAAACCTAAACATTGCCGACTCCCCAGGCAGATGGATGCAGTTGTGCGAGGAGTTGCCTTAGGACCTCTAGTCAGAAGAGGGCCTGAGGGATGAGCAGGGGCAAAGGAGCCCCTTCCTACTTACTTGCTCAGCCCTGAGGTGCCCCTGGCCAAAGCAGACCCATGTTTTTCGAAAAGGATCAACAGGAGGCAGCAATGAAATGAAAGAGCCAACACTTTGCAGGTTCTACTGAGAAACCATCAGGTGGGCAAGGACTCAGGAAGAACTTTATAAAGTTACCATCTGTGATGACCTCTGCCTGCTTCTGAGAGCGACCTCCTCCAGCTTCGCCTGCCACTAGGCACATCACAGTCAACTCACATCAGACCTGCAAAGTCACAGCATCAGCACTCAGACACCACTACGCTCATAAGCACAACAAAAAGGGGCAAAGACGCTGCTTGTGACATCATGGTGGGTCCTCTCTGAATGAATGGGCCCTGCTGGGGTGGCTCCCATCTGACAGAAGGCATACTGTCCAGCAGAACCAGTTGGTGATCCCAACAAATAAGCAGGACTGAAGCACAAGTGTCCTCATCCCCTAGACAGGGAGACCAGGCTCAGAAACGTCAACTGACTTGCTCAGGATCACAAGCAGAACCTACGAAGAGTCAAAGTCCCCCTGCCTGTTAAGGGGCTTAGGGTGGAGAGGGTGGGCGAGCAGGGGAAGACAACAGAGGAGAAGCATGCATCCATGGGTGGCTGAGGTCAAACCAGGCAAAGACAGCTGCCACATGGAGACTTCAGCAATCTGGGGAGTGTCGTGCCACTTGCAGACTGTGCCAGAACTGGGAGGGCCTCCTCCTGACAGAGTATCAGCAGTCTTTCCACTCTAAACTTTCACCTTCCCTTGTTTAAACACAACATATACAGCTTACAAACAATGCACAGTCTACGGTGACGGGATTTCTTTTTAAAGTTAATTACTGAAATCAACAACAGGTCCAAAGGAGAGGACAGTGGCAAGTTCCAGATGTGAGCCCAGTTCTAGGTGACAGGGCTTCTTTGGGCATGGTTGTCCACTGAGCCATGAGGACACAGAGGCCAGAAGGCTGGAATGAGCAGCAGGTACACAGAGAAGAATCTCCAACCAGACACTGCCTCAAATGCCACTCTAAAAAGAAGGGAGGTTCCAAACGAGTGGCTCCCCTGTGAGACAGTGCACACCACACACAACAAGAGCCTGTGCGGGGTCCTCGTCCTGTGAAACACCCTTCCCTATGCTGCGCTTTTCTCCTTTCCTCTCATGAACATGGCGTGACCTAAAGCAGAGAGCATCCCAGGCACCTACAGAAAAGTGGTGGTTTCTCGAGCCTCAAGAAAGGCCCTTGGTTCTCTGCATCACTTACACAAGGAGCTGAGAATAAGGACACAGGAGAAAATCAGTTTGTGTCCAACTCCCAAGTGGCAAAAAGGAATTGGAGAATTTTTCAGGCTGTCCCCTGAAGACTCTGAAAAGGAGAATCAGATTCCTGAAGAGGCAGGAAGCACTGGCTTAGGAAAAACAGAGAAGAGCACATCCTTTGCAACCTGACCACACAGATGATGAAAAAGAAGAGAACTTATTAATTTTTGAGTAATGTCTCCAGTTTACTCTGGTATTTTAGGGTGTAAATTTGCATGGATAATGTTTGTTCAATAACCTTCATTAAATAGGCATTTAATTTTTAAAAATAAGACCAAAATGTATTAAAAAACAAGTTATGAAATTGGAGAATTTGTAAAATTATGGTTACTTAGGTTAATATTCAATTTAATGCAGTATGTTGGTTCCTTTACCTGTTATTATAAAGCTTCTTGTCCTTGCTAACATTAAATCACTGCATGATGTTTCAATTACTAATGTCCTGTATTTGAAATTTGCTTACTTCTTTGTACTGATGCCATTTATATTGACATGTGGGCATTGAAATGATGCTATGCTTTTACTACCTTTATTTGCTTTTAAAAGCAGAGTTAGAGTTTGCACATGAAAAAAATTCAGTATTAATTAAACTTAATTTCTGTCATTTTTCAGAAAGGGGGCCAAAGATGTCATCCTGAAAAAATTCGGATGGATAGGAAAAAGTTATGGGCAATTTAGCCTTGAGGGTTTAAACAACTGATAATCAAAGTTCCTAAAACAACAAAAAGACAAAATACTAGCATAGAATAAGGCAAAACAATTTCGTAAGCCACATTAATAGGAATTTTTCTTAGATATATATTTGATTCAGAATCATAAAATATTACCCTTTGCACCTATACTTTTAAAGTTGGAAATCAATAAAACATGACAGGCAAAGCATGCCATAAGCCGAGAGCTCTGTCTGAAGTCCTTAGAGCTTTCACAGCATTCCTTAAGGTAACCAGGGGCATAACTGAAGAAGTGGGTATAACACTACTTGTTAACTCATGTTTTTGCTTCCCTAGCACACTTTTTGCTTACTGACAAGTGTCAATTTTCAAAATTAACCACGTTTTAACGGACATGTTTTTCTGAAATTTGAAATAAAAGAGTACTTATTTTCACAAAAAACAAGAGCCTATGCGTCAGCTCCATGAGCCCAAGAGCCCTGGGGCTGGTGCAGGTCAGCTCCTATGCCAGTTCTGACGTCCTGAGAGGTCGATGGGCTGCTCTGTGGGAAGGTCAGGTCACAGTGCTAACTGTTCAATATCATAAATGATTTGATATCTTTTATTCCCAAAACAGTACAAAATAACCAAAGGGCAGAGGTGGTGTGTGGGCAAGCTGGCAGAAAGGCTGGTTGCACAGCCATGGAACAGCATTGAGAAGGGTCTCTGCCAGACCCAGGCGGGCACTCCTGAACACCGGATGGGTTGGTGTAAAGAGATTTGTCTGAACGCACCAAGTGTTCCCCTTGGATCCACTGGATCTGCTGTTAAAGGTGACAGCTTCCAGCCCAGGAAAACAAGCAGGGACTGTGCTGACTGGCTACAGCATGGGAAGTGGTGAGGATGTGGAGGGAAGAGAGCCCTGCAAGTTGCCAGGAGAAGTGTCAAGTGGCATGGCTACTGTGCAACAGGGCAAACATTCCTCAGAGGGCAACAAGCCAGACATAGTGGCACACACCTGCCAAGCCCAGCTGCCCAGGAGGCGAAGGCAATTTAGGGAGACTCTGCCTCAAAATAAAAAGAACTGGGGGTGTGGCTCAGCACCCCTGGGTTCAATTCCGGAGGGGGGGGGTGTAGTGCCAACATTTACCCAAAAGAAAGGTCTCAAAGAGACGTGTGTTCCATACTCAGAGTTCACACAACATGATTTGCAACTACTAAGCCAAGAGTCCTTCAACTGGGAGCATCTTTCCTTTGTTTTTTTTGGAATAGAACACTGAGATAAAAGACAATGAAAAGTAGTAAATTCTTTTAAGCCAAATCAGACACCACTGCTATGCTTGACTTTTGGAACCTACCTTCAAAAACGGCCCCATAATGTTTCCTGTGTTTTTACTTTTCTTTAAATTTATTTATTAATTGGCAGTGCTCAGCATTGAACCCGAGCCCTCAAACACACTAGCAAGCACTCCAGTGAGCTGCACTCCAATCTACTTCCTGTTCCTTTTGACCCCAGTAAGACAGACTCTTCATTTATTTTAGCAATGCAGAAATAGAGGCAACGGATCAACTTGGCATGCAAGGCACAAGGAGAAGGTGTGGGTCCAGTTCAGGACCAGCCTGGGCAACACAGCCAGACCCTGTTTCAGAAAAAAAGAACAAAAAATACAGATGTCGTTAACAATGTTCTGTTGTACCTCACAAACTGCTTTTCTAAAATACCACAGAAAATTAAATACGACAATACCAGGGATCCTATTAACATCAGTGCTCAAATGAGACCTCTCTCCAGTACTCTGGTGCTTCCACCCCAGCTTGGCACATGCTAATTTCACAGGCAAACCAAACATCGAGCATGACTCCAGACCTCCACACCACCTCCTGTTATCTAAACCCAAGTGCAGACAAGGCTTGGCACCCTGCCTTCCTGTAGGTCTGAACCTTGCACACAACATGTGAGGGGCTAAGCCATCCTGAGCCATTACCTCTACACTTTCCTTGAGAAATCCCATTGAACCCCCTTCTTCCTTCCCAGAGGCAGACAACGCAAGCAGGACTTGGGGCCTGGGCCTCAGCATGGGAACTTCTCAGGTGGCCTTCTCAGAGGGCCAGCATACACCACAGAGCAGAGCAAGCTGTCTGCCTGTTTCCTGACCATCTTCATCACTGTTTAAACACCAGCAAGCATTATCTTCTTTGATATAATAAACTCTGAAGCAGCACCACCACCTGCAGGGCTACCTGCCAGAAATGAGCTACCCCGAAACAACACTGCCAAACTCAGGGACCCAGTGTCAAGGCAAGGGACCCTGGAGACTCAGGGACAGAGAAAGTACAAAGGCATACACCAGGAAATCAACCACATGTTCAAACCAACCCACTCTGGACAAGGCCTTCAGACTCTCATGCCTCTGCAGATGGATGAAGAGCTTAGGCCTCCCAGAAAGGAAGGGCATCGGCAAGTGCAAGGGCAGGACCTTCACCACCAAGCCTCATGAATCAGAAGTGCTCTTCACCTGCAGAAAGGTAAGTCAGACTAATCCGTCAGTACCCTTCTGTCTCAGTAAGTACACTTACAGTTTTGTTAGAAGATGCAAGTTTCAGCAGGATATCAAATTCTTTGCCCCATTTAACAGGCAGGTTAACAAATGAGAGTGAACTAAGGAATTTCTGCTTGAATCTCCTGAAGTGCCAACTCCCCCTTGTTCTTCCCCCTACTGAAACAAGCACTAGGCCAGTGCAAACACATGCCAGGTTTCCAGGCCCCAGGGCAGGGCAGCTCCGGGAGAGGGTGCCTGAGTTACTCCCGACTCCAATGCTTGCAGAGCCCGCCTACCCTGGAAGCAGAGCCAAAGCTGAGCTGGGAGACTGCTGAAGTTCTGTTTGAACCAAGCCTAAAATGTACAGCTGCACAATGACGCCCAACCTAAAGCCTGAATGAACCCTCAGCCAGCCCACCAGGAGGCTCGCTCACAGCATGCGATGCCTGCAGAAGAGAGAATTACACACGTTTTCATTTCAATTTTCTTTTTCACTGCACAATGTGAAGCCTTCTCTAGGGCTTCATGAATTTCCTACATATGCTTAAATGCCAGCTAGCTAAGATTAGTGGTGCAAAGTTTTGAAACCCCTAAAAGAAAAAACAGGTAGCTCAAATCTGTCAAAAATTGAGAGGACACAACCTAAATTCTGTCACTCTGTTATGGGGTGTCTCCTCTGGTAGACTTGCCACCTCTACCTGGGGTCTCTGGGGCCTCCTGGAACACTCTGATTCCCTCAGGAAGTCCAAGCCAAACCAGGAGATGAGAAGCCACTCAGCTATGCCAGCACAAAACAACCCAGGCAACGAAAGACTGAGAGAAACAAATTGCTGTTATTTGGAACCTTACATTTTGGGATGCTCTGTCACACAGTGAGACAACAGACACACATCTCATTCGGGATAAGAACCACCTGGACACAGCAAATGCTGGCGATGCCAGTTCCACACACACTGCCTCAGATCACAGAGGCCTTCACATGTACTTTCCCACCCCTGGGCTCTGAAAAGCACCCTGCACTGGAGTCCTTCCCTCAGACCGTGTGGCCATCCCTGCCCACTGCCGCACTCAGTCTGCTCAGGAGATGACCTGGACAGGCAGCAGCATACTCAGAACACTGCGAACCAAAGCTACCAAATTTCAGAATGAAAATCACACTCCAAAATTTCCGCAAACTTTGGAGGATGCTGTGAAATTTGCTTCATAAGTAGTAAGTCTGGAAGGCCAAAGAAACCAAATAAAACAGCCTCAAAATGACGAAGGATCCCCCTACCTCGGCCAACTTTAGACACCTGCAGTCCTTCTACCAGGCTGAGCCAGGGAGGCAAGTTGGAGATATTGCTCAGAGACCTGAAGGAAGGGGACACTCCACAACAGACCTCAGGTTTATGGAGGACAAGACATGCAAGTGGAATTCCAGAAACCTCATTTCAGGTTCTCATCTTATGCCTTCTAAGGCCTTGGACCACACAGGGATGCGAACACACACACACACACACATACACACACATAGATATGTCTATTATCGCTGCCTAACGTCCCCATCATAACTCAACAGATGCAGGGTTCCAGTGCTAGACAGCACACCACCAAACTGTGTGTGGGTTATGCAAAACACAAAACACATCCCCTCACATAATAACAGTGACCTCTGAGAGGTGCCCCAGGGTGTGCTGCAGGGAGGCCAGGAGAGGAGCCCCAGGTGAGAAGGTCGGCTTGCACTTGCCTGGCCACAGAAGTGGCTCTCTACCCATACTAGGGATTGGCCCAGAGGTGCTCCACCATTAAGCTACATTCCCAGAACTTTTTACTTTATTTTGAGACAAGGTCTTGCGAAGTTGCCCAGGCTGGCCTTGAATTTGGAATTCCCCTGCCTCCATTTCCAGAGGAAATAGGATTACAGGTGTAGCCACCACACCCACTGGCTCCAAAAATTTCTCAACTTGATTTCAAGTCTCTCCCTGTTTCCATCCTATGGTTGCCTCATGACTGAGAAGCAGGTGTCTTCATTACACTGCTGACCTAAAGTCCTGCAGCTGTGCCCATGCTAACAGGACCTAGGCTCAGGAATCGTCTCTCATACACACTGGGTTCAAGCTGCCTGCAGTCAGCAGACACTCACTGCTCAAGACCTGCAGCACCGCCTTCCCTAACCCACATGCACTGTGCCTGTGGCATGCGTGCGAAGACCGCTCTGCTCAGAAGCACATGGTTCATGGGAAGTGACCATGGTTTAACAGGGTCCCGCAAGAGCAGACTCTGCATAGTCCTTTTCTGAGGGTGCCCAGGACAAGGGTCAGCCAACACTGTCAAGAGAGGGCCAGACGACAACACTGGGCTTTTCAAGCCCCACATGGTCCCTGTCCATTATCCTCACTGCTGTGAAGCAGTCTGATTGTATAAACAGAGACCACAGATGCTGACCCACAGCCTACAGCTAATTGAACACACAGGGGCACGGTGCCACCAAAGACTCACCTTTCCCCACCTCCCTGCTGCTCTGGGATGAGGAGGAGCAGGCCCTTCTGTGGGAGGGGACCATGAATCCCCGCATCCCTGGTGTCTCACTCTGCAGCACAACACAAAGGTCCATAGCATGGAGAGCACCACCTTCTTCAAGCAGTAGGGTAGCACCTTGGGGTACCAGCTCCCAGGTCCTGCAGAGGTATGGGGCCAGCAAAGGCAGCACTGGTACTGGTCTGAGGTATGTGGCGGTCGTGTGCAGGACCAGCAGGCCTCCACCATGTTCCACTGGGGAAAGCAGAGACCACCCAGTCTGAGCAGCCCACAACTTGGGGAAGCCTCTCAATGACCTCGGTGAGCCTGCAGCAGGGCCAGCATGACTTGCCACTTCTCCCCTCCTGTTCTGGGTTAAAAGCAGCTGTGTTACAGGGACCTGGCATTACAATGGCAATTCCAAGCAAGAAATTCCTTTAAATGTCCCTCTTTTTGTATTCTTAAATATATAAGGAAAAGGAGAGGACATGTTGTTTATTTGCTACTGCTGTAGCTTTTCAGGATTTATCAGGAAGCTACACTTGAGAGAACATCTGAATTCATTGAGAAGGCTACCTTGATGGGTTCTGGTCTTGTTCTCAATGTTTATACTGTTCAGTGGTTTGAACACTAAGTCCTTAAATCAGACCAGATTCCAAAACGCTCTGCCCAAACTAAATAGATTTCCAGAGCAATTTTGTGCGCATTTTGTCTTGTTCTCAATTTAAAATTTTACTCCAAGGGAAAATACAGGACAATCAATAAAAGGCCTCAGAACAAGAAGGGAGAGGGACAGCAGGAGCAGGTCCCCTGAGCAGGCAGCCAGGAGGAGTCCACACTACTCCAGAAGGGACCTGTCGCTATCTAGCATGGAACAGAGAGAGCACCTGATCCCAGCCACAGCAGCCCACCCCAAACGGCTCTCTCCTCTCCAAGAGGACTGACTCAAACCTAGGTGTGGCCCAATGGGAGCACATCTACACAGACCCTGAGGGGCAAATGTTCACAGGACCTGTCTACAGAAGCCAGAAGAGCAGCACTTCAGATGCCCATCAACTAAGGAATGCAGGAACAA
Source organism: Glaucomys volans (assembly GCA_020662805.1). NCBI lineage: Eukaryota > Metazoa > Chordata > Mammalia > Rodentia > Sciuridae > Glaucomys > Glaucomys volans. The sequence goes on from JAJEJO010051222.1 coordinate 47,724, forward strand.
AAAACAGTGTGCCCACAGAGTGCAGTAAGATTCCTTCCCTACAGCAACGAAGCTGAGCCTAGCTCAGAGAGGGGAAGCAGGCTGGTGGCTGCAGAGGCTGGGCGGGGAAGCACATGCAGGCCCTTGTGCCAGTGACCTGCACCAGCTTGACTGTTTGCATGCATAATAAAGACTCACAGAACCAAAAACATGCACCAAGTACCAGGAAAGCTGTGGCCATCACAGCAAGATCAGAGGACTGAATCAGTGCCTGTATTCTGGCTGTCAAATGTTATTTTGCAACTATCACCGGGGAAACTAGGGAAAGCACACAAAGGATTTTTCTGTGTCGTCTCCAACACCTGCAAGTAATGCTTACTATCTCCAAGAAACAAGAATGGAATCAGACTGGCCTCAAGTCATTTCAGGAACTCAAGATCAGGACCTCTAAGCACAGCCCAGCAGGCTCCCCAAAGACCTTGGTGCAAACTCCTGCCACTGCAGGACAACCTTGGTGAGCATCAGAAAGCCCAGCAGGGTAAAGCGTCAGGCCCCTGGGAAAGCCTAAGCCTCAGTAACCCTGGGAAGGGGAGGGGCCATTTCAGTCATGTGTGGTGAAAATTGGTTGATAGGGGAAAAAAAGGAGCACTGGAATTAGTAAAACTAGCTTTTCTTCCTTTCCCCAAATTCCTGGATGTACGAGGGTAGCATGGCTCCTTCTTCTTGGACTTAGAACTGAGGAAATAGAGAAGTGTCTGGAAGGAAGGGGAAGCCAGGGTTTAATCTAGAAAGTAATGCTGGAGACCAAAGGCTGCAGTCAACATATTCTCCCGTGCCATTAAGTCCCAGCAACATCCTGGGCCCAGAGTGGATTCAGCAAGTTAAGAGCCCTAAAATCTCCCTGCCCCAAATCCCAGGCAGAAGCTCCACCATGCAGTGCCCAGGGGCCACGAGGCAAATTTCTCCAACCACACAGGGAAAACGCAGCAAGCTCCACATTGGCACCCACTTCTTCTAGCACCACAGGTCGAGGAAAGAGCAGCAGCAGTGACCCCAGAGCTCTCCCCCAGGCTACACGAACCTGCCTTCATTTGACAGGAAACCAACTGAAGCTCAGGTTGCCTCCATGTACGCAGTAGCCCCACCCACCAACCTCTCTCTCTTCCACTGCAGGACACAAAAACAGAGATGAGGCTGACCTAGGGAGACCCTTGTGCTGAGGAAGGCATGCACGGTGCTGTTGCCAGGAGCTGAGCAGGGCAGGGAACACTTGTCAAGGCCCACGTGCCCTCCACTTAGCACCCAGCTCCACTCGTTAAGAAACCTCCATGTGGTGGTGGAGTTACCATCTGTCCACCCGGCCTCAAGACCAATGAGACCTACTAAGGCGAGACCTGGAACCTCCCTTGAGTAGCGAGCGCAGTCCAGCACTACCAGAGCCGTGCCTGTGTGCGCAACAAGAGGCCCGGCACAGGCAGCCCCGGCTGGGGCAGGGACAGGGCAGGCAGTGCACGGGAGGGTGTGTACCGACCCAAGAACCAGCTCTGGTGACCACACTGAAGGACGCCACCAGGTCTGGGCAGGCCTGCACTTCCAGCTCACCCCACGACACAGGAGGCAGTATCAAGAACCTGTGGACAGACATCATTTCCAGCACCCACAGGCACCAGACCAGCAGATGGCCGGCCCCACCAGGACTGTGCCCTATGCCCAGGCCAGCCAAACCACTTATGTCCCTAAGCAGAAGGAGCTCTTCCACAAAAACGAGAGGAACTCATCCAACCCGGTCCTCTGAGGACAGAGAAGGCATGCCTGATGGCAGTGATTCCATGGGCATCGGCAGAATTGCCTGTGAGCCAGAAAAAGCTCTGCAGGAAGTCAAAAGATGAAATCTGTTTCAGACCCTAAGAGAAGGAATGAGGTCTACACTGCTTGACCAGAGTTTCTCTCACCAATTCCTCATAGAAACCAAGAACCAGAAACCATAGCAAGGACCAGAAGTGTGGCTCAGTGCTAAAAATGTCTGCCCAGTACCTGCGAGGCTCTGGATATCATCTCCAGCCCTGGGGAAAAAGGAAGACCCTAAAGACAGGACCTGTGTCTCATGTTCACAAAGAAGATCCCAATAGAGTTTGCTACCTCCGGATGAAAAGAACAAAAGGACACAGTGAGACCAAATGCACTAGGAAGAAAGCCAGACATGGCTTCCTCTGCAGACCATTTTCTCAGGGCTCCTGACATGTGAGGACTCCAGTCACATACACCACAGCAGTGCTGTGAGCCACAGGGCCTGGACTGCAGGAAGCCCCTGCTCTTCTGGCCCCACCTGTCCCTTAGCAAGGAGGGTGGGAACAGAGCCCAGCAGTGCCAGCTGCTTGAGCAGGCAGCTGCAAAGAAAACAGAGGCCAAGGCTTTTTAGAATATGTCAGAACTATCACCGGAAAAAATCACTGCTCATTTGACAGGATGGCTGAAATTTACTTTAAAATGCTCAAATTTTTAAAATTTTATGAGAAAGAAAATGAAATTTTAAAAGAACACAACCAGGAGATTTTTAAAAAATCATGCTGGCAAAATACTGGTTATTAATCAAACGGGGTATGCAGGGAACTATTTTCTCAGATTTGTGGGTGTTTGAAAATATTCCCGAAAAAGGCTAACCAAACGCTTGAACCAGAAGGTCACCCTGTGTCAGGGCTCTCCGCAGGTCAATTTGAAATGGCACCTGGTCCCCCACAGGGCCATCCAAAAAGCAAACCAACAGAGTCCAGGCAGCCCGGTGAGGCCACACAACTCCCAACAAGAAAGGCACTTTCATGGGCTAGGGATATAGTGCTTGCCTAGCATGCACAAAACCCTGGGTTCAATCCCCAGCAAAAAAAGGAGAGGGAGGGAGGGAGGAAGGGAGGAAAAGAAAGGCACTTTCACATGGCTCTGCCTCTACCCTTCCACCCCTCCAGGTCACTGAATGTCAAATGAGGTGCTTCAGGGAGCGGCCAAGGACAACAAAAGGAACAGAAGATCTTGGATGATCTTCCCCTGCAAGTCAGAGAGCTTTCCCTAGAGCATGGGGCAGCTAAGTTAGTGCCGGACCTGAACAAGACACACAAACAAAATTGCCCAAGTAAGTGGTGTGGCTGTGCAGCTAGAGGCAGTGCCCACTTGGACACTGGCACCGGGCAGCCCAGCCCTCACACCTCTACACTGCTGTCCGCTCGGTACTGAAGCCTCAATTCCAAAACACCTGCTTTTGACAAGCAAGAGAACCTGCACAGAAGGCCAGGCTGCTACTCCCCAGTTGTGCTGTCCAGAGCCCAGAGGCTGCTGGGCCTCAACAGGGGTGAAGCTCTGCAGAGTTGGTGGCTTGAAGGTATAAGGACAGCTGCCCTGTGGCCAGAAACCAAAGACTCTAGGGAGAGAAACTGGTCTTGCCGTGTGAAGTCCACATTCCCATGAGCTACTCTGCTTCACAAAAATCAAAATCTTGTGTAGCTCCCAGCAGCATATAACCAAGACCAGCCTCCTTTGGAGCATACCTGCCTGGGGCTCTTGGGCCAACCAGGACTACCCCGTAACACAGTGCACAGGACCATCTCATACACGCAGCCGAGACCACGGCTATCTGGTAAACCACCAATACCATCATGAGCAGTGCTGCTGGAAACTATAGCTGTTCTGGAAGCTGACCTCTGAGACAAGAAAGTGGTTCTGAGTCTTTGCACACAGTGCCCGCTGGACAGGGTCAATCACCTCTTTTCTCCACATGTGATCCTACAGCAGGACAACATCACCATTCACTGGAGGCCTACTCTTCACCCCATGGCAGAAAGGTCTCACAAGGAGCACAGGGCAGTGCTGAGACAGTGCACGCACCCACCTGCCTCTGCTCAGACCCAAAACAGTCCTGTTCCTGAAAGACTCCATGCCAACATTGTCAAGGTCTCCTCCAAACCATACCTACTATCCACTTTGCCTCCCTTGCCCTGCCCCCTGGGAACCTCTCGTGCTTTTCCCTTCCATAGCCCAGAACTCTGTCCGGAAAGGTCTCCCTGCATCCTCTACCCAAGCTACAGACCCACACATGGGTCAATGTCCAAGTCCTTTCTTACTGCCTTCTCCTCCAGCTCCTCCCAACCACACATACAATCAGGCTACAATACAGGTCTCACTTCATGAACTTCCGTGCAAACTCTGAGGACCTGAGACCCTGGAAAACACCAGCACAGCACTTAATGCCAAGCCAGTACCCCAAAGAAAGGCCCAAAGACAATTGGATGGGCATCATCTTGGCTGCCACTCAGGGTCTGCAGGAGCACTGCCCCCTCCTTCATCACCCCTGCCTGGCTGCCAGCAACCTGACTCCTCTGTGCTTGGGAACAAAGTCAGATTGATAGAGAGCAGGGGAACAGCTAAGGGTAAGCAAATGGCCAGGAGAAGGGTGTTGCTAGACTGAAAGTCTAAGTATTTATGCATGACAACCTTTCTTCAAACACTAATATCAGACATTGAAAGTTCACAGTATTAACAGAATCAACCAGATTTCCTGCTTCTAGATCCTTGTAATCCTATTCATCTAAAAGGTACTCCTCATAGAGCAGGGTCAACCTGCTAGAGCCCACGACCTCCTGGTGAAAAAAGGGTTAATGGAGCCTGGTTGCATTCCTTCCTTTCAGCATCAGTCTCACTAATTCTGTTCACCCAGCAGACCTAGAAAGCCTACCTTGGTCCCTGTGCTCCTAGCTCCGCCCCCCCCCAAGGGACAGTTTGTTAATTCCTGCTCTGGAACAGCCATTCTGAACAGGACTCACTAGAGAGCAAGGCCTGGGACCTATGAAGAGCCGCTGCGTGTTCTGGATGGACTTCCCCACACTGCTAAGTCTGCACCATCCACTCAGCCCTCAGAGCCGCTCAGTCATTTCCTGAGTCCTGTGGGCAAATAACCAAAGTTCCTCTAGAGAGCCTCCCAAAAGCACTTTTGACTTTTCTAGGCAAGGAGCATGGGAAAAGATAAGGATTAAAACACCTGAGTTGAAGCACTGCATGATTAACATGTGTGCATCATGATTTTATAAACACAGATGTGCAACATACTGGTTATGATTAGGTCAATGTTTATTACCACCTCTCGATTCTAATTTCAGAGCATGACATGAGGCTCGACCACTATAATAAGCTCCACAGAAAACAGCAAAGGTACGGAGTTTACATGACATCACACTGGGGATGTTACAAAGTTCACCAGCAAAGCAGGCTGAGCGTGCAGCCACAGGTCTGCAGGCAAGGTGACTGAGTGGCCTGTGTTTGCTCAGGCAAACACATCTTCCCTTCCCTTCCTGTCTCTGCACACGTGTGCCAAGAGGCCCAAGCAGTCAGCCAACTCTCAGGATGGAGCCAAGCCTGCCCCAGGCCTGATGGGGATTAAAGAGCTCACCCATGTGCGTGGACAGGGGAAGGACAGGCTGACTAGGGGCACAGACAGAGGCTGGAGACTAGGGAGGCATTCTGGTGCTTTGGTTTTTTAACTACTGTGTGTGCTTTTTACAGGGATGGGAGTGGGGTGGAGAAGGTTTTCTGAAGGTTGAAAAGCTTTTGGACTAAAATGACTGTGAAGGCCTGATGCCAGATTAAGGAGTATGGAGGGCTGTGGTGCTTGCTGTCCCAAGTCTGGGTGACAGGAACACATCACATGTTTCCTGAGTACTGCACACAGGCTCCATGTGCCCACCAAAACCCTGGCAGCACTTGCCCTGAGCAGGTGCAGCTGAGACTGCCTAGGAAGGTCTGTGCAACTGGCTGTTAGGCGGTGGGATGGGCCCTCACCTGCCCAGCAGACAGAAGAATCCTGTGCCATTTGCATGTACACCCCAGGAAAGAAGGATTTTTATTCTGTCAATCATTTTTATTTTGTCTTCAAAATCTGAGAATTTCTGACACAGACCTTCTTTCATGGAATGAAAAATTTGCAAGAGAATTGTGTTTTTAGAAGCAGCTCAGGCCAGATGTAACTGGTGCATACCTGTGACCCTAGCTACTCAAGAGGCTGCAGCAGGGGTTTAACAAGTTGGGGATGGGGGGGGGGCGGCGTCAAGGGCTTAGACCAAGTGCTGACATGATTTGCCTTGGAAATTGGGACTGGGAAGCCTTAGAGACCAGAGACTCCACCTTGGAGAGATGCTCATGTAACCCTGGACCCACCCACTTCCAGGTGCCCAGCTGGAGCCTGGGCTGCACGGGCACATTCCTGCTTGGAGTGAAGAGCCTGGACAGACAAGAGGGCAGTGGCGAGGACAGCTCCAATGCTCTGGTTTTCAGCAAGGAGAATGTAGTTGATAATTTCCCCCAGAAATATTAATCTAAAAATTTTGAGAATATAGAAAGAAATAACCTGCTGCAGAAACTTTCTGTTTCAAAGTTTCCTGACCCTCACTTCTCAAAGCACCTCCCTATTCACCAGACACCTCCTTCTCCATCTCTAAACCACTCCAGCTTTAATCCAGGCCCCAAATGTAAATGGGTGCATATGAAGCTCCCTGTGGAAAGCTGTCTCTCATAGCAGCCAGCTGCACAGCAATGATGCTGCAATTAACTGCTCTCCTCCGCAGGTGGATGGAGCCCAGAGGCCTGCAGCAGGTTCCATGCAGGCTACTCCAGAGCTAGACTCCAGGTGGTGCACCTGCATCATGAACAGGATGCCAACAGGACCCATTTCCAGTACCATAATGGAGGAGGTGCCCACTGAAAAGTCTGAATATTTGCTGTAGGACCGAACAAGTCCTGATTGAAGAAAATACCAACAGGAGACAGGTGATCTGCAGGAGGCTAGAGAAAGCACCTGCCTGTGCTCCAGCAGGAGACACAAGGGACTGCAGTGAGTCTCCATGAACTGGCTATTGCTGGGTTATGACTGTGACTCAGTGTGGGGTTTACAGGAGCAGAGTCTGGATCCCACAATGATGAGGCCTACCTATACCCAGCAATATTTCCCCAAACTGCAATGGAAGCCAGCCACCTGACACCCAGTGGTTCTAACAGGTCCTAGTGTTCTAACAGGTCTTGTGTACTGTGTACTGAATACACAGTAACCCATCCACCCAAACGGAGAAAACAGAGGAGACTGCTGGAAGCAAGAGAGCAAGGACCTCACCAGCACCAGCAACACTGGCCAAGGATGGCTGCACACAGGTCAACCGCTCCAACCTCTGTCACCAGTAAAAGGCCACACTGTGGCAAATACTCCAGGACTGCTAGATACTCAAGCAAGGAACCTTGATGGAATGACATGCCTTCCAACAACAACCAAGTTAAAAGGTCCATTCTCAGATGAACCACAGGCAGAGGCAGATGGGAAGAGGACCGGTCAGCATGCCAAGAGCCATCACACGTCCTGCCACCCTGCCAGTGCCAGGAGGCTGCGCAGCACTCCCGCTTGCCCATCACCTTGGGTGGGGTGGCCATCCTTCTGTGCTCCCAGGGAAAGCTGCAGAAAGGCTCTTTGTAGCCTCTCCTGGGTACCACTGCACTGGGCAGGGCTACCACACCGTGGACTAGTGAGCCAAGGTAGGAACAGGTCATCCACGTGGTGCCATGGCCTAGGCAACCAGTGCCAGGTGCACAGGTGGCGTTAGCTGGTCCAGAAGGCAGGGTCTCAGGACCCTTCCAGAAGAAACCTTGTCAGCACAGAAGAGAAATGGAGCTCAGCCCAGACCCAGAAGCAGCAGGTTCTCTCTCTCTCACCAGCACAATCCGACGCTGCAGGACCCTCCTCAGGCATCTACCTGCTTGAGTCACACAAAACACCCTCATTACTCCAGTAATGAGGTCCAAGAAACAGGTCTTTACTGCCCTTATTGCCCTATTTTGTCCCATTGTCCCAGACCTTGTATTTGTCCAACATCCTAATTATGAAATGGTTTATAAAAGCCACAATACTGTCCCAGCATCCTATTTATAGAACAATCTGTGATTTCATTCTCAATGATGATAAAGGTTATATAAGCTCTAGATTATGATTTCCAACCTATTTTTAATGCACCTGTACCAGTTTCAACGAATGTTTGGAGAACTGAGAACCTCAGGATCGATGGGTTAAGAAATGGATATCCTTCAGTGACTCATGTGTCACTACCAAATTTATTCACATTGCCACTTGTGTTAACACAAAAGGAAGGGGGAGGCCTGATCAGACCTCCAACACTGGCCATTCACTGGTGACCCTGTCCAGCCTTTCTGGCTCACCCTAGCACTGGGGTTTGAGAGTGCTCAGAGTGCTTGGGACACCTTGCCATCTGCAGCCTGCTGGGAAGACCCAGGGAAGGCAAAGAAAGGCAGTGAGTTGGTGGTGCCCAGGCCAGTGCCCTCAGGTCCAGGCTGGGAAGCAAGGCCAGGCCCCAGGGGTTAGGGTGCACCAATTCTAACCTTTTCTACTTTCCCCAGAGCCCCAGGCCATCAGAACTGCTTGAGCCAGGACAGTGCAGGGGTGTCCCAGGAGGATCAAGAGAAACCCAGAAACTGTGCTAGCCTCTGTGTAGTTCACCCAGACTGCCAGTTACAGTCTGGAAAGAAACGTTTCACTACCTTACCTAAAGAGACAGATGATTTTAATAGCAAAAGTGTTTAGTTACACCATGTCAAACTCCTCTTTCTTTTCCACATCACCAAGTTCTGAAGAACAGTGGCCTTTGACCTATAACACTGAGGCACGGTTCTCCCCTCCATCCCTGAGTGGGCTGTTTCTTTTCTCAACTGACCATATAATGTCTAAAGAACAACATTCTACTGTGAAAAATTAAGACAAGGGCCGGGTACAGCTCAGAGGCAGAGCTCCTGCCTTGCATTCATGAGGCCCTGCGTTCCACCCCCAGCACCTGCAAATCCCCAGCATATTTTCAGGCAAAAATAAGATTGTACTGAATCTAGTTTTCTGACTTGCTTTGTCAGTCCACAGTCTCCACCTCTCCACTGAAGATTACAAGTATGACACACGAGCAAGCTTTCCAGATAGTGACACCAAAAGATGTGACACCCACCTCTGCCACCATGGCTTCGCACCACTTCATAAACCTGCATGACCCTTAATCCTACTTGTCCCCTTGCTCAGGTTTCCATCAGACAAGCAATTCATCCCAGGAGGGACAGCAGTCGCCTCCGTCCTTAGCCATGCCAATGGTGAGCCCGCCACACCACAAGGCACATGCTGTGCCAGTCAGGTGCCACCTCACAGGACAGGGTTTGAGGAGTACTGTGGCGCCAAGGACTCCCAGGTGGACTCACCACAGGAGAGCGGGGTGGCCTGCAGATGGCAAGGGTCTCAGAAAGAAGGGGCTGGCAAGCGCCTCTCTCCTTGGCAGCCCTGCCAGCTGCGCCACCCTCAAATGCAGCTACGAAGAGATGACAAAGGATTCTTGCCCTGAAGTGCAGGCTGTGACCTAAGTTCAAAAGAACTCCCAGGACACTGGGTAAGGGAGAGACAGGTGTGGGGCAAGGTCCCCTGGGAGAGATCTAGGCAGGAACCACAAAAAGGAAGTGACTGATTTGGGGTTAACAGTTGCAGGATAATATAAACTCATCAAAAGGGATGGAATTTAAGATTCCAGAGAAATCTAAAGTTCTGTGCCAGTCATGACTTCTAGCTGCTCTGGGGGACAAGAGCAGCCCCTGAACCCCCACTTCCTGAGGAAACAAAGTGGAGAAATGCCCTGCACAGTCCTTCCAAGCTCTGGCAGAGTGTGAAGCCTAACACCATGCAGGAGAAACACCATGCTGACCTCAGTGGACACCCACTGTCCAACGTGCCTGAGAGAGGGGAGGGTGTCATCATCATGAGCAGGCCACAGCAGGAGGCCAGGAGGGCTGAGCCTCCCTGTGCGGTTAGGGGCCCTCAAAGTCCAGGTGCAGCAGGTGAAAACTGAGGAGGACAAAGCCAATGGACTCAAGTGGGCACAGCTATGGCCCCCAGAGCTGCCGCCACTGCTGTGCCCCACCTGATGACGGGTCAGCAGACCCACTTGTCTGCTCACACCCACAGCACCTCAGGGACACTCTATACCCCTGCGCTCTCAGCATCTGGCAAGAGAAAGAACCTAAACATCCTGCTTCCCAGGGCTCTACTCATCCCCTCACCCCTGCTCCCTCTGGGAAGAGAATGTCCTCTATGGCTTACGCACAGCTATGAACTCATCCAAGTCACAGGGCACAGGGGAAGGGCTGCCACTCCTGCCTGTCTGAGAGGCCTCCAGCCCCAGGGCTGAGTCTGCTGGTGGGGAGCCACATCCACACCACCTGGGAAGAAGCTAGACGGGTATGGGCACATACCCCCCACTCCCCTGGGCAGGCAGCCACTTGTTTTAGGCGTATTCTGGGCTAACAAGAACAAGGTGTCAGTCAGAACCTGTCAAAAACTGACATCAAAACAACTGACACCCAGAACAAGACACCCACTTCCAGGCCCTTCGGAAAAGAGCTGGCAGAGACAAAGCAGTTCCACAATGAGAAGCAGCCTTTTTTGGGGGGTGGGGGTGGGGGTGGGGGTCCAGAGACTGACTGCAGGACCTCACATGGTCCTGTACCCTCTGGGCACACCCCAGCCCAGAGGGTGCCTATGGAAGGCAGAACACCAAGGCTGGCATCCACTGTGGGGGGTTTGGGTGGGGTGCTCACTTGAGAAGGACAGAGAACCCTCCTTCCTTTTCCTTGACCAGGTGGCCTTTGGTCCTGGTGCATTTCACACTGAACTACACCTAGGACCTCAGATGGCCACAGTTGCCTGTGGGGCCACAGGAAGGCAGAGTTCACGCTGTGCATGAGACTGTACCAAAGCTGTACAGATAAGACAGAAGAGAGACAAAGACCTCCCACTATTTAAAACCAGTCAGTCATGGGCAACATCCCCAACAACTCACATGCTGAAACTCAAAAGCACTGTGGCAGCACTGGGAGGTGAGGCTATGGGGAGTGACCATGGTGGTCTCTGCCCTCCTGGGAGTCAGGCCGAGTGAAGGGCCAGAGGGAGCCAGTTGGCCTCTCTGTCTCCTGCCTCCCACCAGGGGAGGACACACGTGCTTCCCCGTCAGGTCAGACAACCACAAGGCACCATGTGGGAAGGAGCTGTGAGACACAAAAAGTCTTATGGTTCACTTTCAGAATCTAGTATTCAGTCTTAACTGGATCCAACTGCAGCCCTTCCCTTTGCAGGCCCTAATTCCAAAATTAGCCAATCCCACAGATTGCAACCTAGAACTCCTTCAATCAGATTGAAAGACAGCACTGTGCTGGGTTAGAATATAAGCAGGCAGAGTGGCCGCCCAGGTGGTTTGCCAGCCAGGTGCAAAAGCAGCCCTGCTTTCAAGCATGTTAGATGTCTTGTGGCACCTCGGTATTTCTAGCAGAGGTAGTAGTCCTCAGCACACAAACCTGAGGCATTTGATTAGTCTCTAGCCTCCAGAACACTGAGAATACTGTTCTGCTTTTTATAATCACCCAGTCTAGGGTAATTTGTTACAGCAGCACAAATGGACTCTAAGATGAGGAGTGAAAAGGTAAATCAAGAATTATCTCCCTAATTGCAAAGAGCTAGCCTCCCCAGTGCTACTGGGGAGCAACTGCCATGGGTTTCCATCAACTTATGGCTCAAGAGAGAAGAGGACAGGGCAGAGGGCATCCAAAGTGATTTCTAATTCTGCCTTCAGACATGTGATTTATTCCCAAGTATTAAGTCACAAATAAAACATGTTTCACACTATTTGTGAGCTTTTATCCTCTTCCCTGTTTTCAGATCAGACCAGTGTGCAGTATGGGAAACCACCACCCAGCTGTTTCTACACCACCCTACAGCTTATATTTCATAAACAAACCTCTGATATTCTTCTGCTGTAACTTTTTTGAAAACCGGCTCCAAGAAATTCCCAATCTCCACTGGAAACCACTAGAAACCTGTGGCTGGCAACTAGAATGCCTAAATCCTGAGCACGCTTACTATGAGGAAGCACATTCCTGTCAGAACAGGTCAAAGTCCACACTGTGGGGCAGCTAAAGGGGCCTTTAGGGCACTCTGGAGCCTCATGCTAGGACCACCCTCCAGATCAAAGCCAACCTCTGATCCACCCCCAGGGTAAGAAAGCCCACTAGCCACCAGCTGCAGGGCCCTCCTTGGCACAAGTAGCAGGGGCTGTGTTGGGTCTGGAGCACCCCCCACCCCAATAAGCGTGACTGATGGCCACTACCAACAGCAAAGGAATCCGAGGCAGCTCCACAGGCACCCAGCACTGCAGCACCCTAAGGCCCTGCAGGTACGCGCAGGCTTGTTTCTGCCAACAGAAAGTCGCAGTGGCATGCACCTGCACAGGGAGCCCACCAGAGGGTTAAAAAGAGAACGGCCAGCGCGGGGCTGTGATATCAGCAACTCCAGGCTGAGGCAGAACTGCCCCAAATTCCTAGCAACTCCAGGCTGAGGCAGGACCACCCCAAGTTCCAGTCTGGGCAACTTAATAAGACCCTGCCTCAAAATATTTAAAAATATTTAAAATACTCTAAAAAATATTTTCCTAAAAAAAGGTGTTGGGGGGCTGGGATTGTGGCTCAGTGATACAGCACTTACCTGGCCCTGGGTTCAATCCTCAGTACCATATTAAAAAAAAAAAAAAAAAATATATATATATATATATATAAAGGTTCTGTGTCCATCTACAACAAAAAATAAAAATAAAAGGTGTTTGGGGGGTTGGGGGATGCGCCCACGTGTCCAGATGGCTCAGTAGTCAAGCACCCCGGGCTCAAAAGAAAGGGCTGCAGGGGCTTATCTCTGGGGAGTAAAGACCAATGAGAAATGTTCAGGTCCCACAAGGCAGACTGAAGGACATCACCCACAGCAGGGCAGCTGGAACCACCCCACCAAGGTCCCCACTCATAAGGGCAGGCCAGTGCTACTCCCTGACCAATCCCTGATCCACAGATCTGGTGGCAAAGATAGAAGGCCCTTCCTCAGCCAGGAGCACCTTGAACCCAAAACTGGGCTCCTGGCCTATCTCAGAAGTACTAAAAGCAAAAGCTGAAAGGAGCAAGACATTTCCAAGGACCTATCTAGGTCCCAGAACAAAGCTCAAGACACTTCAGGAATGCAGTATCACCCACACACAGAATATCACTGGGCATGGAATCTACAACAATCTGAGAGATTAATTCATTAAACTAGTTAAAATGAACCGTATGGCAGTGGGTTCCAACCCAACATCAAAGCAGCACACAAGTCCACACTCAGGAGAGTAGTGCACCACTCTCCTTCCCAGAAGCGGCTCCCCCTCCACTACACACAGTCCCCTAGGAGACAGGAGGGAAAGCTCAACCCTGGCTCCACTGAGCAGGGCAGACAGACTCCTGCTGGGCACACAAGGCTGCTGCAGCAGCACACAGCTGGCCAGAGGTGAGGGGGCCGACCAACCTGGGGAGAGCACACCAGGCAGATCCAGGTGGAGGGTTCCCCCAAGATACCTGGCCAGTGCCCTTTGAAACTGTGGCAGTCACAAAAGACAAAGGGACAGAAAAAGCATCCCAGACTGAAAGAGAAGGATAAGACAAGGAGAAGAAGGCTGGAGGAGGCAGAGAAGATAAGGCAAATAATTGCAACAGGGCATGCCAAATGTGGTCCTGGGACAAAAAAGGGACATCAGGAAAACAGGAAGAGACTCTGAAAGAAGACTGCAATGTCCTTAACAACAGCGCACTGGTGCAGGCCTGCAAGCCAACCATGCCAGGGATGGTGTCAGCAACTCGGGCATCTGGGTGAGAGCTATACAAGAATTCTGAATTTTACAGATTTTCTTGAAAATTTTTCAAAAATAAAAAGTGCATTTTGGGGCTGGGGATATAACTCAGTTAGTAGAATGCTTGCCTCGTGTTCACAAAGCCCTGGGTTCAATCTTCAGAACCAAAAAAAAAAAAAAGTACGTTTTAAAAAAACATCAGGCATGTTAAGAAAATATGACCATAACAAGAAAAATTAATCATCTGAAACCAACTCAACACTGACACAAATGCTACAATCAGCAGATGACGACTTCAAACATCTTGTGTAATTCTGTTCTCCACAGTCAAACTTAAGCCAGAGACATGGGAGAGGTGGGGAAAGACCTAAATGAACCTCAAGGGGTGAAAACCACACTGTGTGAGATGAACAGCACCTGGGTAAGGCACAGACCTTGGAAGAAAAGACTGCAACCAAAGTGACACACCACAACCATGTAGGCGCCTGAGTCCACTACAGGGAGAGCAAGAGCACAGCATATGCAACTGGAGTTCAGAGGACATGGGCAAAGGGGCAGGAAAAAACACTGGGAAACTAAAGCACAAAAGGTGTCACATTTTGATGAAAACTACAAACTAAGGAACCCATGCTCACTGCATCCCAAGCAGAAGAAACATGAAGAAAACTATACCCTGGTGCACTGCTTGGCATCAAAGGAAACAGTACTGCAGGCGGAGGGGAGAAACCAGGCAGAAAAGAACACGGACAAGGTGACAACCTTCCCCTCAGGAAGCAATGCAAGCACAAAGCCACAGAGCGGCATCTTTGGAAGAGTGCTCACAGTTCTGTGGATACAGCAAAAGCACTGCATGGGCAGGTGGGAGTGAGACACAGGTGTGAGTGTGCATGCAGAGACACACTCGTCCTGCAAAGGGCAAAACCATCAGGCTGGACTCTGGGGACACGCAGTACCCAACTCCAGGCTGCCAGCAAGAAGCTTACTGAGAAACAGAGTGCAGCTCAGTGGTAGAGCACATGCAAGGTCCTAGGTTCCATCACCAGGACCACACACACACACACACACACACACACCTGAAAAAAGACACAATCATTCAAACTGCAAAACATGGAAAGAGATATGGCATGCCAAAACTAGCCAGAGAAAGGTGGAGAAGCTGCTTCACCCCCACCAAGGCCGCAGGCTGCAGGCAGCTGACCTCCAGGCCTGCACAGGCATGTAAGGAGCACGACCCCCACTCAAGAGTCACCGCCCGCCCTCAGTGCCTGGAGGGATGACACTGGTGGCCCCAAGCTAAAGGACGATGATAAGCTCTGACTCGATAAACATGAATTAATAAATGCCTGGGTGAGGTTTTAGGTTGACCTCTACCCTTTTCATGTTTTCTTGTGTTTTCATCAGTGAATAAGAAGTGCAAGTTTCGAGTTGGTGTTGGCCTCCTACCCAACTTCCAAGTGAAAGGAGCCAGGAAGCACCCCTGGGGTGC
>JAJEJO010051223.1:0-18454 GCA_020662805.1 Glaucomys volans
GGCAACACAGGGTCAGAGAGGGAGGGACACTACTGAAAGCACACCACCCACTCGCCAGCTGAGGCTCCACTGCACAAACCCAGGGTCAGAGATTGTCTGGCCATTGGCTCCTCCCTGTCAGCAGAGGAGGAAGCTGGCCAGCTGGCTCTAGGACTAACATTGGAATTCTTCAAAATTTTGCCAAACACACAGGCCAAGTAGTGTCAATTGGTTTGTGGGTTGAAGGAAGAAGGAGCTGTTATAGTAGGGAAATGTATTGTAAACTGTTTTGTTGTAGAACTATTTGTTCTAGAATAAAACACAATTGGAAAAGTGGGTGAAATGGCTCTTTCCATGAATTCTCTACCTAGGGTGGTTGGGATTTGGGGAGGGCTGGGGCACTAGGCTTTGCTGGTTGCTTTGTCTCAAAGATGGGTATCTTTCAAGATGATGCACTGAGATGTGGCAGGAAATTATTAGAGCTACAGAACCTAAAATTTTTTATTTTATAGCTGCCCTATTAGAGTACAAGTTTAATTTCTCCCTGAAACTATGTACTTACTTTATTTTATTTATTTATTTATTTATTTTGCAGTGCTAGGGTTTGAACCCAGGGCCTTGTGCACGCAAGGCAAGCACTCTACCAACTGAGCTATATCCCCAGCCCTAAAATATTTTTAATTGATACTTAAAATTTACCATCTTAGCCTTTTTTAAGTGTACAGTTAAATAATGTTAAATACATTCACATTGTTGTGCAACGGATCTCCAGAACGCTTTTCCTGTTGCAAAACAGTCTCCCCATTAGGTGGTAACTCCCACATCTGCCCCCACAACCTCTGGCAACCACCATAGAAACATTCTGTTTCTATGAATTTGACTAGATATTTCTCATAAGTGGGAGTCATACAGTATTTGTCTCTGTCCCTGGCTTATTTCACCCAGCATAATGTACTCAAGGAAAAGGTTTATCCATGTTATAGCACATGTCAGAATTCCTAAGGTTGCATAATAATGCATATACCATGTTTATCCATTTATCTGCCCATGAGCGACACTGGTTGCTTACCCTCTTGGCTATTGTGAATAATGCCAGCTGTAAACACGAGTATGTAAATATCCCTTTGATGTCCTCCTTTAAATCCTTTTGGACATAGATCCAGTAGGGGAGTTGCTGAATCTTACGGTAATTCTTTGTTTAATTTAGTGGCTGAGCCATTTTATATTCCCACCCAATAGGGTTTCATTTCTCTACATTCTTGTCAGCACTTGTTTTTTTATTTGTTTTTTAAAATAATAGTTGTCCTAATGGGTGAGGTGATTGGGTTTTGATTTACATTTTGTAATGTTGGATGCTTATTTGTACATAGTTCATTTTTAACTTAATCTTTTTATGTATGTATGTGTTAGCACAGTATTTTTTCTTTTTTCATATGGTGCTGGGGATTGAACCCAGGCCTTATGCATGCTAAGCAAGCACTCTGCCAACTGAGCTACATTCTCAACCCCTTTGTTTTGGCCCAGTCTTAGATACATTAGGTTGAACCACATGATTTTGAATATTGCTCAAATTGTTTCATATGGCTCAACCTATCAATTTAGCTATCCATGTGCACATTTTCGAGGTACATATCCAGCTAGGGTTGGAGAGGGCAGAGCTGCCTCTAGGTCGAAGTGCCTCTGATTCTCCGTTGTGAATTTTCTTAGCCTATTTTGTTACTATAACAAAATACCCAAGTCTGGGTACTTTATAAAGAGAAGAGTTTATTTAGCTCAGTTCTGGAAATTCAAGGTTGTGGCATTGGCATCTGCTTGGCTTTGTGGAGGGCCTCATGATAGATGGTAGCACAATGAAAGGAATGCACGTAGAATGGATCACATGGTAAGACAGCTAGCAGGAGAATGATCTTGTAGGACACATCAGGCTGGACACCTGAGGAATTTTCAGGAAGCAGGTTTATTTAATCTGCAGCAGTCCAAAGGAGCTCATACCTACAAATTTCTGGACCCCAGGTCTGGAAATTCTTTTAGGTTTATATTCAGTGGGGTAGTTACATGACGGTGGTACATAACAGTCACTCTGTCCCATATATTAGATCAGACAGAGGTTTCACAAGTTTTTACCAAGGAAAACAGTAACTTTTGCACAGCAAGCTCTCTTAAGACAGTTCATCACACCTTTGTCTGCAATCTGGCATTTACAAGAGGAAGCTTCAAACCACAGTGAGCTCTCTGTAGAAATCCTGTTGACGTTCTTTGTAAGAATCTTACTGACTAGGGGAGAAGGTTGTATGTTACAATTATGGTGCGAGTACCTGGTGGCTGCGTCAAGCTGAGACCCTCTTGCAGTGCTAACCTAGTCTCACATGACCTTGAATTCCCAAGAAACAGCATTAATCCATTTGTGAAGGAGGTGCCTCCATGGCTGAATTGCCTCTCACTAGACTCTTCCTCTTAAAGGATCCAGCATGGTACTCAGCAGTACCATGTTGGGGACCAAGCTTCTAGCACATGAACTTACGAGTCATGTACCCTGGGGATTCTGAGTGGTGGGAATTGCAGTGAGGGCCACACAGTGGCAGTCTTCCTGCTAGAGTCATGACAGGTGGGCACCTACTCCAGGATGTGTGTCTTGTGAGGCTGACAAGTTTGCCTGAGTGACTCACTCTCCTATTACCTGATCCAACATGATTTGGGAACATCAACAACAGGAAATCCCCTGACTGGGGTTGGGGCTTGACCCTGAAGTGCTGTCAGTCACCAGGAGTTGGGTCCAACATCAGAGCACACAGGACATTTGAACAAAAATTTAGCCTAACCCAGTTAGAGTTCTAGGTTCTACGGGTCCAACAGTAAACCAAAGAGGGGCTAAAGGGAGTGTAAATGAACAAGTAGAATGCATGGTGTTTCTGGGGTTGCTCATTCCTGTGGAAAAAACCAGGAAGAGAATAGGACATAGGGTTCAGGGAAGGCCCCATGAAGAGACCTGCCAGATAGAGAGTAAACCAGGTAGATGAGGTGGACTAGGAGCTTTCCAGAAGAGGCAACAGCAAATGCCCAGACCCTGAGAAAGGATTGTGCCCAAACAAATGTACCATCATCATAGCACCACTGCCAATCTCCCTCCTGAAGCAGACCTGATTTTACTGGTTCCTCTAGCCACCCTCACACTGGGGCAATGACCAACATCATTCGGGGAGGTGGCAAGACCTGCTGATGGCTTAGGAGGAGTCAACACACGCATAAAGTGTGACTCTGAGAGTGGCTTTAAATCTAGAGGATGTAGATCAGAGCTTGGTACAAAATGAGATTAGAACGCCCTGAGGAACAGATGAGGGAGGGTCTGGAAACTGGGAGTTGAGGTGTGAGATTTTTCGGACATCAGGAAATTCCTAAATTTTTAAGCAGAAAAGAGCTGTACGTGAGATTAGACTTTGGAAAATTTGATCAGGTAGGACTCAAAAGACAATTTAAAGCAGGACATGAAGATGGAGGCAGGAATACAATACCCACTTGCAGCAACACAGGGCAGATGAGGATTGCTGGATAGAACATGCCCTGAAAAAACAGTTGGGCATGGTGGCAGATGCCTATAATCCCAGTGGCTCAGGAGGCTGAGGCAGGAGGATTGTGTATTCAAAGCCAGTCTCAGCAAAAGCAAGGCGCTAAGCAACTCAGTGAGACCCTGTCTCTAAATAAAATACTAAATAGGGCTGGGGATGTGGCTCAGTGGTTGAGTGCCCCTGAGTTCAATCCCTGGTAACTCCCCCAGACCCAAAAAAAAAAAAAAAAAAAGGAGAACTTGGGGGCCATGGGGGAAAACACTTGAAGCAACAGATTGAGAGCATACTGCACAGAGCATGGGGAAAAGAATTGTGCTCTAGGACCCAGGTGAGGCACCAGGGTCTGCAGCATTATGTTGTCTGCAGATCACCACTGGGTGCTTGGGGTCCCATGGGAATTGCAGAACCAAATTTCCAGCAGAATTTTTAGGGGCTTTTAGGAGTTTACTGTGTTGTGGGGGGTTGGGGTATTTTTTGTTTGGGGTGGGGTTTCTTGTTTTGGTCCTAAGGATTAAACCCAGAGGTGCTTTACTAAAAGCAAAATGAAAGAGAAAGAAAAAGAAATGGAGACAGACCTCAACACACCAGTGATGCTTTATTAAGTACAGGAGGGGCACATTTTCTTTTTTTTTTTTTTTTTTTTTTTTTGCGGTGCTGGGGATTGAACCCAGGGCCTTGTGCTTGCAAGGGAGGCACTCTACCAACTGAGCTACATCCCCAACCTGGAGGGGCACATTTTCAAGAGAGAAAATGGCAACTGGTTACTGAAAGCACATAAAAGTGAAAACAAAAAGACAAAGAAGATGGAGGCAGACCTCAACGGACCAGCAAAGATTTATTCAGCACCAGAGGGACATCTGTGGGGGAAAATGGTAGTGGGCCACCACAAGGGTCTGGATTTTATACTTCTTAGCAGAGCCAGGTCATGGGAGGAGTTATTTACTTTTGGAGGGCCGGGCCAGGTCAGAGAGTTTGGTGGCAAGCTTATTTAGGGAAGGGCAGGAGGGCAGGTAGGGGAACAGTAAGGGAAGTTCCTTGGGCCTTATTGTCCATGTTCTTCAGTAACAATAGGGGTTTAGTTAGGCTGAATCATAGCAGAATGTGTTGGTTGGGCAGTCAGGGGGAACAGTTGTGAAAGTCCAGAGCCCATTGTTTTCCTTCTCTCCCTGGGACTCTTTTCTTTTTTTCTCTCTCTCTCCCTGGGGGTTGTTTTCCATATCCTTCATTTACCACTGAGCTGCATCCCCAGCCCTTTTTATTTTTTATTGTGAGAAAGGGTCTCACTAAGTTGCCCAGGCTGGTCTTGAACTTGTGATCCTTCTGCCTCAGTCACAGGAGTCTCTGGGATTATAACTGTGGACCACCACAGCTGGGGGGAATTAACTTTTTAAATGCACATTCCCATAAAGTAACAGGGTTTTATCCTCTGTTTATGTTGTTTCATTTTTCCCTAAATCAGCGTAACAACCTTTATGCCTTTGAAAAGCAGAAAGTCCCCAAACTGAATCCAAGCAAGATTTGCTCACTCAGAATAGAAACCAAAAGTACTTTTTTGTGTCTCAGACTTGAACCAACTGCATAATAAACAGGAACAATGCTGTATCATTGAGACATAGTTCAGTATTTGGTTTTATTTTTGAAGTGTAAGTCAAACATCTGGTTTGGTAAAAACACCATGAATCTAGGGAAGTCCCCTTACAAACCACAAATCTCTGTGAAAGTGGGGGGCAACCAGATCAAACTGACAGATGTTTATTCCATACAGATGTGAGATAGGAGGCAAGCACAATAGCTCTCATCATTGTTCAGTCTCACCACAGTGTACAGTGCAATGTGTTGTGTTCCTTACTTAAAACTGAGTCTGAAGTTGGGTGCAATGGCACACACCTGTAATCCCAGCTACTCTGGAGGCTGAGGCAAGGAGGCTTGCTAGTTTGAGGCCAGCCTCAGCAATTTAGCAAGACCCTGTCACAAAATAAAATAAAAAACAAAGGGCTGGGCATGTAACCAGTCATAAAGCACCCCTGGGTTCAATCCCCAGTACTGCAAAGAAACAAGAAAAAAAAAAAAGAGTTTTGGACCCAGTTGTAGCTTATTTATTTATTTAATTAATACAGAGTACTCCTTACATGCCAGACACTGCTCTCGGAGTTTGATGTTCCCGCCTGGAAGGATGTGGCTCTGAAGTGTGGTTGGGCTGGTAGGTACTCCCTTGATACCTGCTTCTGGTCCTCGAACAGCATCAATCCAGCTGGGGATAGAGCCCACTGAGGATGGGCAGAAACACCCCTGAAGTGATGGAGTCTTACTGCTTCCTTGTCTTCCCTGATCAGAGGTGGGGACTAACCCTCTTCCACCCCTACCTCCTCCTGCCCTTCCCAAGTAATGGTCTCCACAACCCAAGAACAGCTCACCCTGCCCCTGTAAAAGACCAAACAGAATATCAGTCCAGTAACGGGCCCTAGAAGTTGCGGGACATTCCCCAGGCTCCAATCCTGGGGATGTTTATTTTCTGGGTGGAGGGTGAGAAAGCAAAGAAAGATGTTGCAATCCACTCCATCCATGTCAGATGCGTCATCTGAGAGGGGGAGGGCAGGGGCAGAGGAGGGACACCCAGATCGACCAGCCCTGGCTCAGTCTGCCAGCTCCCCACCTGCCAGCAGCTGAGGAGAAGGAGCGGCCCAGCCCACAAGCCTCCCGCCCCTGACTTCCCTTGATAACAAACTAGAAACCGAAACGGGGTCGGGATGCCTGGCTTGAAGTTGGAGATGAGTCACCATTCAGAGCAATTGCAGTAGCTGTGAAACGGCGGCAGAGAGGCAGACGTGAGCTGAGGGTGCAGAAGCAGGCAGGTAAGAAGGGGACACTGAGCAGAGGCAGTGGCCTGGGAGGTGGTGAGAGGTGGTCCCCAGGCTCTTGGGCAGGACAGGGGGGCCTGGGATCTGTAGGCCAGGGGAGCTGGGCAGGGTGGCAAGGGGCCAGCTTCCTCTGTTGCCAGGTAGCTGTGGAGATAGGGCAGGGCAGATGGTGTAGGCCAGCTGGGTGGTGGCCTGGGACAGCAGGAGGCTTGTTGGTCCACGTGTGACAGCCTCTCCACACCCCTGCCCCTCTAGCACATCTGAGAGTCTCCCCGGAGCATGGCAGGCAGCCCAGAGGTCGTGGCCATGGACTGTGAGATGGTGGGGTTGGGTCGCCACCGGGAGAGTGGTCTGGCTCGCTGCAGCCTTGTGAACCTCTACGGCACTGTGCTGTATGACAAGTTCATCAGGCCGGAGGGGGAGATCACGGATTACAGAACCCGGGTCAGCGGGATCACTCCTCAGAACATGGCAACAGCCACCCCATTTGCTGAAGCCAGGAAAGAGGTGAGTGAATGGCCAGGAGCCAGCTAAGCCAAGCGGGGTTGCAGACACCCCCACTTCCCAAGCATCTGTGGTCTGTTACCCCACCATAGAAGATTCCCCAAATTGCTGCCAACACAAACCTGGGAGGTGTCTCCATCGTAGTCTTGAGAAGGTTTCCAACCAACACAGAACCTTAGACTCACATCTGGGAGCTGCCTTGGGGCATCTGGTTCCACTTCCTTGTCTCGTGATGTGGAAACTGAGTCCCACCTGACGTTCCCCCACACGATGACCCAGCTACATTTCCCACTCTTTCTTCTATACCAGGCTGCTATGGATGAGCCCTGTTGGGCTGCGGAGGCTCCTGGGTTGAGCCTATTCTGGTGAAGAGACCAGAGCTCCCTGGGCTGAGAGGGATCTTGCCCCTCGAACAACACTGTGGCCCACAGCAGGCTGTCCACTAATTTTGAAGCCCAAGCTTGTGGTCCCAAGATTTCCCACTCTTTTACTAGTGGTAATAGCTTCTCCAGGAATGACTGTCTATGTTCTCTGAATTACTAAACGGAGAGCAAAACTTAACCAATCTAGAAGTTTCCCCAGGGTTAGTCACTCCTGGGAAGGCTCAGAAGGGCAAGTGAGCTCATCAGCATCTGTGGGGCTTGGGGGAGTCCAGGAATATGGACTGAGGTTTGTCTCAACTGCACACATGCAGCGCATGCCAGGCTTTGTGCACTGGAGATAACATCATGATAACTACTATTTACTGAGCACTCACTATGCTCTGGGTGCTCTCCTGCACACTTGCTCTCTGTGAGTTTTATTGTGCACCAATGGTCCTACCAGGTGGGTTCTCAGCAATGAACAATTCCAGAGTTCATAGGGCCAGTTTGAAACCCAGCTCTGTTGCTTACCAGGTAAATGACCTTGGGCAACTTCTTCATCCTCTGTGTTCCCACTTTCCCCATTCATAAGAGGCAGTGGGAGGAATAGCAGCAGCAGCGCTGGGTTGCCATGAAGACTGAGAAGCGCTTAAGTAAGTCGGGTTGGTTCTCAGTATCCACAGGTCCCACATTGGTGGATTCAACCAACCATGGATTGAAATTTTTGGAAAGAAAATTGCAACTGTACTGAACAAATACAGACACTTTTTTTTGTCCTTATTCCCTGAACAATACAGTGTGACAACTGTTGACAGCATTTATGTTGCATTAGATATTATAAGTTATTAGAGATGATTTCAAGGGCATGGGAGGATATGTGTAGGTTAATGTAAATACTACACCATATTATGTAAGGAATTTGGGCTTCTGTGGATTTTGGTATCTAGAAAGGGTATCTAGAACCCGTGCCCCTCAAATAACAAGGGAAAACTGTACTTAAAAAATGTTAGCTATTATGATTGTTTAACTTTTCATTCCCATATAATAGATGGGAAACCGAGGCTTGCTTGAACTAAGCACATTACTTTGCTAGGCTACTGTAACAAAGCATCACAGACTGGGTGGCTTAAACAACAGAAATTTATTGTCTCACAGTTCTGGAGGCTGAAAATCTAGTCAAGGTATTGGCAGGGTTAGTTTCTTCTGGGGGCTGTAATGGAAAATCTACTATGGTTCTCTTTATCACTAGTGGTGTTGGCAATCTTTGGTTTGTAGAAATGTCACACAATCTCACCTTCATGTTGTTTGTTTGTTTGTTTTTGTGTTTTAGTGCTAGAGATTGAACCCAAGGGCACTCTACTGCTGAGCTATACCCTCAGCTCTTTTTATTTTTTGTTTTGAAACAGGGTCTCACTAAGTTGCCCAGACTGGCCTCGAACTTGCAATCATCCTGCCTCAGTCACCCAAGTTGCTGGAATTGTAGGTGTGCATCACTGTATCTGGCTCAACCTTCGGGTTCATGTGGCATTCTTCCTGTGCATTTGTCCCTGTCTAAATTCCTCTTTTTTAAGGGACTCTAGTCATATTGCATTAGGAGCAATGCAATGCAACCCTACTCTAGTATGACCCTATTCTAACTGATCTAGTTCTAGTCAGCTCTCCATATCGCCAGGTTCTGTATCTGTGGACTCAACCAAACACAGAAAACGTTTGACAAGAAATCACATCTGTAAACAGTCATTACTTGTCATTCTCTAAGCAATGTAACAACTATTGACATAGCATTTACATTGTATTAGGCATTATTGTAATCTAGAGATAATTTAAAGTGTACAGGAGGATGTGCATAGGTCATGTGCAAATACTATGCCATTTTATATGAAGGACTGGAGCATCTGCAGATTTTGATATCCATAGAGGGTTCTGGAACCAATCCCCCTTGATACTGAGAGACAACTCTATATCTGCCATGGACACTTGTTTTAGTCAGTTTTTTTTCGTTACTGTGACCAAAAGGCCCGACAAGAACAATTTTAGAGGAGGAAAAGTTTATTTTGGGGCTCACAGTTTCAGAGGTCTCAGTTCCTAAATGACTGACTCCATTCTTTGGGGCCTGAGTGAGGCAGACTGTCATGGCAGAAGAGTATGGAGGAGGAAAGCAGCTGGGAACATGGCATCAGGAAGCAGAGAGAGAGTCCTCTCACCATTGACATACCCCAAAGCACACCCCCTGTGATGCACCTCCTCCAGCCACACCCCACCTGCCTCTAGTTACCACCCATTTCACCCCTATCAGGGGATTAATGCATGGATTAGGTTGAGACTCCTATAACCCAAACCTTTCACCTCTAAACCTTCTTGCACTGTCTCACACGTGAGCTTTTGATAAATACCTAATATTTAAACCCTAACAATGCTATTTCCAAATAAGTCACATTGTGAGGTTTTGAGGTTAGAATTTCAACATAAAATTGGTGGCAGGGGACACACTTCCGCCCATCACACTAATTTGGACAAGATCAGATAGCTGGAATGTAGAAGAGCTGGTCAGGATTAAAAACTCAGACTTTCATTTTAGAGAGCTCAGTGGAGTGCAGGGTTCAGTCCTGAAGTCCCCAGTACAAGCTGTGAGGTCTTGGGTAAAAAACTTAATCTCACCCTAAATGGGTTTCATTTGGAAAACAAAGGTAATTGTATAGGCATGCCTCCACATATGGGGGCATGGTTTTAGGATCCCCAAGGACACCAAATTCTACAAATACTCAAGTCCCTTGTAAAAAGTGGCACAATAGCCAGGCAAGGTGGCACATGCCTATAATCCCAGTGACTTAGAAGGCTAAGGCAGGAGGATTGCAAGTTTGAGGCCAGCCTCGACAGCCTAGTGAGACCCTGCCTCAAAATAAAAAAGGACTCGGGGGTGTAGCTGAGCTGTGCTGTTCAGATCTCATGCTCAATGAGTGTCAGTGTCTCCTATAAATGCTAAGTGCCTGCTATCTGTAAGGGACAGTACCCAGTAGAGCATGTGAGTGGAGAGGTGGTGCTAGGTCATGGCCGTCTAGGACACCTATGAGATGGCCAAGGCCCCTGAGGTGGCTTGACCTTGCTCATCGTTAAGTTCCAATCCCAGAGACAGATCAGGTGTGTGGGTGCCAAACTGTGCTGGGATACCCCACAGGGCAGAAGCTTAACAGTCCCTTTTTAGCCCCCAGTCAGATGACACCTCTCAGGTGACTCTAGGGTTGGCCAGGTCTTGGTTTTGTGTGAGGATTTTCCAAATTCCCCTCACCTGCCAGTCTCTTCCTCCCAGCAGGAGCAGTGAGAAGTTTCAGCTGGCAATGAGCAATAAGCCAGCCTGTGGCAACCAGGAAGGCTCTGGGGGTGCCCCTGAGCACCCTTTCCATCTTCTTACTTCTTTATTTTTTGTATTGTGATTGTTCCTTTTATAACATAAAGAAATTGTCCCTTGTGGGGTGTGGTGATGCACATCTGTAATCTCAGCGACTTGGAAGGTTGATGCAGGAGGATTGCAAGTTTGAGGCCAGCCTCAGTAATTTAGCAAGACCCTGTCTCAAAATAAAAAATAAAAAGGACTGGGGATGTAGCCCAGAGGTAGAGCATCCCTGGGTTCAATCCCCAGTACACACCTCCCTGCCTCCCCAAAAAATGGAAGCAAGAATACGGAGATTATTCCTTCAGACATGGCTAGGTCTGGTCATCATCTAGAGCAGGGGTTCTCAATGGGGTGGGTTTTACTCCCCAGGGGACAGTTACCCATACATACATGGGAGGGAGACTGGGACCACTCTGGTTGTCACCATGGGGGACGTGGGGGCTGCTGCTGACATCTCATAGGGGAAGGCCCAGGATGCTGCTGGGCAGCCCCCTCCCCTGCCAGACATGCCACACAAGGACATCTGGCCCCAGTTGTTCATAGTGCCAAAGCTGAGAACCCTGGTCTATGGAGAGCCCTATAAATCAGGAGACTGAGGTCCAGAGAGGAGCAGGGACTTATCTAAGGACACACAGGAAGCTGTGATAAAAGACAGTGCTCAGACTCAGGCTCCCATCTCGCAGGTTAATCTTTTAATCTAATAGTAATTTTTCATTTTTATTTTTCCAGTGCTGGGGATGGAACCCAGGGATGTTCTATCACTGAGCTACATTCCAGCCCTTTTTATTTTATTATTTTTTTTTATTTTGAAACAGAGTCTCATTAACTTGCTAAAGGTCTGGCTAAATTATTGAGGCCATCCTCAAACTTGTGATCCTCCTGTCTCAGCCTCTCAAATTGCTGGGATTACAAGCATATACCACTGTGCTCAGCATTATCTAACAGTAATTTTTAATAGATTATAACTCACAAAAGTGAGTTAATACTCTTTATGCCAAGTGGGCATGGTGAGTGGCACCTACCCTGTGACTTAGGAGGGAATCTCACAAGGGGAGGCTTGAGTAGCTTGTGAATGGGGAGTGATCTCAGTAACAGTGACTTTTGCATGGTCAGGGTGTCCCGTTGGGGCTCTGCCACTTGGCAGGTCTGCTTGGCAGATGGAGGAAAAGACCTCGTTGTCCAGATTAACCCCAGGGAAGTGGCACCAACTGAGGGTAGGGGAACCTGGAGAGCTTGGCAGGAAACAGGAAAGAGGAAGACTGGGACCTTTACGCCAGCTCTCCTGGCAGCCAGGAGTGAATGGATGGACCCAGGAACTACTGAGGGGAAGGATGAGGAATGAACGAGCAGTCTCCAGGAGGCCCGCGGGCTCCCTGCAGAGGTCTCCAGACTTGTCTGCAAAGATTGCCAAACTTGTCCATAGGAAGAACCCCCTGGAACATTTGCCACCACCCCTTCCCTGGTGAAAGAGGGCAATCTGGATGTTTTTGATCAGCTGGGGAATGCTTGGAAAGAGAGTAGAACCACAGAGGAAGGAGTATGAAGGCAGACAACAGAACTGGGCCTATCACTCCCTGGCTATGTGGCTTGGATACACATCCCTCTGCACCTTGTCACCTTTGGTCAGATGACAGGCAAGCCCTATCCGATGGGGGCTGTATTCCCGATTCCAGCAATCTTCACTGAGTGCCTTTATGGGCCTGGACATGCTCTTTGACCCAAAGTACTCAGTAGGTGGTAATAGTAACAACTCTAATAAAAATGACAGTGTTAGGTGGATCCAGATACTGCATCTTAGCTTTCCACTTATAAGCTGTGTGACTTGGGCATGCCCCTTAACCTCTCTGTTCCTCACCTCCTTCCTCTGTAAAATGAAATGAAGATTAATCTTGCTGAGGAGACTCGTGGTGAGTTAAGCAAAGTGCTGGCACAGTGCCTGGCTGATAAGAAGTGATTAACAAATGTCCCTTATCCCACCCCACTTCAATTCTTTCCAGGAGTTTGAGAGTCTCCTCTCCCTATGTTTGGCGGTGGTGAAGTCTGGCATGCCTGCCTTGTGACAGGTCTGACCTGCTGGTAGACCTCTTCCCTCAACCCCTTTAGGGCTCTAGCTGGTCACCCTCCCCAGTCCAGCCTTAGGAAATCACAGAGTCCTGGTTGCTAAGAGGCCATTCAAGCCTCACAAATGGGAAATCTGAGGACCAGAGAGGGTTCCTAACATCCTGAAGCCACACAGCAAGTTTGGCTCTCTATCCCTGACCAGATCCCAGCATCTTTGTGAAGAATCATAGGTATCTCTCTACTAGCTAGACTGTTTTATTTCCCTGCTTCCTCTTCCGTCTTCTGCTTATCTCACCCCTCTTATTTTGTCTCATGATGAGTCTCATGGTGCCAGTGAATCTCTCCCCCCACCCCAACCCCAGGGACTCTGGGGTCCAGGAAGTGATGCATTTCCCAGGAATCCACATCACCATGACTTGGTCCTCTTGTGTCTGGGACTGGCTGTGGCTGTCTCTGGGATGGCGGACCATTTCCTTCGGGGCTTTGTGTGAACTGGGCCTGAGCCAAGCTGCTAGACGGGAAAAACAGGCCACATTGTTCAGAAACATAAAGGATGTCAGCAAGCAAAAGCACATGACCTCGGCTGCCTAGCACCACTGCATCCCCCTCCTTGGCCAAGCCGGCAACGCCCCATCCCCACCCCCCCTCCCCGCCCCAGGATTCCCCTCCAGCCCCTACTTGAGGTCATATGGGCCCCAGGGTTGTCTTCAAAAGCCTCAGTGTGACCTCCAGACCAGCAGCGTCATGTCTGGCCTGTTAGAAATGCAAAACCCGGGCTCTGCCCAGACCTCCTGAATCTCAGTCTGTATAGTGGGCCTTCCGTGTCCCTGGGTGCCACATGTGAAGACTCAACCAGCCATGGGCGGAAAATAATTGGAGAAAACACTGTACTGAACATGAGCAGACTCATTTTTCTTGTCATGATTCCCTAACGATATGGTAGAACAACTTCTGACCTAGCATTTCCATTGTATTAGGGATTATAACTTAGAGGTGATTAAAGCACACAGGAGGGTGTGCACAGGCTGTCTGTATGCAAATACTGCCTCAGCTTCAACCACGGACTTGAGCATCCCGGGATTCTGGTATCCATGGGGGTCCTGGAGCCTTTCCCCCACAGCTGCCAAGGGACGACTATATTTCAGTGACAGTCCACAGGCGGCTCCCAGGTACTCCAGTTGGAGCAGCACCAGCATGGCTCAGGAGCAGTCCTTCCTAGTTCTGGAATGCTTTCCCTGAGTCCCCTCCTCTGTCCAGAGGAGATCTCCAACAAAGTCATGTGAACAGCAGAGCAAGCCAGTGACAGTAAATGTGCAGACCCACTTCTAACACTGTCACTGTAAACAAATCATGATCTGTCCGAGCCTAGGCTTCCTGTGGTCACCAAGAGAGAATGTTTAAAAAGGGACCCCATGATGTCCCCAGTCACTAGCCAGCTAGCAGGAGAAGCAGGAGGTAGGAAGGTGTCAGACTAAGCTGGGGCACTCCACACAGAGAAAGAGATGAAGGATGACGAAACTGTCCTCACCGGGCCTGAGGAGCCAGAGCTGCCCTTAGGCCCAGGCCTGGTCCAACCACACCCTTCTGGCCTCAGGTGCACTTTGCCTTCCTCTCCAATGCAGCCACTAGGTGTGTGGCCAAAGCTGTCCACGTGGGAGTGGAGGCCAGAGGGGAGGCTTGGACACTGCCTGGGGTCCTCTTAGGACCGCCCCTGCCCCTGCAGCTGGGCTGCTGTGCTCCTGGAGGCCTGGAGCAGGCCTGCCTGTCCTGCTTACTGTGATGGTGACAAGCAGGTGCGTAGTTTCGCCACTAACTAGCTGTGCACTATCCCAGTTCTCTGAGGGTGCTTAGCAGGTCACCCAACACTGAGTGGTTCAAACAATGTCAATATTTATTTCTCTCATGCACCTGCAATCTGGGGAGGGCGGGGCAGGCGTGGCGTCTTGAAGGCAGGGACTGGAATCCCAGTAAAGTTTGTTCAGGGGAACTGTCTGGTGGCAGATGCTGGGGTTCCCTGGGCATGTCTCTGTGTGACCTATCTATGGTATCTCCAGCATGGTGGCATGGGGGTGGTTGAACTTCCATTTCTTGCTCAAGACTCTCAGGATCCTGCTGGGAGTGATGGTGCATGCTTGTAATCCCAGCAATGAGAGAGGCTGGAACAAGAGGATCACAAGTTCAAGGTCAGCCTGGGCAATTTAGCAAGGTCCTGCTTCAAAATAATAAATAAAAAGGGTTGGGGTCGTAGTGTAGTGGTAGAGCACCCCTGGGTTCAGTCCACACACCACACACACGCGCGCGCACACACACACACACACACACACACACACAGGCTCTCAGGATTCCAGACCCAGAGAGATATCAGAAACCACTTGGGCCAGTCCAGAGCCAAGGGGAATCAGAGCCCATCTTTTTGAAAGGAGAGTCCAGGAATTAGCAAACTAATTTAAAAATCATCAGAGGAACTTTGGGCAAATGCCTTCACATCTCTGTGCTTCTGTTTTTAGTTTGTTTGTTTGTGTGTTTTTTCATTTGTAAAATTCAGATATATACAGCACCCCCTCCTGGCTGATTAGCTTTCTGTAGTTGATAAACAAAGACATCAACTTCATGGTTCAAAACAACACCACTTTATTATCTCACAGTTCTGTAGTTCCAAAGTCCAACACGGGTTTCCTTGGGCTAAAATTAAGGGGCCCCAGGGCTAGAGTCCTGGGACTCTGGGGGAGAAGCCATTTCCTTGCCCTTTCCAGCTTCTAGAGGCTGCCTGACACCTCGACCTTGGCCCCTTCCTCATGGCAAGGCCAGCAACATGCAAGTACTTAGAAGGAATCACTCTGACTTCCACAATAAGGACCTTTCCATTGTGTTGGTCCCACCTGGATAATCCAGGAGTTTTCCTTACTTTAAAGTTATATGGTTAGAGATCCAAATTCCACCCACAATTTTAATTTCTTTTGCTGCTGAACATATTCTCAGATCCTGGGGATTAGAGTGTGGACATCTTTGGAAGGTCACAGTAGGGTTGTTGAGGATATTAAAGGACATGATCATTGAGAATGGTGGTGCTTGTCTGTTATCCCAGCAACCCAGGAGGCTGAGGCAGGAGTATCAAAAGTTAGAGGTCAGCCCCAGCAATTTAGCAGCTTCAGCATCTTTGTGAGACCCTGTCTCATAATTCTAAAAAAGGACTGGGGATGTAGCTCAGTGGTAAAGTGCCTCTGGGTTCAATCCTCAGTGTGCACAGCACACACACAAAGGTGATCTAGGTGATGTGTCTTGATATGTGCCAGCACATGGGAAACAGTAGGTACTGGCCCCTGCTCTTATACATCCAAGCACTGGACAAGTCCCTTTGGCATAGCCTGGCATAACATGTGAGAAGGGACCTGGTCAATCTCCTCTTCCTAGATATGTCTGAAGCTCAGAGAGGGATGATGATTTGCCCAAGGTCACATTGCAAGTTGGAGGTGTGACTGCTTCCTGCCGGCCCCCTAACTGTACCAAGTTGTCCCCCATCCACCGGGAGGACCTGGGGTGGATATGTGTGGGGCCTGTGTCTTCCTGGGCAGATCCTGTTGATCCTGAAAGGCAAGCTGGTAGTGGGTCATGACCTGAAGCATGACTTCAAGGCACTGAAGGAGGACATGAGCAGCTACACCATCTATGACACGTCCACTGACAGGCTGCTGTGGCACGAGGCCAAGCTGGACCACTGTATGCGGGTCTCCCTGCGCGTGCTGAGCGAGCGTCTCCTCCACAAGCGCATCCAGGTGAGGACTCCTCCTCCTCAGGGTGGGGCCAGCCAGGGTGGGTCAGGGCACCCCAAGGGCTGGACTCTTCCCTCCAGGACTCCGTACATAACCCAGATGGCTCCAGTACAAATATTTGCCCTCAGGACGTTCCTGGGCTCCTAAGGTGTTATGTGCTTGTGAGAGAGGGAGAGTGTTTTGCTTGGGATTGCGGGAGCAAGAATGGGAATGCAAGAGGTTTACCTGAGAGGTGACCCCAGGAAGTGCTGGGAGAGTGAGAATGGGGGAGGGGAGGGAGACACCCAATAGGCATTTGCTTTTGCTGATTTAAATCAAGCCAGTTGCCTTGTGGACAACGAAGCTTATGCCATTGCAGAACCCTAGGAAATGGTGCCAGGCCAGCACCTTCAGTGTACCCCAGGGTGGGGTTCAGGATCTGGGGTACTTATCTGTCAGTTCCCATCAGGCCTTGCTCTAATTCCTCAGCATTTCTGGCTGGTGAGCAAAGCCGGCATCTGCAAAGCCAGCAGGTGAAGCCTCCTCGTGGATGTGGAGTGGGAGTTGGCCAGAGGGAGGGGCTCAGGGCTAACAGCAGGTTAACAGCCAGCTAACATCAGGCCCACGATGCTAACCATCAGTAGCGCACCCAGGGGTCCTCCAGGTTAACAGCTCTTTTTTGAGCACCTACTCCCTGCCAGATTCAAGGGACACAGGGGTGAGCAAGACCTGACTTTGTCTCCTAGGGACTCTTCGTTGGATGGGAGGTGGCACCTAGCCCAATCATCAGCCCATGATATGAGGAATGCCCAGTGGAAGGAAGGATAGTCCTAAGGGAGCAGGAATGAAGGGTGGGGCTGGGGTGCAGGAGACCAGGTGTGGATGGAGTTGGGTGAGTTCTAGTCACAGAGGGCAGGAGTGGGGAGTGTGAACCAAGCCTGTGTTGGGGACTGCTTGCCTAGGTGAGGGGGCTCAGGAGCATGGAACCCTCTCCCTCACTTGTAGCAATTGGGTTGGAGATTGGGAGTGGGTTCATGTTAGCTTCATGAGACCCAAGGACCAGCCCTGGTGGCTCTGGCCGGCACAGTGGGACAGTCCACACCTGGGTGTTAGGTGTATTCTGTGGATCTCTGTGCACCTGCCACCACCATGCTCTGCGGCTGTCAGTCAAAGTCTGGTTCTGGGGGCCTTGAGCCTGACCCAGGCCCCCATCTCAAGCTCTGTCTGCTTGACCCTGGGCTCATTAAGCCTGGTTGTTCCCCAGACTCAGCCAGCTCTTGCCTACATTGATGCCCCCTCTCCCCAACCAGATGTTAGGTTCCTGATTCTTAGGATGCTGGATTTTGTGTCCTGGGATGCCTGGGCCTCATGCCTGATGACCCTAGAGGGTGAAGCCAGGCCAGTTCCTATCACCTGCTGACACTTCCAAACCCAGGGAGTTGGAGGCTCAGGGAGACCCACCTCAGACCACCCTAGGAAGTGGGATGTCTGGGTGTGAGTGACACCAGGCCTCCAAGTCCTCACTCTGTACTTGTGTTTGCAGAACAACCATCTCGGACACAGCTCAGTGGAAGATGCAAGGGCAGCGATGGAACTCTACCGCATCTCCCAGCGAATCCGAGCTCGCCAAGGATTGCCCCGCCTGGCTGCATTGTACTGAAGCTCATCCAGTCCTTCCCCAGAGGCTTTCTTTTCTTCAAGAGGGCAACGCTTGCTTTTGGAAAATGCATCTTTGGTAGTAAAATGGATCTATATTTTGTCTATTCTATGAGTGGATCCTCTTCTTGTCTTCTCCTTTTGTCTCTCTGAACCAGGTTAACTCTGCCAGGTCCCAGGCTGGATGCTGTTCAGAGGGAATGAAGACTTGTGTCCTGGATGTGGGCAAGGGTCAAAATCCATCGTATTTTCAATCCTGGGTATCCAAGAAGACACCTAGGAATCTAAGTGACGTGTGACTTAGTGAATTCCTCTACTCCCTATTCCCATT
>JAJEJO010051223.1:18854-103156 GCA_020662805.1 Glaucomys volans
GACTTGTAACCGGAGGGGTGGTATTGTTTCCTGAGGTGGCACCCTGCTCAGGGATCCAGGATCCGCCCATCTCATCTGGAGACTGGAGCCACAGCTTTGAAGCAGAGGTTCCACAAGTGCAATGGGTGCTGCCCTGCCTCTCATTTGTAAAACAAGGAAGTGAAGGTAGTGAACTCTGGATTCAGAAAAAAACTAGTTCAGAATCCTGACTTTGCCATTGTGTAGCAATGTGACAACTTAATTGCTCCAGACCAGTTTCTTGTCTGTAAAACAAGATGATAACAAGTCATTGGGTGCTTATGAGATGTTGCCCCTGGCACCATGCTGTCCTAGCTTAAGCACCCACCAAATATTAATAGTTATGGTTCTTCCCTGAACCATCTACAGATTGGTTGGGGGAGCCCCAAGAAGGGGAGCTGCACTCTGTTCTGAGGCCCCAGCTGTCTGGGGAAGGGCATAGTGTGTGTGCAGAGGATCTGAACTCATTAGAATCAACTGTGAAATGGTTATTTAAATCTGTGCCTGAGTGCCCCTTCAGATCCACTGAAACAGGATCACTGGGGTGGGATCTGGCTTCAGTTTTTTACGTCCACAGGTGATCCTGATCTTAAACCATTTGAGCCCCTGCATCCCCTGCAATTTCTGATTCAGTGGGTCTGGGATGAGATCAGAGAATTTTTTTTCTTTTGTGGTACTGGGGATTGAACCCAGGTGCACTGAGCCACATCTTTTAATTTTGAAACAGGGTCTTGCTAAGTTGCTGTCACTGGCCTTAAACTTGCAATCCTCCAGCCTCAGACTCCTAACTCACTGGGATTACAGGCTTGCACCACAGCACCCCACTTGGGGTCCAAGAATTTCTAACAAGGTCCCCGTTGATACTGATGATTCCTTTGAGAAGCATTGCCTAAGCATCAGGTGATTATAATGTGCAGCAAGAGTTGAGAGCTGGCCAAAGAGCTAAGTGCCCCTGGGGTGGACTTGGTGACCTGTCCAGCATCTCCTTCCTTGACTGCTTGCTCATGCAGAGAGATCTGCTGCCCTGCAAAAATGAGTCCTAGGTAACCCCACTGCACACAGGAGGGACGCAAGGTACCATTAAGGACCCACGGGGATTCAGATGAAGACCTGCCCAAGCCCAAATCCTAGTTCTTTTCTCTCAGTTGCTTCATGATTGCAGCGCCTCACCTCTGCACTGCTGACCTCTGGGAGCCTGGAAGAATCCCTTACTACTAAGTGGGTGCATTTTTCTCTCCTGCCCTGTTCCCTGAGTTTCAGGGTCACGACCAGGGTCTGGTGGTCTATGGCTTCTTATGAACCTTCAAAGCTGCTAGGTGTATTAACCTTTCATGGCCACCAGGTGGTAGCCTTGGGCCATCTGTCTGCCAGGTTGCCTTGCCTGCAAGAACCCGGATGAGGGCCAGGGACAGTGCCTGAGGGTTGCTTGTCTGTCCTCTCTCACCCACAGATGCTAAGGCTCAGAGAGGGCTGGGACGTGTCCCAGGGCATACCATGATGCAGCCTATCCTGGGAGGCAACCTGGGTCCTGACTTCCAGCTCAAGATTGTTTCCAAAACTTCAGGTACCCTTGAAAGTTGGGACAAAATGAGATTCCCAAAGGCAGAACAGTCCTAAGGGAAATCTACCCGGACTTCCTGCTTCAGGCTGTGATGCTTGGATGCTCTGAGAGAAAGAAACCTGGTGCACACCCTGCTCCATCTCCCAGGGGTCCCTGAGGTTAGACTCAGGACCCCAGAGGGCAGCTGTTAGCTCTGATTCCACTCATGGGGCCCCAACCTCCTGTGCAGGCAGTGCCCCATTCTTTACTCCTCTAGCAAGCCCATATGAGTTCATTTCCACCTTATAGATAAGGAAACCAAGCCCAGTTCCCAAACCTGAGCTCTGTCGTCCCAGTAGACCAGCTTATGGATGGTCCAGAGCAGTGCCTCAGAAAGCAGATCAGAATCCCCAGAAGCCCAGCTGCTACCTGGTGGCTAGGCTCATCCTTACTCAGCTTCTGCCTCCACCTCCTCATGCAAAATGGGAATGAATGTTAGCCTCTATTCCCAGAGCTATGGTGGAAACAAAGGAGACCAGAGAAGTGGGACCACTTTGAAATTTGCCCTGGCCTGTACAGTATCAGGTGAAATCATACTCCCCAAGGATGCCTCTTCCTCTTGGTTCTGTCCTCTGAAAAGTGCCCATCAAGGTCCACACAGCCACACAGGGAGGAGGCAGGACTGGGCTCCTCAGCACCATCTTGCTTTGGGTTCTTCTCCCCTGACCCTTCAGCGGCCCCAGATTAGTTTCCATCCCCATGTACCCCCCACCCTCTCTCCCCCTCTGCTGTTGGCATCCTGCCCTGGGCCCAGCCTCTCTCTCTTGTCCCTTTTCTCTCCATACACAGTGCCCCTGTCCTGGGCCCTTTCTCCAGGCTCTAGACCCAGGAGGCACCATCTCTTCCCCTGGCAGGAAGGCCAGGTGAATGAATGCCTGCTGTCCTTGGTGGCAAGAGCCTTTCTCTAGAGGCCACGACAGACCCGCCTGATGGAAGCATGAGGTCAGAGGTGGTGGTTCCAAGCCCAGGTGAGCTCTATCTGATTTCCCAACTAAAACCAGACAGATGGATGGCTCAGGCTGTCTGGTGTTACTTGAGCCCACGAGAAGTGTCAGTGTATTAGAAGACTCTGACCTTCCTCCTCCTACTCACCCTGGTGGACCTACAGAGGAGAGAAAAGGGTGTGTGATTGGTGCCTCTTCTCCAAGGGCACGTATGTCCCATGCTGTGGAGAGCTGGGGTGCCAGCCCTGTTGCAGTGGACAGTTGCCACTAAGCCCCGATAAATGGTGGCTATGTAGAAAGGCTGGCCAGGGCCTTGTCTTGCCTACAGGCAACCTTCTTGAGACCTAAGCTGCACTCCATCTCCAAGCTGACACCTGTCTCCTTTTGCCTGGGGCCATCAACTTGTGGCACTATATCCAATGACAAAATGTTAATTACCTTAAAAGTGAGCAGGGCACACAGCTGTCATCCCAGGAGGTCAGGAGGCTAATGCAGGAGGATTCAAAGGTTGAGGCCAACCTCAACAACTTAGCCTGTTTCAAAATAAAAAATAAAAAGGGCTGGGGATATGACTCAGTGGTAGAAGGCCCCTAGGTTCAAACTCCAGTACTGCAAAAATATAAATATAAATATAAATATAAATCCTCCTTGGAGTGCATTTTGGTTCATGTACAGCGGGGTCTGCTCCCCTGAAGTCCCCACCCAGGATAAATCTAATTCTACTTTGGGTGACCTGTCACATACCTCCAGGTGGTTTTCTGTGCTATTTTTCTACCCTGAGTCCCAGATTTCCTCAATGTTTTACATGGAGTTTCCCAACTCCCTTCCTCCCCACCACCAGTGGATCCCCCACCCAGCCCAATGCCCTGGCTCCCCGGCCCATCTCTCCCACTTCCCCAAACCCCACTTTCAGTGGCTCCTTAACAAATGGGGAAATGTGGAGAAAGAAAAAAAAGAAAAAGAAAAACAGACCCAAGCAGAACCAAGGAAATAGCAGCCTCCTCCCTCCAGCCCAGGGCTGGTGGACCCTGCAGCGCTGGCTGAGTCCAGGGGCAAGAGTCTTCTCCTGCCACCTCACCCTGAAGCCTCGAGGGAAACTTGGGGGGTGGCTGGAAATAACCTTATAAAAATGACCGCAACTGGTCGAGCACACCTGAGTCACCTCTGACTCAGATCCAGACTCCAGGGCGGAGTGGGGGGAATGGAAGGGCTGCTGGCCCCTCTCAACCCCCTCATCTCCCTCCCTCCCTCCTCCTCCCACCCATCCCCAATCCGGGCAGAGAAAAGCCTCCCATTCAAGGAAAAGATCTGCAGTGTCCCTGTGCTCCCCCTGGCCCTGAACTGCTGTGTCTCTGGGCACATGGTTGCCCTGCTCCCTCCCAGCCCCCAGCCCCATCCCAGGTCGCTGTCTCCGAGGGTGTCGGCCAGCGCGGTCCAGGTTCCAGGAGCGGCACTAACGCCGCCCGGCTTCCTGCTCGGCATTCCGCGGGCTGCGCGGCCGCCCCGCCAAGAGGCTTACTCACAAATGGAACAATTTCTCCTCTATATGGAAAGAACATATGCTCTTCCTGCTGGGGGTGAGAGGGTTTTGAGTAGCTTTGCCGAGACTTGGAGGAAAAGGCCAGCGCTGGCGGGGCCCCAGCACCCTCATTTCAAGCCCTGCGTGTTTCGTGGCAGAGCTGATACACACAGGCCCCAGCTCTAGGCACAGGGAGGCCCAGGGAACACGGATTGGGACACTTGCCTGAGCTGGTCCCCCCTCTCAGGGCTGGATGTCCTGGGCACCTCGTTCTCCTATGCTACTCCTGTGTTTAGGGCTGGGACAGCAGATGAGGGAATGAGGGAGTGGGTGGACTTAGCTCTCTGCCAGCCTGTCTCAGCTTAGCCCCTGCAGCCCTGTCCCTCCTGTCATGAGGACTAGAGCAGCTCTGCTCTACTGACCCCCATGCAAGACCCTCAGTCTGGCACAGGAGCTGGGGTGGAGGGAGGATTGAAAATGAACTTTCTCCCTCTTGAGCTAGCATCTTTCCCTAAGGGGTGTAAAAAGGCTGGAATTCTGCGGTGAGGGCTCTTCTGAAATGGGAAACCTCGGGAGCCTGGACTAAGGTGCAGCCAGGGAAAGGGCAAGACCTGCCAAGAGCAGGCTGTAGTCTGGTCATACCTGAGTTGCTTCCTGGCTGGGTGATTCTGAGCAGGAGCCCCTCTGAGCCTCTGGTTCCTGAGCTGCAAATTAGAGCCCACACTCCCTGTCCTCAAGGGTTAACGTGAGGGTCAGAGACAATGATGCCAAGTGCAGGGCACCAGGAGATACTCAAAGGGGAGCTCTGAGCAAAGTCAAAACAGTTTGCTCTGGGTGCTGGCCAGGGAGGCGGTGACACCAGCATGGAATCGTCTGGTGTAGGTTGGCTGTTTCTGGGCTCTCCAGGAGGGCAACACCCTGTGGAATCTGCCCCTGAGGTTGTAATTAGAAGACAAATTCCACTCAACAAATTGTGTGTCCTGGCATGTTGCTAGGGACCCAGCACTGAGGAAACAATCAAATTTGTAGTTCCCCTAGAAAACCTCTTGAACTTGGGGCTCCCCTTCTCTTTTTACCTTCAAGCCCAGAAGTTTAGTCCTGAACCAAAAATAATCTGGGTTTCTGGTCAGATTTCTCAGATAAAAGCTGTTGGACCTCAGGCAGGTTGGTCTACCTCTCTGAGTCCAATTCAGGCAAGCTGAATGTCTGAGCCCCCCACAACCCCCAACCAAATGGGGACATTAATGGTCACTTCAGAGGGTAGCTGTGGAGATCAACTGACTTCATAGAGCTCCTGGCACATAGCAGGTGCTCAAAAGAAAAGAGCCATAGGTGTTATTACTTATTCCATTTTTTTGGAGTTATACATAGTAGTGGGATTTATTATTAAATATTAATACATGCATCATGATAATTTGTTCAACATCATTCCCTCATATTTCCCCCTCCCTCCCCACTCCTTTCCCCTTGATTCCTTTCCTACACGGAGCTCTCTTGGATTTTCATGAGATCCCCTCCCTCACTTTTCTTTTCCTTTTTCCTTTCTAGCTTCCACATATGATAGAAAAGATAAGAGCCTTGGCTTTCTGAATTTAGCTTACTTTGCTTAACATAATGCTCCCAAGTTCCATCCATTTTCCTGCAAATGCCATAATTTCATTTTTCTTTATGGCACAATAAAACTCCATTGTGTATATACAACACATTTTATTTATCCATTCTTCCATTAACAGACACCTAGGATGGTTCCAGTTTGGCTATTGTGAGTTGTGCTGCTGTAGACATGGGCATGCATGCATCGCTGGAGTGTGATGACTTTAATTCATTAGGATTAAAGGGGATGGAGGAGGAGGAAGAGCCCGCCGCTGCCCCATGCTGATCATGCCCTCCCTTAGTCCCCAGGTGGACTGCCTTGCACTCAGAGTTGTAAGGACGGGTTTTCTTGTCTCTCCTCTGCTCTCCTGTGAGACTGACTCCCTGGACCCTTGGGTGGGGCAGTCTCAAGATGTATGTACTGAGTGGCTCCCCTGTGGGACTGAGCTGGTTTGATGACTTGATTTGAAGACTGGCTTTTCAGTGGTTCCCTTTATCTCCTGCACTTCTTCTATGGCTCTCACACATCCCCCAAAGCACATGCCCTGGAAACAGACAACACAATGCAGTGGTGCCGAGGGTGCTCTGGGTGGGTGCTGAGTGGGGGTCTTTAAAAGGCTGCCTTCATGATCCAATTGATGCCGTTCTGTTCTCCTGGGAGTGGCTTTCTTGTTGCAGGATGTCCTGAGAAACGGACAGGTTCAGCCTCCTTCCCTCTCTCTCTGTCCTGCACTCCTGCCCTTCTTCCTTCTGCCATGGGATGATGTGGCAAGGAGACCCTCCCCAGATGCTAAAGCAATGACCTTGGACTTCCAAGCCTCCAGAACTGTGAGGAAATCAATCTCTGTTCTTTGTCAATCACTGAGTCTGTGGTATTCTGCGAGAGTAGCGCAAAACGGACTGTAGCACTTCCCGGTTCCCTTACTGGTGTTTCTGGGGACTGCTTTTCAAATACATCATTTCCACTCAGACTCTTGTCCCAAGGAACCCAAACTAAGACCTTTTAAGGCTTTCTCTTTGTTCACTTAGGACACATGGGGGAACTCTGAAACCTGGTTCATGTGGCTGTGCAAGCCCAGACCACTCTCTACCTCTCTAGCTTCATTCCCTCCCTCTCTCTAGCCACTGAGAACTCCTTCCAAGTCCTCTTTGTCATCTCAGGGCCTTTGCAAAATGTAGTTCCCACTGCCTAGAATGTTCTTCCCCCAATTCCTCACTTGCTTAGGTAATTCTTTACATAACTTGTTCAAAGACTGACCTGACCACAGGTGGTAATGACATACTTATTTGTTGGTGACAATAGGGACACAAGTGTGTTTTCTTCACCCCTTCATCCTCCAGGACTCCTACCCAGATGTTGTCAGGTGGAGTAAAAAATTCAAAGGAATGAAAAAGTGACTAGGCCATGTATAACCCTGTGGGTAGCAGGAGATGCTGGCCTCAGAAACAAGAACCTAGTCCTGAAATGGTATTACTCTAGAACTTTCTGCTATTACTGTTTCGTGTTCCTCCATCTTCAACCTTTTTCTCTGCTGTGCTGGTTTATAAACATGATCAAATCTTGCTTGTCTTAAAAAACAAAACAAATAAAAACCATCTCCTCCTTTGCATAAGTTGTTGAGAGGATGGGGGAATTGAATAATAACCTGGAGGGAATTTTGGATTTCAGACAAGATGGCAGCCTAGCATGGGCTGCTGCAGTTTTCCTCAGA
The DNA here is from genome assembly GCA_020662805.1 of Glaucomys volans. Classification (NCBI taxonomy): domain Eukaryota; kingdom Metazoa; phylum Chordata; class Mammalia; order Rodentia; family Sciuridae; genus Glaucomys; species Glaucomys volans. The sequence continues at coordinate 26,241 of JAJEJO010051223.1, forward strand.
TTCCAATCCCAGTTGGTGTCTCAGGAGAGATAAGAAGGTTAACAGATCTTAAACTGCACCCAGCAGCTAACCTCCACACTGAGATATCCCTGGTAGGACCAAAGTAGGGTAGGTCCCAATGTGTGGGGAACTGAGGTCGAGAGGGGCAACAAAGATGGGCTGAGAGAGGACTTTGAAGCGTGTCCTCCTTTTTCTTTATTATTTTTTAAATTTTTGAGACTCAATTGTTGAGTCTTTGGAAAGACTAAACAGGAAATCTAAATAATCATTTATTTTTAGAGATACGAAGATTATAGAATATGTGAATCACTGTGTTGCTTAGGTCCTTGCTAGGTTGCTAATTCTGGTCTTGAATTTGTGACTGTCCTGTCTCAGCCTCCTGAGCCACTGGAATTACAGACATGCACCACTGCACCCTGCTACTAGTGTTCTTTTTCCTACATCCTGGGTGCATTGCTGCTCACTCAGCTCATCATTGTGAGAGGGCAGGAAAACAGAACAAGCCAGAGGTACCCTCAGAACCCCACCTGGGGAGGGACATTCTATAAAAGAGAAGAGGATGGCTGCAGCTCACTGGCAAAATTTATCCAAGACTCAGGAATTGCTAAAGGGAAAAGGGTGGACATAAGAGGACAGGAAGTAATTGAACCCAGTAACACTAGAGACTCCATTCTGAGGTGTGCCCCCTCCTGGTTCACCTGAAGTGCTAGGTACTGGGGACTAGACTTGTGCTCTGTCCACAGGAAGACACACCCAGCTAAGGTGGCCAATGCTAACCAAGAACATAAAAGATGAGTTTGCAGGGAGAAACCGTGAGATTCCTGAGGAACATGAACCCAAAAGGTTATAAGGAAAATGTTCTTTACCAGAAGAATAGAACTAATGGAAAGACTAAACAGGAAATCTAAATAATCATTTATTTTTAGAGATACGAAGATTATAGAATATGTGAATCAGAAGCAATTAATTACAGATAACCATTTGGAGATATGTAGTGTAAAACTGAATTTTTATAATAAAGAGCTCAGGATGAGTTGACTAGCAGAGAGAATGCAGGTGAAAGAGAAATTTCTGAGCTGACTGACTTGGTTGAGCACTATGAGGAAAAGACCAGGAAGGACAGATAAGCATGAAAGGCAAGTTAGCAAATAAGGGAGAATAAGATTAGTTCTGAGCTATGCTAGCCAGCTTCACAGGTGGCCCTCAATGATCCCTGTCCCCTGATATTTACCTCCTTTTATAGAAATTGTTTCCCTCCCCACTGAACAGTTCTTACCTGTATAATCAATGCAATATTAAAAAACAGAAAATGTAGTTTCCAAGTCTAGGTAATAAAGTTATTGTGGCTTTCTTCTTCTTCTCTAGGATTACCTCCCAAGGGAAGGCCAGCTGCCATGTTGTGAGGACCCTCAACCAACCTTATGAACTGTTCCCAAGCCAGTCTTCAATTCCTGACTCAAAAAAATAGTACAAGATAATAGAGACTTCATTCTATGTTAAGCCATTAAGGTTTTTAAAATTTAATTTATTATTTATTTATTTATTAAATTAGGATCCCATTCTTGTTGGTTGAACATGATGTGAAGTTACATTGGTCATGTATTCACATATGAACATAGGAAAGTTATGTCAGATCCATTATACTTTGTTTCCTATTCCCATCTCCCCTCCCTTAAGCCATTAAGTTTTAAGGTAACTTTTTATGCAACAATAGATAAATAATATACCATTCATATGCCAGGAAACCCAAAAGACTGAGAAATATTTGAAAAAATAATGACCTAGAATTTTCCAGAATACAAAAGAATGAGAGTGAATATAGAAAAAATTCACTGCATTTCCAACTAAGTACACAAGTAAGAATTCACACTTAGACACATTTCAATGGAATGTTAAAAATTTCAAAGTAAAAAGTAAAGAACTATAAGCTTCCAGAGAGAAAAAGTTCACCAACAAAGAAGTAAGCATCAGATGGATATCTAACCTTGCATCAGTGACATGGACTGCAAGGAAATGGAATAATATCTTCAAAGAGGAGGAAAATAGTTTTCATTTAAAATGCAAGGATGATCATATCACTGGAAAACAGCAGTTTCTTTAAAAACTTAATGTGCAACTGCTATACAACCCACCAATTGCATTCCTGGGCATTTAACTCTGAGAAACAAAAGGACATGTTCACATGAAACCTGAACATGAATGTTTGTAGCAGCTTTACTCATAATAATCTTAAACTGGAGGCAACCTGATGTCTTTCAATGATTGAACCTTTGGATACACTGCAACATGTTCAAGCCATGAACTTCCACTCAAAAGAGAAAGGAACAAACTGCTGGTACACTCAACAACTTGGACGAATCTCCAGAGAATTATGTCAAGTGAAAAGTCAACCCCAACAGGTATATACAGTATGATTCTGTTCATAGAACTGAGTGGAAGTGATAAAATTACAAAAATGGAGAACAGTCTCATAATTGCTAAGGGTTAGGTCTGGGGAGAGGAGATCATGGGGAAAGGCATGTCATTCTGAATAGGATTCCATACAACTTGCACACTGCTTCCAGAATGCTTCTGTCAATCTTTTAGCCTCCTGCTATGAAGTTAAAGGATTTCTCTCTGAGGAAACTGACTAATCCAATTGGAAAAGACCTGCAGACAATGTCATCTGGGAGTCCCGTTATGCCTTGGATCTTAATTGTCCCCCAAAGCTCTGTGTGCTAAAGGCTTGGTCACTAGCCTGTGGTGCTCCTGGGAAGTAGTGGAATATTTAGGAGATAGGGCCTAGTTTGAGGAAGTGAGGTCATGGAGGTCATGTCCTTGAAAGGGATATTGTGACCTGCGTCCCTCTCTCACTCTTCCTTTTTGCTTCCTGGTTGCCATGAGGTGAACACACCTCCTCCACCATGGACTCCTGACATGATGTATTGTGCTGCCAGAGGCCCAGTGACAGGGCCAAGCCACCATGAACTGAGATCTCTGAAACCATGAGCTAAAATAAATCTTTCCTCTTCAAGGTTGATTATCTCAGGAATTTTGTCACAGTGATATAAAGCTGATTAACACACTTCCAAATGAACCATCACTCTCCAGGGAGGCCCACGGTCAACAAACTGTTATCACACTAAGGAAGCTTTCCCAGTCAGGCTTGCAAGTGCTTCACTCTCCAACATGAACAGTCAGCAAAGGGTCACCAGGTCTTTGAGGGAAGTTTCTATCTGAGAGTTACACAAAGAGTGACAGCCAAGAAGGAATATATGCAATATGGGGAGAAAAAATAAAGCAAAAGCAAAAGCATGTAATTAGTAGTCTCAAAAAATGAACAAAAGATACAACACCCAAAAGAAAAGGAAGACTATTTAGAATAGAATCTTCAAAAAACAACAAAAAATGTTTTTTTACAATTAAAGAATGTGCAGCATAAATTTTAAATTTAATGAAAATATTAGAATATCAAGTTGTATAAATCTTCTACAAAATAGACCAAAAAAATTCGAGATAGAAAAGAGGCTCTATCTAGGAATTTAATATATTATTAATAGGAGTTCTAGAAAGAGAGAAGAGAGAAAACAAAGAGGAAAAAAGTCTCTCAGAACTGAAGGATATGATGATCACCTAAGACCAAGGGCTTGTGAGGCACTCAGATGACTAAAGGAAGACACAGCCCAAGGCACACACTGTCAAAATGAAAAAGCAAGGGAAATAAAGCAAAGACTCTATAAACCTTAGGGAGGTAATGGGAAGATGCCAAGGGCCAGGTGTCAGAAAGACATCCGACTTTTTCTTAAGACGAGAAGCTTGAAGGTAAGGGTGTCGTGTCTCACAGTTCTGAAGGGCAAGGACTTCTGACCTACAATTCTACACCTAATCAAACTACAAATCACCTAGGAAGACAAAATGAAGATATATGCTTTAACAAATCTATACCTTCAGATATTTATCTTCCACACATTCCTTTTCAAAGAAATTATTAGAGGATGTGCTCCACCCAAATGGAGGAGGAAACAAACAGAAAAAGGAGTTCCAATATGAGAGACATTCCCAGGCGAATGGGGAAGACACATCTCTGGATGAAGGCCATTTATGGAGCACAGAGAGGAGCCAACCTATAGTGCAGTAGGACTGCAGGGGGCCCTAGATAGTGGAATAGAAAAGGGAGGCATACCAAAAGAACGGTAGTCCTACTGGCTAGTTTCAGATGAATTCATGGTAGGCACATAGAAAACTAAGTTTTAAGAAAATGAGGCAATTATTAATGCCAAGAAACAAAAAAAATTCAGAATAGTAGGATCTTGCACTTTGTCAATATTTACATAGTAATAACATTATAAACATTGAATATTGATTCCACTCCCCCACAAATGGTGATATAACTATTTGGGGAAGAAGAGGAAAGCAGACATGTGAATGAATATATATTTCAAATATTTCATATTTCAAGGAGTATGTAATATCCCAAATAAGAAAACAAGGAAATAGCCAACTTATGGATGCTATTTAGAAATTAGAGGTAAACACCAGAAGAAAGAGTTCAATGAGCTGAAAATGTTTACCTTTGGGTAATAGTTATTGTGGGTGGGAAGAGTTTGAACAGGGACAGTTTTCTATTATAAGACTTGCTATATTATTTAATTTCTTCAAAAAATTTTCAGATATTTTAATTTTAAAATAAAATGTAATGGTGAAGATAAGCAAATGGGATTGAGGAGTGATACATAGGGCTTTCATTAATGTTTGGTTTCTTAGGTAATAAATATAACAAGCATATAGGTGTCTGTTATATATTTAAATGCATCTCAACTAGCTAAAACACAGTTATTTTTAAATAGAAACATCAAGGTATTGCTATTCAGAGAGGGTGACCGAAGGTCCAGGATCTTGGAGTAGAGGATATGGACATCCTGAATACACAAGTCAGACCCGAAAAAACAGGAGGACAGTTCTGACTTCACCAAGGGAAAGGTTAGGTAAGGTGGAGATACAGAGATACTTTGAATTATAGTTGGGAGAAGTTGAAGAAATTACTACACACTCCATGCAGGAAATGGAGTTTTCTGAAGACAGGAGAGTTATGTGAGTGTATGAGTTCCCTAGGGCTGCTATAACAAATTATCACAACCTGGGGGGCTTACAACAACCCAGATGTTTTCTCTCACAGTTCTGGAGGCCAGAATTCTGAAAACAAGTTGTCAGCAGGGTAACAATATGTTCTCCTTTTGCAGGCTCTGGGGAAGAACATATTCCTTGCCTCTTGTAACTTCTGGTGACTGCCCATATTCCATGGTGTCCCTTGGTTTGTGGTAGGATCATTCCAAACTCTGCCTCCATGTTCACACAGCCTCCCGTGTGTATGGTGAAGGATGATGTCCTTCTACCTCTCTTTAAGAAGACATTTGTGATGGCATTCATGGCCCACCAGGGTAATTCAGGACCAACTCTTCATTTCAAGATCCTTAACTTAATAATATCCACAGATGTTCTTATATTAAAGAAGGTAACATTCCCAGGTTCCAGGGATGTGCTGTGAATATATTTTGGGGGACTGTTGTTCAGCCTAACACCCAGAGTAATTGGCTTTAAGGAAGTAGAAATTTTTGAACAATTCCTCAGGAAAAATTCAGTGAGAAATGGACAGGAACAGAAAAACAATTGCTGAATAACCATGAGATGGACCTGAATCAACCAGCATGAATGTATCTTTTAAATTTTTTAATTTGTTCTATTTATGTATACATGACAGTAGAGTGTATTTTGAATATTACCATATGTGAAGTATAACTTATTCTAATTAGGATCCCATTCTTGTGGTTATACATGATGTGGAATTTCACTGGTGGTATATTCATATACGAACATAGGATAGTTATGTCCAATTCATTCTACTGTCTTCCCTATTCCCATCTCCCCTCCCTTCCCTTCATTCCCCTTTGTCTAATCCACTGAACTTCTATTCTTGCCTCCCCACCCCTTTGTTGGATGGTAGCATCTGCATATCAGAGAGAACATTTGACCTTTTTTTGGGGGGGGATGGGCTTATTTCACTTAGCACAATAGTCTCCAGTTCCATCCATTTACTGGCAAATGCCATAATTTCATTCTTCATGGCTGAGTAATATCCCATTGTGTATATATACCACATTTTCTTTATCCATTCATCTGTTGAAGGGCACCTAGGTTGGTTCCATAGCTTGGCTAGTTTGAATTGAACTGCTATAAACATTGATGTGGCTGTGTTACTGTAACATGCTGATTTTAAGTTTTTTGGGTATATACCAAAGAGTGGGATAACTGGTTCAAATGGTGGTTCCATTCTAGATTTTCTGAGGAATCTTCATACTGCTTTCCATAGTTGTTGCACCAATTTGCAGTCCAACCAGCACTGTATGAGTGAACCTATTTCCCTACATCCTTGCCAAAATTTTCTGCTACTTGTATTCTTGATAATTGCCATTCTGACTGGAGTGAGATGGAATATCAGTGTGGTTCTTAATTTGCATTTCTCTAATTGCAAGATATGATGAACTTTTTTGCATATATTTGTCAATCAATTGTATTTCTTTTTCTGTGAAGTGCCTGTTCATACTCTTTCCCCTTCTATTGATTAAGTTATCTGGTTTTTTTGTTGTTAAGTTCTTTGAGTTCTTTATACATTCTGGAGATAAATGCTTTATCTGAAGTGCAGGTGGCAAAGATTTTCTTCCATTCTGTAGACTCTCTTCTCACATTCTTGATAGTTTCCTTTGCTTTTTAGTTTGATACCATCCCATTTATTGACTCTTGATTTCACTTCTTGTGCTTTAAGAGTCTTGTTGAGAAATTCATTTTCTAAGCTAACATGATAGAAAGTTGGGCCTACATTTTCTTCTAATAGGAGCAGGGTCTCTGTTCTAATGCCTGGGCCCTTGATCTACTTTGAGTTTTGTGCAGAGTGAGAGATAGGGATTTAATTTCATTCTGTTACATATGGATTTCTAGTTTTCCCAGCACCATCTGTTGAAGAGTCTATCTTTTCTCCAATGTATGTTTATGATGCCTTTGTCTAGTATGAGATAACTATTTATGTTTGTGTGTCTTTGTGTCTTCTATTCTGTATCATTGATCTTCATTTCTATTTTGGTGCCAACACCATGCTGTTTTTGTTAGTGTAGCTCTGTAGTATAATTTAATGTCTTCACTTTTCTTGCTAAGGATTGCTTTGGCTATTCTGGGCCTCTTATTTTTACAAATAAATTTTATGACTGTTTTTTCTATTTTTATGAAGAACGTCATTGGAATTTTAATAGAAACTGCATTAAATTTGTATAGTGTTTTTGGTAGTATGGCCATTTTGACAATATTACTTCTGCATATCCAAGATCATGGAAGATCTTTCCATCTTCTAAAGTCTTCTTCGGTTTCTTTCTTCAGTATTCTATAGTTTTCATTGTAGAGGTCTTTCACCTCTTTTGCCAGATTGAGTCCCAAGTATTCTATTTTTTTTTGAGGCTATTGTGAATGGGATAGTTTTCCTAATTTCTTTTTCAGATGATTTGCACTGGTATGTAGAAATGCAATTGATTTATGGATGTTAATTTTATATCCTGCTTATTTGCTGAATTTGTTTATTAGTTCTAGAAGTTTTCCGGTGGAGTTTTTGGGTCTTCTAAATATAGAATCACGTTGTTGGCAAATAGTGATAGGTCAAGCTCTTCTTTTCCTATTCGTATCCTCTAATTTCTTTCTTTTGCCTAAATACTCTGGCTAGTTTCCAGGACTATGTTGAATATATGTGATGAAAGAGTGCATCTTTGTCTTGTTCCAGTTTTTGGAGGGAATGCTTTCAATTTTTCTCCATTTCTCCCTTGTTGGCCTTGGATTTAACATATGTTGAAGTATATTCCTACTATCCCTGGTTTTTCTAGTGTTCTGAACATGAATGGATGCTGTATTTTGTCAAATACTTTTCCTGCATCTTTTAAGATAATCATGTGATTCTTGTCTTTAAGTCAGTTGATGTGGTGAATTACGTGTACTGATTTCCATATATTGAACCAATCTTGCATCCTGGGATGAACCCCACTTTATTATAGTGCACTATCTTTTTAATATGTTTTTGTAAGCAATTTGCCAGTATTTTATTAAGAATTTTTGTATCTATGTTCATTGGGGATATTGGTCTGAAGTTTTCTTTCCTTGATGTGTCTTTGTCTGATTTTGCTATCAGGGTAATACTACCTTCATAGAATGAGTTTGGAAGGGTTCCCTCCTTTTCTATTTCATGGAATAATTTGAGGAGGATTGGTATTAGCTCTTCTTTGAAGGTCTGGTAGAACTCAGCTGAGAATTCATCTGGTCCTGGGCTTTTCTTTGTTGGTAGGCTTCTGATGCCATCTTCATTTTCATTGCTTGAAATTTATCAGTTAAATCTTCTATGTCCTCCAGATTCAATTTGGGTAGGTTATATGTCTCTAGAAATTTTTCAGTGTCTTCAAGATTTTCTATTTTATTGGAGTATAATTTTTCAAAAGAGTTTTTGATTATCATCTGTATTTCAGTAGTATCTGTGTGATATTTCATTTTTCATCACACATTTTAGTAATTTGATTTTTTTCCCCTCTTTCTCTTGGTTAACTTGGCTAAGAGTTTTATCAATTTTATTTATTTTTTTAAAGATCAGCTTTATGTTTCATTGGTTTTTTGAATACATTTTGTCTCAATTTCATTTATTTGGGCTATGATTTTAATTATTTCTACTGTTTTGGTGTTGACTTTTTTTTTTTCTAGGATTTTGAGATATAAAGTTAGTTTTTGTTTTGTTTTGTTTTGTTTTTGTTTTGTTTTGTTTTTGCGGTGCTGGGGATTGAACTCAGGGCCTTGTGCTTGCAAGGCAGGCACTCTACCAACGGAGCTATATCCACAGCCCCAAAGTTAGGTTTTTTATTTGGTCTCTTTCTATTCTTTTAATGAATGAGCTCAATGCAATGGAATTTCCTCTTAGAATCACCTTTATAGATTTTGATATATTGTGTCACTATTTTTATTTTCCTCTAAGTATATTTTTATTTCACTCCTGATTTCATTGCTCTCCATTGGCCATTCAATAGTGTATTATTTAGTCTCCAGCTGTTAGAGTAGCTTCTACTTTTTATTTTACTGTTGATTTCTAATTCCATTCCATTATGATCTGTTAGAGTGCAAGGTATTATCTCTACTTTTTTCCTATTTGCCAAGAGTTGGTTTGTGACCTAAGATATGGTCTATTTTAGAGAAGGATCCATGTGCTTCTGAGAAAGAAATGTATTCAGTGATTGTTGAATGAAATATTCTATATATGTCTGTGAAGTCTAAATTATTAATTATATTTTTTAGTTATATAGCTTCTTTATTTAGTTTTTGTTTCGAGAATCTATCTAGTGATGAGAGAGGGATGTTGAAGTCAGTATTATTGTGCTGTAGTCTATTTGATTCTTGAAATTGAGAAGAGTTTGTTTGATGTATGTAGATGCTCCATTGTTTGGGACATAAATATTTATGATTGCTATATCCTCTTGATGTGTAATTCCCTTAAGTAGTATGAAATGACCTTCTTTATCCCTTCTGATTAACTGTGGCTTGAAATCCACTATCTAATATGAGGACAGAAACCCCTGCTTGTCTACAAGATTCATATGAATATTTTTTCCCCATCTTTTAACTTCAGTTTGTAGATGTCTTTGCCTATGAGGTGAGTCTCTTGAAGATAGCATATTGTTGAGTCTTGCTCTTTTTATACAGTTTGCCAGTCTGTGTCTTTTGATTGATGGATTTAGGCCATTTATATTCAATGTTATTGTTGAGAAATAATTTTTATTCCCTATCTTTTTTTTTTTTTTTTTTTTTTTTGGTACTGGGGATTGAACTCAGGGGCACTAAACCACTGAGTCACATCTCCAGCCCTATTTTGTATTTTGTTTAGAGACAGGATCTCACTGAGTTGCTTAGGGCTTCACTATGTTGCTGAGGTTGGCTTTGAACTCACGATCCTCCTGCCTCAGCCTCCCAAGCCACTGGGATTACAGGTGTGTGCCACTGCGCCCAGCTTCCCTATCATTTTGATTTAGTTTTGGTTTTTAATTTGAATTAGTTTCTCCTTTGATTGATGATTATTCTTCTAATGTAGTTCCTCCCTTTGCTGGATTTCAATTTTATTTTTAGTTTTTTCTTCATGAAATATTTTATTGAGTATGTTTTGTTGTACAGGTTTTCTAGTTATGAATTCCATTAACTTTTGTTTATCATGGAAGGTTTATATTTCATTGTCAATTCTGAAGCTTAAATTTCCTGGGTATAATATTTTTGGCTGGCATCCATTTTCTTTCAGAGCTTGTATATATCATTCTAAGACCTTATAGCGTTTAGGGTCTGGTTTGAGACATCAGCTGAGATCTGGTTTGGTTTCCCTCTAAATGTGACACATAATTTTTCTCTGTCAGCTTTTAAAATTCTATCCTTATTGTATATTAGGCATTTTCATAATAATGTGCCTTGGTGTGGGTCTGTTGTAATTTTGTGTATTTGGGGTCCTACAAGCCTCCTGTATTTGATTTTTCATTTCATTGTGAAATTTTCTGATATTGCATCACTGAAAAGATTGTATTCCTTTGGTTTGTATCTCTGGGCCTCATCTGTGCTGATAAATCTTATATTTGGTCTTTTCATTTTATCCCATATTTCTTGGAAGTTTTGTCCATGGTCTCTAAATATCTTTTTTCCATGGTCCACTTAATTTTCAAAGTGTATGTTTTGTCTTTGTTGCCTGAAATTGTCTTCCAAGTGGCATAGTCTGCTGGTGATGCTTTCCATTGAATTTTGGCTTATGGATTTCTTCATTTTGAGGATTTCTGCTTGATTTTTTTCCCCAAATCTCTCTCTCTTTATTGAAGTGATCTATCACTTCCTGTATTTTCTCCCTGATTTTACTCCTTACATCATCCTTTACCTCACAGATCAGTTTAACTATGAATATTCTAAACTCCTTCTCTGACATTCCTTCCACTGTGGTGTCAATGGATTCTGCTATATTGAAGTATTTTGGTTTGTTTGGGGAAATTTATTCCCTTGCTTTTTTATGTTTGTGTATCTACTCACCTAACAGTATGGCTCTGAGGCAGTAGAGTTTCTACCCTGTGGATTGTAGCAACCCTGAAGGTTTCCAGTACCTCACAGTTTAGAGGGAGACAAATAACAACAACCACCAATGCAAACAATACACAGCATTAAACCAAATAGTTCCTGCTATGACATGTACACTATTAATTGTTACAATAAACAGAAATAATGTGATCAGTTATTGCCTATTATAAAAACAGTAAGTTTGCAAAAGGGCTTACAATTTTGAAAGGTGGACGGGGGAGAACAGAAGTGATGTATCATGTGATGATTATGAGGGAGGAAAAGAACAAGTAGAAGTAAAAAATTGAAGGGTGAAAGAGACAATAATAGAGTCAGTAGCAGAAGAAAAGAAAGAATCAAGTGAAACAGATCAGTTATAGGACAAAAATGCATAAAATAAAAATTAAAAAATAAAAACAAAAGAAAACAAAACAAAGCCAAAATATATTAAATATCCTAGTTTTCAAAATACTGATCCATGAAAAATAACCACCTTTAAAAAATGCTGGAAATGGTAACCAGGTGTGGTGGCACACACCTATAATCCCAGTGACTTGGGAGGCTGAGGCAAGAGGATCGCAAGTTTGAAGTCAGACTCAGCAAATTAGCGAGGCCCTAAGCAACTCAGTGAGACCTTGTCTCTAAATAAAATACAAAACAAAACAAAAAAATAGGGCTGGGGATGTGGCTCAGTGGTGAAGTGCCCCTGGGTTCAATTCCTAGTACTAAAAAAAAAAAAAAAAAAGCTAGAAATGATAACAAACTAAAAATAAAAAAGAAATACGAATATGTATAAGTGTATAAGTGTCTGTGAATCATTTAGGTCACAAGTGAACAGAGAAGGAAAGGAGGGAGTAGGGAGATCTCAACGAAAAGTTAAATAAGTGTTTCCATTGGAGTTCAAAAAACTCTCATCTTTCCCTCTCAGCAGCATTAGGTGGAGTGGGCTGGAGTGTCATGTCTACTGTACCTTCAGGGTGGGCTTGCTGTAGTATTCTGTGAGAGGAGACCCCACAAGTGGAGCTCCTACAGGTGGAGTTTAGGCTTAGGTAGGCTCTAGGTTCTTTGTTGAATGGCAATTGGTCTGAAAATTTTATATCAGCACATCCCTAGGACCTAGCAGTTGCTAGTCCATGCTGGGAGACTACACCCCAGGGATCTCCCTGGGTTCCACTCATGTGGTGGAAGAGCCAATCCTTAGTCCCCTTCATAACCCGCAGACCCTGCATTTCCTGGTCTTTCGGTTCAGTTTCCAAATTCAATCACTCCTGCCCCTGCCCTTTTGAATCCCTGGCTGGCTAAGTCTCTCCCAGCTGGTCTTGTTGAGGGCCAGCCAGGGGAGGGCAGGGCTCAAGGGGGAGGTGTCAAGAGGGAGGGTTGGAGCCAGGTATGTTTCCATGACCTGTATTCCCCTGTGTAAACCCCTCTCCACATTTAATTTTCTCCTGGTCACTTAAGCACTCTCTGTATCATGTTTGCTCAGCCTGTATTTTGTGCCCAGCTTGAGTTTGCCAGGAATCAGCTCCCCCAGCTTCTAGCCCCCACACCATGGCTGCAAAATGGCTTTTTCCTCTGTCCTCTGTGGGTAGGTGGGAAAGATGTGGCTTCTTACCCACACAAGGATGTTGGGCAGTGTGCCTTTCAGGTTGGTATGATCTCTGATCTCTCTGTACCCAGACATGCCACAGGCCTTCTGAAAATGTGGGTTCCTTTAATTCCCTTATGCCCCCACTTTGCTTGTTGGGGGACCACTCTGGCTGGTAGCTGCTAGGCAATGGCAGCAACAGTGTTGGGGGATTTCTTCCTTATTTTATTATATCTAACCTCCTGAGTCCCGTGTCTGTTTTGAATGTCCAGTATTAATTCCCCTTTTTCCACCCACCTTGCTGAGAAGCTGCCTATCTGCTTTTTTGGTTTCATACCATGGAGCAGTCAGGAAAGTGACCTCTTCTCTTCTGCCATCTTGAAAACACCTCTGTGTGTATCTTTTGAACAAAGCTAGTGATCTCAATTTTGTGTCAAATGTCTCCTTATTTTCTGCAACTACAGTATTACTTTAATTAGCAAGAAAATTGGAAACATCTCTTGACAAGTGTATAAATTTTAGGTGTGTCAGGAAAAAGCCTTAGAAGAAGATGCTTTGGGTAAATGTTAATCAAATAAAGTTGGGGTTACAAATTGAAATTCTGACAAATACAATTTGAGGCAACAAACACACAAAAATATCTTACAAATTAATAAAAGAAATAAAGATCAAGAGGAAATGACAAATATGAACATATGTGCATCTAACAATATAGTCTTGGATTACATAAAGCAGGGCAGTCCAATAGAACTTTCTGCAAGAAAATAAATTCTCTATATCTATACTGTTCAATTCAGTAACCACTAGCAATGTGCAACTGTTGAACACTTGAAGTTGGCTAGCATGACTGAAGAATTAATTTTATTTAATTTCAGTTAGTTAAAATTTAAACAGCTATATGTGATTACTAGCTACTATATTCTACATCGGACAACAGGTAAAACAACAACTGAGAGAATTATGAGGAGAATAAAGAAATGGGTTAGCTGGGTGCAGTGGTGCGCACCTGTGATCCCAGCTACTCAGGAGGCTGAAGCAGGAGGATGGCAAGTTCCAGGCCAGCCTGGGCAACTTAGTGAGACCCTATCTCAAAATGAAAAATAAAGAGTGTGAGGATCTAGCTCAGTTGAAGAGCACCCGTGGGTCCAAGCACTAGTCCTTGGATTGGGGTCGGGGAGGATTGATGAAGAAAGCAAGAATGTCAGCACTGAGTTGAATTTCTCCACAATAATTTTTACCATTTCTGGGTTTTTTTTGTTTTTGTTTTTGTTTTTGGTACTGGGGATTGAACCCATGGCACTCGGCCACTGAGCCACATCCCCAGCCCTATTTTGTATTTTTTTATCTAGAGACAGGGTCTCACTGAGTTGCTTAGGGCCTTGCTAAGTTGCTGAGGCTGGCTTTGAACTCACAATCCTTCTGCCTCAGCCTCCCAAGTGCTGGGATTACAGGCATGTGCCACCACACCGGCACCATTTCTGTTTTTACTTCCTGTTTTGACCCCGAAAAGTCAGACCATTTACACAGTTTGATAACAAATAGACATATTCCACTATTTACATTACTGATTCCATCCTCTCTCATCCTGGTTCATGGTTTATCATGTTTCAGGCATTGAATAAAGTATTTTCCTCCTTTTGGAACCTTGGGTCAATATTTGGATGTCCCATTGGATCGGAGTCAGGAAGCAGCAGGACCACTCTCCACACTCTAAGTGCCCATGACACCTCGCCCCTCTCCAACCAGGGCCCTGTCTCTCCTCCTCCTCACAGACAGCCTGTGCCCCAGGAGTAGCCTGTACTTCCGGTCTTCTCTTCTCCTTCTGCCTTTCCAACGTGCTGGCTGTGTCCTCAGGACTTCACTGAACTCTAATGAGGCTCTCAGTGACCTTCTGATGGTCAGAGCCAATGGACACCTTCCAGTGCTGATCTTAAATGACTTCTTGGCAGCATTTAATCATGTTGATCATACCCTCCTGGAGCTCTCTTCCCTGCCATCATTAATCATTGTGAACAGAGCCTTCCCTGATTCCTTCCACCTCGCTGTCTACTTCTCTGTAGATTGCTCTTCTCCCTGCACTTAAATACCAGGGTTCCCACAGCACTTCCTCTGCAGCCATCTTTGCTTCCTGCTCTCTGCCTTGTCTCCATGAGGATTAAATCTGTGACTTCACTGGCTCCATTAGTAGCAGACTCTCTAGCCTCTTTCTTAAGCTCTATCCCATTTGATTGGACAATCCACCTGTTCTTCAAATGGAATCTGCCCCATGTCTTCCCAGCATCTTCATCGCCATCTTAACTTTCTTGTGAATTTCTCATTTAGTTTTATGACTCCCTCATCTACCCAGTCTCTCAAACTGGAAACCAGTGCTTTCTTTGACTCTCCTCTCTTTCACTTCCCACATCCAATAATTCTCTAAATCTGAAAGATTGCATATGCGTCTATCATCTTCATTGCTTCTGCTCTTGACCTCAGCATCTCTCTCCTGGATTTTTTTGCATTTTCTTCCACTAAACCCCCACCCACAATCTGACTGTCCCTCATGCTTCATTTTCTACTGCTTTCTTAAGTCAGAAGTTTGACGTTGGCCTGTTCAAAATATCTTCCATAGTAAAGTCTGGCAGTTATTTTGTTGCAAAGTATTAAGTTCTTCTTTTGGAAATAGATCATTCATATTTGAGACCTTCTCCTTCCCCATAACATGCAGACCTTATAGGATCATAAATCAAGACTTCCTGACCTTCCTGAAATGGACTGACTGGTCTGTTTCCAAGGACACTGAGTCTTGTGTGGATTGATTCAAGGATGCAAAAACTGTCCATTTATTTGAGCAATAGCCCTCTGACAAGCAGTCTCACTAACCAAGCCATGGTTCCTGCTTTTTCAGTACTGGGGATTGAACCCAAAGGTACTTTACCATTGAGCTACATTCCCAGCCCTTTTTAGTTTTTATTTTGAGATAGGGTTTCGCTAGCCCAGGCTGGCCTGGAACTTGTGATCCTCCTGCCTCAGCTTCCCAAGATCATAGGTGGCAACACTGCATTCAGCTCTGATTCCTGTACTTTTCTCAACCCTTCTCATGAGGTGCTTCCCGACTCCACTCCCAATTCTTTGAATTATCAGTTATTCTTCCCCAAAAAAAAATCCCTGAGGATTTTTAGGGAAAATTAGCCAAAAATTTATTTCTGTTGTTTGCAACTTGGAAGCCTGTTGCAAACTCCAAACCCATTGGTAAGTCAGGCAAGCCTTACAGTGAGTGGCTACCTCTGGCTTCTCCGGCATAGTGTCCAATCATGTCTTCCTGCACCCTTTGTTCCAGCCTCTCTAGAAGAACAGGCCACATCCCAACACACCACACCTGGAAAATTACTTTCTTTCCTCCCTTAAGACTTAACTTGTGCCACTTCTATGCAGCCTCTCTGGCACATTCCACCTGAAATTGCCTCTTTATGTATCTAACCCCATCCCCAGCCTGGCACACAGTAGATGATCAATAAGTGCCACTCCAAGCCTCAGTTTCCTCATCTAGAAAATGAGGTAATAGCATCTCCTTTGATACACCAAGGTCCTTGATTGTAACCTACAGAAAGCATAAAGCATCTCTACTAACTTAAGCAGAAAAAAAGATCTACTGGAAGGACACTGGGGAACCTGAGAATGGGCAATTAGGGAGCCTGGAGGAACAGGTTCAGGTGGAGAAGAGGCTAATGGGCAGCAAGGGCCCAGCTATGGGAAAGCTGGTTCAAGCATGTGACCATTGGCAGTGCACACTGAATGCCACAGTGACCTGACCTGGTGTCTGAGTGTCACTCTTTGATGTGTGTCCCGGCTGCACTTGCAGGGAGAGGTCCAACATTGAGACCTCATCCAACATTAAGCTTCTGTACTGAGAGTGAGGACCAGTCTTTTGCCAAGACTTCCTTCATGGGGACATCTTCCAATATGGAGGAGGACAGTTCAGGTGCCCACTGATCTCCTCCATGAAGGTGACCATCACACTGGCCATTGGGCTGAGTAGTACATGAGATGGTGCATGGCCCAGGGATCCTCAAACATTTCTGCCCAAGGCAAATATTTCTGCTGAAGGTAGAGGGATGGAATGTACACTTGTCAGGAGGTCCAGCCTGAGCCTCAGGCTGCAAGCTCCTGTTATAGTCATTCGACATTTATTAAGCCATGTGACAGGCCCTCTTCCCTGCACCAGGAATACACTGATGGGCAAAATAGACAAAACCTCTCCTCTGGTGAATCTATATTCTAGTTTTCATCTTTGGAGTCTCATATTTTACTTAAACACGAGTTCAGATGTTTGCATTATATCCTGTAAAGGAGCCATAATAATATGCACATAACATATCAGGGTTTGCTTCAATATAAAAGTAGTGGCTTCCTACTAAAAGGGCAGAGACACCCT
The DNA here is from genome assembly GCA_020662805.1 of Glaucomys volans. Lineage (NCBI taxonomy): Eukaryota > Metazoa > Chordata > Mammalia > Rodentia > Sciuridae > Glaucomys > Glaucomys volans. Next base: position 43,367 of record JAJEJO010051223.1, read on the forward strand.
GGGCTGGTGTTGCTGCTGCCCTATTTGTGCGAAGAGATGGAAAACTGCTTTTATGTACTTACATTTAATCACATTTTGCTTGACATCAACAGTAAAGCTTAAACTGAGTTTGTGGGTGGAGAGAAGAGGAGAGAAATCCCACGGGGAGGGGCAGAGGGTGAGGGACAATGAGGGGGACCCTGAAGAGACTGGTAGGGACAAACACTCTTGAAAGTCCCTCCTTCTGCTGGAGGCATCGGAAAGAACCACACACTCTTTCTTTAAGGGGTTCATGGAGAGCGGTCTCAGACGCCAGCGAGGCTGCTATTGGGTGGCAGCAGTTCTGGCCTGGTGGGCCCCTGGCTCCTGGCTCATCATAGGCTTGGCCACCGTGGTCATCAGGTGGCCCGGGGGGTGGTGTGCAGCTGGCAGAAATGTCCAGCCAGGAGCCAGAGGGGGGGCAGCTGCAGCCAGGATGAAGGGAGCGCCCTCCCTTGGCAGGGTCTGAGAGGTGGTGACGGCTCTGGGGTTTGCAGGGCCAGATGTGGGGTGGGAAGGAGGCCCAGAGGGATCCGCCCGCCCCATGATGGGTGGTTTGGGAGGGCTTTGCTGCCTGAGGAAACTTGCCCTCCTTCCCAGGCACACAGCTGAAGGGATTTATGAAAAACAGATGCTAGCTGGAGCAGGGTGAGGGGAGGTCTGGCTCTGCACCCTGAGGGGAAGGGGTTGGACTGAGTTTCCCTCCCTTCCTCCTCTGGTCAGAAGCAGACCCAGAAAGACCAACTGGAGTGAACCTTACCAGCCCCGCCTGGCCACAGAAGAGGCCCTCGAATTACAACTCACGTGCTTTGTCAGCTAAAAAAGCTCTGGGAGGATAGCAATCATACAGGGCAACATACAGAATGCTCACCGCATGCCAGGTACTGTTTTAAATCCCTTTGCTGCTCCAGCAGTCCTACGAACTACGCCCCCATTATCTCCATTTTCAGTCACAGAGAGCTTAAGGAACTTGTCCAAGATCACACAGCTGGTAAGTGGCAGAGCTGGGATTTGAACCAGAGTAGTTGGGTTCAGAATCTTAACCCTTGCTTAGCATTGACCTTGCACCTTATACCCTAGAGGCAGAAGGTAGTCAATATTTTTTCAGCACTAACTGTCTAACGAGGTGAATTGTTACCCCTATTTCACTTATCTTCAAGGATACTATTATTGTCATTCCTATTTAGTAGATGATGAAACTGAGGGTCAGAGAGTACATCTTGTAACATGCTCAAGGTCGATAGTTACTCCATGGCAGAGTCTGAATTTGAATACAAATCTGTCTCGCTGAAAAGCTAGTCCCATAATAGCACCTCAATAAACATGGAGACCCTTCCCTGTCTCTGAGAGCAGGAGTCATCCCGTGGATTCCTGTCTGTCCTGGTCTGGCTGCAGTTCTCCACTCAGGGGTCCTGCAATGCTGCCCCTATCTCAGCCAGACCACTTCCTGTTGGTAAGCCAGCCAGAAAAAGCCAGTGTGGAGACAGGGCTAAGCGGAGCCTCTACGCCTTCTCCCCAGCCCGCTGCCGGCACTTCGGGACACGAGCCAGCGCACAGACAAGGGCTGCATGGACGGGCGGCCTGCGGCTGGCCCCGGAGGGCGGGCAGCCAGGTGCCCGCGGCCGCAGCAGAGAAGGGCCCCTCTTCTCTCCACTCAAAGGTGGATTGAGGAAGGCTGGCTCCGTGATTTTTCCAAGAAGCTCGTCGGTGAGCCAGAGAATGGGAACATCTGTGCCCTGGGCCCCGTCCTGGACTCGGCTCAGGCCACAGTCTGGGGCTGGCGTCGGCTGGAGACAGCCCTGCGCGGAGGAGGCTCTGTCCTGCTGCACGGCGGCCGGGGCGGCTCCTGGCTGGCTGGTGACGGGCAGCCGCCGGCCTCGCCCTGGGGAGGGAGCCAGGCCCGGCGGGGCCGGGAGCACGGCGCGGGCGCTTGGGCACCGGGGCTTGCTGGGGGAGGTCCTGGACACCGCGCACGCGGGCCGGGGGCCACCACTCCCCCTCCCCACTGCCCGTCCCGAGTCCGCGCCCCTCCCCCTCCGCCCTCGGAGTCGGTGTTTCCGGTCCTTCCTTGTCTCCCGCGCCAGCCTGCCCATCAAGGCTGGGGAGAACTCAGAGACTGCTCAACTAGTTCTCCCCAGACACTTTTTGCACTTAGTGTATTTTAAAATTTTTAAATTTAAAGGCAATGTATTTATATGGTTCAAAATTTAAATGCAATAAAATGGTATTTGTGGATAATCCCCCTTTTCATTCTCTCTTCCCTTTGCCCCGCTTCAGCCCCTCCCCCCCTACTGCAGAGGGAGCACATTAGCTTCAAGTGTACCTTTCCAGAGTTTCTTTATGCAAATTAGTCATATATAGGTACATTTATTTTTATTTCTCCCTTTTTATTATGTAAGAAATAACATACTGGACTGGGGTGGTGGCTCAATGGTAGAGCACTTGCCTAGCCCTGGGTTCAATTCTCAGCACCATATATAAATAAATGAATAAAATAAATGTCTATCAACATCTAAAAAAATAACATACTAATACTATGTAGTGGTCTATATTATGCTTTTGTGAGGGTACTGGGAATTGAACCCAGGGGTGCTCTACCATTGAGCTACATCTCCAATCTTTTTTATCTTCTACTTTGAGACAAGGTCTTGCTAATTTGTCCAGGCTGGCCTCAAACTTGAGATCCTCCTCTCTCAGCCTCCTCAAGTCACTAGGATTACAGATAGTACACCACCATGACCAGCTTACATCATGCTTTTTTAACTTAAAATATTCCAGAAACAATTTCTTAGTACTGTTTTGAGAGTGTCTTTATGTTTCCTGCTGTATAATGTTCCATTTGGTGACTGTTTCAAGATTTGTTAACTAGATTCTAAAGATGAACACCTGAGTGGTTTCCAATGTTTTTGTTTGCTTGTTTTTGTTTTTTTTTTTTTGGTACTGTGGATTGAACCCAAAGGCACATTACCACTGAGTTACATTTCCAGGCCTTTTAATTTTTTAAAATGTTTTTATTTTGAAGCAGGTTCCCACTAAGTTGCTCAGGGTCTCGCTAAATTGCTAAGGCTGGCCTTGAACTTGAGATCCTCCTGCTTTAGTCTCCCAAGGCACTGGGATTACTACTATTTTTTTCAAATGAAGTCTTATGTGGAGGCTTGACTTATGTTCAGCTTTTCCAATTAGAAAAGACAATGGGCAAGGTCAATCCAACTTGTGACCCCTACCAACCTTCAAAGAATTTCACTAGAATCCTAAGGCTCTGTGAAACAGCCTAAAACCCACAACTATAGCCAAAACTGCTCATTTTATAAATGAGAAACTGGGATTCAGAGCAGGGACAAGACGGATTTGAGGTCACAAAGTTAGATTGTGGCAGAACAGGAACTACAAAATGGACTTCACAACTCTATCCATATTGCGTCCCCAGAAGTCCCAGACCAGCCCTGTGGGACTGCTTGACCAGAATTGGAGGCAGATGTGACTGTGAGCCCAATCACAGAACAGCTGTGGACCCAGCCACAAACCACCCATGGCCCCATCTGTGGACCCAGCCACAGACCCGGCATGTACCCAGACAAGGGTCCCAGATGGGCCTCTCTCTTATTCTGGGCTTTCAGTTCTTCTTCCGCTCTCAGCAGCAAGAGCTTTGAGTTCACTAGAGAAAAGACAAACTATCCAAACAGGATGAGAGAATTAGAGTTGCTGAGCTGGACTCTGAAGAAATGGAAAGTCAGGAATGTGTAGGAACAAGGAAGTCTGGGAGGCCTCAGACTTGAGGCACATGTAAGCAATTTGTGTTTTTGAAAAGAATCACTGGAGAGTTTTTATAACTGGTAGTGACCAAGGAAACACATTTTATAAAAGAGAAATATGTTTACCACCAAGCGAAGGTGGAGGTGGAGGGAGGGTCTGTCTAATCAGAAAGGATTTAACTAACAGGATTGAGCAGGCCAAGAGGGAAAGAAGGGAGAACGTACAGAGAGAGCAAGGGAGGCTCATTTTGATCTGGAAGGCAGAATCTCCCTAATTGGCACAGCCCAGTCCAGGGATACTAGTAAGAGACAACGTTTGAGGGAACCGGGGGTCTCCGCCCTCACTAACCCCCATCTGGAGAGAGGAATCTGACTCACTCAGCTTTGAAGCAACCTCCTTATGACGTGTGGCAGGTGTGCAGTACGACCAGTGTTCCTGGTGTGATCCCAGCCCAGAGGATGCTGCTTCCGCACTTGTCAGAAGCAGGGCGTGGCAGCAGAAATACCACTGATCTGAGATCCAGGAAACCTGGGCTCCATCCTTGACCCTACCACACACAGGGTGACTCTGGACAAGTTATGCCTCCTCCCTGAGGTCCAGCTTCCCCTTCTTTGTGGCAAGAGGGCTGGATTCAACAGTGCTTTTAAACTTTCTTTACAGCTCCAAGGTGAGGGACTGTCCCTTGCCCTTGGGGTTGTGACAAATGACCCTTAAATCCTATCAGAGGGGGAGGGGTGGAGCTGCCATCCTCATGAACCTAATGAACCTGGACAGTGAGCCCCGCAGCAGTCACTGTGCTGAGCCATTCCTCCACATTCCTTTGCAAACCACTGAGGATGACCTGAGATGGAATTTCTCATCTTGGGGAGTGAGGCCTCAGCACACTCAGTTTGATTTAGGAAAATACAAGGATATGAGATTCTTGCACCTGGACTTGCGGGGTGGGTGCTTGTTTCCTAAGACTGACTTGCTGTGGCACCACCTCCTGGGTGGCCTCCCTACCTGCCCCTGTGGAGGGTCTCTGATGATTGCACACTGCTTCCCTGCAGGGGAGTGAGTGGTAGGTGTGGGCCTTCCCTGCCCCTCTGTTTGCCTGGTCCCTCTAGCCCTGGTGACAAAGGATGCTGGGCTTTGAGGCTTTGCCATTGGGGATAAGAGAGGAAAATAGTTTGTGCCTTCCTGTTGTCAGTGACCATAAAAGGCCCTGGCCACAATGCATGCAGGCTCATGTACTCACACACATGTGCATATAGGAGCCCTTCAGGAGCCATGAGACTGGGTGTTGGGCATTCTGAGTGGGGGCCCAACTACGTGGTGCCCCAGGCTGGGTCAAACCTTTAAGCTTTTTCTGAAGTGGAGGGACAGATGGGGAGGAGGGGACATCAGTGTCCAGGGGCCTGGTGGAAACAGCAGTATCGGTGAGGATGGGTGGCCAAACATCTGCCCAGCGGCCTCTGAGATGAGTCTGGGGCAATCAGGATAGTTGATTTGGGATCAATGGTTCAGATGCTTGGGTGATGGATGGCAAGCCAATCCAGTTCCTCTCCGCACCCATCACCCTCAGCCTCTTGTGAATTTTGTCTTGTCCCAAACTTTACAGCCAAGTTTTGGTCTAGCCTCAGAATGTTCCGGGGGTGTTGATGCCATGTCATTGTTTATGGAGACTGTGTAGATTGGGCCCTATTACAACAAATCCCCAAGCCTCTGAAAACTGAAAAGAAATAAAACATTTAATTTATTTAACACAATTTGACCTGAGTTGACACAGGGCCATTTGTTGATTTCACTTCAACTGAACGTTCTGAAAAGCAGCTGCAGGATCCCAATGTGTGTGAATCCAGTGCCCTCAGCCCTGGGGTGTTATGGAATGTGTAGCAGGTGCACTGGGTTACCTGTCTGAAAGTGGAAGGATTCTGAATTCTGGAGTCCATCTAACCTCAGAGTTTCAGAAAGTGATGGTGGGTTGTACTGCTGAACCCATGTTACAGATGCAAAAACTAAGGCTCAGAGAACTGGAGTGCCTTTCCCAAGGTTGCATGGCTAGGAAGAGTACCTCAGCCATGGCTTTTAGACCCTTTCCTGTGCAGCCCAAGATTTCAGCAGGGCCTGTGGGTGGGAGCTCAGAATCAGAGCAAGACATCCTGGAAACCCAGGACAGGCTTTGGATGCAGAGACCCACGGTCTTCAGGACCTCCACCTCCTTCCGAAACAACCTAGAGTCACATGTTTCCTGGCTACAGCCATCACCAGGAGCTGTCATCTGAGGTGGCCCATCCCTACTCAGAGGAGAGCAGGACCCTAGGAAGGGGGCAGAGTCAAAGGTGAACAGAGATGTGCCACAGGGTAAGAGCAATACGATGGTGGCCAATTTTGCCTTAGCATATGACTCTTCCCCATTCAGAAAGAGAGACAGACCCAGCAATACTCCAAGATGCAGCATTGTGGGGGATCCACAGAATAACATCAGGATAATGTTGGGCTTTTAAGTCCCAAACCTGTCATCCTCGTACAAGTCTGGAAAGATCTAGGAGTGGCGCTACCTGGGGGAAGATGTTCCTGACTGGGGAGAAGAGGGAGTTGGAAATGAACGATGAAGTTGTGCTTGGAGGTGGAAGCAGGTCCTTCACCACATCCCAGGAGATGGGGTGGGGACGTGAAAGAATGAGAAGTCTCCTTTAAGGGCAGGATCTGAGAGAGGAGGGTCTGGAGGCTGGCTGGGTGGAATTCATTCATAGTCTGAGTGGCCCTAAGTGGCAGGTTCCAGGTGCAAGCCTTCCCATACTGTGAGGGAGGCTGGGCATGGAACAGGGGCCTCGTGGGGTTTCAGTGTCATGACATGGGACGCTATGATGAGGGAGACAGGGAACATTTTCTCAGAGCCCATGGATGGCCAGACCACTTGGTCAAGGTGGTTCTACTACCAGGGGTACTTAAGTCTTCCACAGGGTCCTCCCAAAGGGGTGCTGGGAATGGGAACAAGAGCACCTCCCCAGCCCTGTTCTGTCCTCAGGAAGAGTTGCCCTGTTTCCAAGGCACTCTTGGCTGGGAGGTGATGTCCCACAGGTCTTGCAAGCCAGAATCCTGAGCAAACAGCCAGCTTCCTGTCATTGGGGGCTTTCTCACTTTCACTAATAATAACCCCAGGGCAAAAACTACAGCTGGACCGTGAGACAGAGCAAGCCCTAAGGCTGGGGACTCCCAAAGCTCCTTCAGTACCCATGGCCAGGGGGCTCTCTCCACTCCAAGGAGCTCCCATCCCCCTGGATCTCTCCCTTGAGATCCAGGCAATCTCAAGTCATCAACTTAACACTCGGCCTGCAACCTACGCTCTTAAATCATGTTTAGACACACAGTACTTCAAGGCGCATGTGTTTATAGGGCAAGTCTGTAGATCTTTTCCCATTTTAAAAACATGAGATTGTGTTACGGATACTTTTCTTTATCTTACTTTTCTGCAGCCTCTTACAGATGCCCCTTGTCCACTTCGGTTGTCACTGGCCCCTCCACTTCCCTTGGGACAGATCACCATTCTCTAGATTTGTGTTTCCTGCTCTGTGAGTCTCAGACCATAGGGGACCACAGCATTGTGACAAGGGTCTTTGCGTCCAAGTGTCCACTGTGCTTTCCAGTCCGATTTGGAAAAATGTTCTGTAAACTGTTAAAAATGTGCTCAAGACTGGATGTTTTGCTTATAAAAGTTCATCTGGGCCTCTTAAGGCTCCTGCAATAAATCACAACAAACTCGGGGGCTTAAAATACCAGAAATTGATCCTCTCACAGTTCTAGAGGCCGGAAATCTGGACTCATGGTGTCCACCGGCCTGTACTATCTCTGAAAGCTGGACGGGAGGGCGTTTCCCTGACTTGTAGCTTCTGGTGGCTCTTGGGCAGCTATATCACTCCAGACTCCGCTTCCATCTGCACATTGCCTGCTTCTCTGTCTGCAAAGGCCCTGTTTCCACACAAAGTCATGTTCTGAGCTTCCCAACAATGGTACATTAGAAGGGGTCAATGTGCACCCCACTGAAGTTCTTGAGATTTTCTAATCCTTCTCCCGTGGTGTTCATCCTAATGTGTGTGATGGTACTGTGTGTCTGTGAGCCTTTTGTAAATTTGTGTTCTGTTCATCTGAGCGCCTGTGACTCTCACCTTGACCTTCCCTCACAGTTTGGGTTCTTTCCTCATGTATTTTGTCACTCTTTAAACAGTCGGCTCAGTTTGGCAGGTCTCCTTTTTCCTGGGAGAATCCCTTGTTGCCTGGATTTTTGGAGCATCCATCCATCCTAAGTTTGTATTTGCTCCTACTTCGGGGCCCTCCAGAACAGAACACTAGTTCAGGGCCCTGATTTTGTTAATTTTTCAGGTTGGGAGATGCTGGCCCTCAGGGTCATGCACATTTGGGCCCAACTGTAATGTGAAAGACCTTGGATTTTGATCTCTCCCTGTGGGATTTTTTTTTCCACCCAAAGCTCACATGGAGACAGACCTGCAGCCCTGTCCTTTCCTGTTGCCAGTGGATGTGTTTCTCTTCATTCAGCCTCGCTCTGAGGCTGCAGGCCCAGGTGCTCTTGGCTTTGCACGTGCCATGTCTACCACTCTTTGCCTCATGCCCTCCTAAGCACAAAGACGCAGAGCTCCAGTGTGCTACGTCCAGTTCCCCCTTCTACCTCTTGCCAAGCAACTCAGCATCCACTCTGCCATTGATGATCCATGAAATCATTTCATCTGGAAACTCTTACCTCCCTACCCACCCCCCCTTTTTTTTTTCTTCATTAGCTCTAATTTTTTCTCGAAGACTTAACTCCAGTATCACCTCCTCTAAGAAACCTTCCTGGATTTCACCAGCTCTATCACCCACTGCTCCCAGACTCACAATTCTGAGTCTGCCCTGCTATGAAATATCATGGTATGGGCAGGATATCACAAGCTCCATAATCTTCCCTGAGCACCCTAAGCCAGGAGAGGTGAGGAAACGGTGGCAGGAGAAGCAGATAGGACCCAGCCTGGATGGCCTGAGGATCAGGGAAGGCTGATTTTAGCTATAAGGGTGATGCTTCATTGAAGTTATTGAATGTCCACTGTCACTCTGGCTTCTGGAAGGAAAATGGAAACAGAGGCCACCCAAGAAGTTGGGCAGCCATTTCAGAGGCTAGTTTCATAGTCCAGCAGTGTGATGCTGGGCCTAAGGCAAGGGCAACTCAGGGATGGTGGGCGGGGAAGATTGATGAAGTATTTAGGGAGCAAGCCTTTCATAAGTCTTGGTGCTATGGAAGGTCCAGGAAGGCCAGATGTTTGAAGTTCCCAAGAGCAGAAATAACCTCATCTCTCCGATCCCTTAACCATCTCTGGACCACCCTCTGGACCACCCTCAGGGTGCTCCCAGCCCCAGAGAAGCAAAACACTGAGTGCTTTGGGTAGGAAGTCTAAGGAAGGCAGACCCCAGGCCAAGTTCAGAGCCATAAATGTGGCTGCTACCTTCTGCAGTTTCCTTGAGGAGCCTCCCCAAATAAATGTATTCATCCTTCCCTTACCTGTGCCTGGCTTGTGTGTTTCAAGATGGTTTGAATTTTTTTCAAAAAATTTAAAATTCTCTGACAGGTTGGCCAATCCCAATGAATGGCCACACAGTCCAAGGTGACAAGAGCCCCTTTCACAGGTCTCAGCTGCACTGAGCTGGCTGAGCAGCTGGAGGGAGCAATTCATGAATCAGTTTATGTTAGAAGGTCAGTCCCTCAAAGCCTCCTCTGCCCCTGGAAGTCTGATTGAACAATGAGCAGCATTTGTGGTGATGAGACAGGAATGTCTGTATCATCTTAGGTGACAAGGAGTGCCACCCCCAGAAAGTTGTGATTACTGACTGAAGGTGTTCATTCAACCAAAATGTACTGTGTCCAGTGCCAGGGACTGTCCAACCCAGAGACCCAGAGGTGACTGCAGAGGACAGTGAAAAGTCTAGAGATAAAGGTAGCCAGGTGCAGCGGCACATGCCTGTAATGCCAGCGACTTGGGAGGCTGAGGCAGGAGGGTGGCAAGTTCAAGGCCAGCCTGGGCAGCTTAGTGAGACCTGTCTCAAAATAAAGAAAAGGGCTGAGGATGTAGCTCAGTGGTATAGTACCCCTGGATTCAATCCCTATTACTGGGGGTAGGAAGAAAAGGAAGAAAAGAAACTTGCTTGAATATTTTTTTGCAGGGGAGCGGTGGGTATTGGGATTGAACCCATGACCTCACTCCTGTCTATTTCACTTTTAACCCAAAGTCTCCCCAAAGTACTCGGGTCCAGAACCCCTTTGTATTGTAAAGCCTTTTACTATCCTAGGATATTTGCATGATGAAGAGCAGAGTTTCTCAAACTATCTGTGCTTGTTTTCCATCTGTCATAAATCTACACTTCTTTAAAATAAAAATTGCTTACTAGAAAAAAATGAAAAACATGAGCCAGGCGCTGTGATGCACACCTGTCATCCCAACGGCTAGGGAGGCTGAGGCAAGAGGATCACAAGTTAAATTCAGCCTCAGTAGCTTAGAAGACCCTAAGCAACTTAGCAAGACCCTGTCTCAAAATAAAAAATAAATTTAAAAAAGGACTAGGGATGTTGCTCAGTGGTTAGAAGTCCCTGTATTCACTCCTTGGTGCCAAAAAAGAAAAAGGAAAGACATGATATACAAATCCATGTTTTACTACTTTTACTGTACAAAAATTACACTTCAAAAATATAACTAGAACAAAAACAAAGAAAATAATTACATAATCATCCATGTTGCTAAAGTGTGTGTTAGGATAATCGCTGCAGAGAATTGCTATTGTAGTTATATCCATAATCCTAATGAAACAATGGAGCTCATATATATGATCAATTGATTTGCAACAAAGTTGCCAATGCAATCCATTGAGGAAAAAGAAGTCTTCTCAACAAATATGGTAGGAACAACTGAATATCCACATGGCAAAATACAAACCTTGACCTCTAGCCCATATCAGATACACGACTCAGCCCAAGATGGATCGTAGGCTAAATGCAACTGGCATAACTATCAAGCTTCCAGAAGAAATACAGAAGCATACATTCATGATTTAGGAGTAGGCAGAGGACCCAGAAAGCAATAACCACAAGAGAAAAAATATGATGAATTATATTTACTAAAATTAAAAGCTTCTGTTCATAAAAAGATACTTTTCAGAAAATGAATAGGCAAATCACAGACTGGACAAAATTATGTGAGCAGAGTCTGGGCTTGCACTCAGAGGTCACCTTGTGGTGCCCCCAGCACAGAGGTTTCCAAATATTCAAGGGGGCTCTGGGGCTACTGTCTTGAGGCCTAACAATGAGATTCTACTCCCATCACCATGGTCCTCTTTTCCTTATATGACTCAAGTAGTTTGGGGTACCCCATCATGTGACCTGATGGAAGGTAACAATTGAAACCTTGGGGAACAAGGATTGCTGCTGTATTCTGTGTTCTTTGGATTAAACCTTTTCAAGAGAGTTTTCTGCAGTCTGGAAGGTACACCCTGAAGAAACAGGGAATTCTTTCCTAAAACCAGGGGTTATAAGCAGCAGAAGCAAGAGTCAGGGAGAAATGTCTACATCTGACAGATATCAAGGTACCAAGAATTCAGCGGGAGCTGGATGCAATGGTACACACCTGTAATCACAGCAGCTTGGGAGGCTGAAGCAGGAGGATCACAAGTTTGAGGTCAGCCTCAGCCACTTAGGGAGGCCCTCAGCAGCATAGTGAGACCCTGTCTCAGAGGCAAGGTACTCCCGGGTTCAATCCCAGTACTGCAATAAAAAAAAAAGTATTTGGAATGTAGTGAGAAGCTATCATTGAGTTGTAATCAGAAAAGTAACAACCAAAAAACAGAAGCTTCTGGAGCTTCTAGTGTCACAAAGTGGCAGATATACAATCAGGGGTATTTCAAAAAGTGAGAGGAACCTTGAGTTCCAAGACACTTTGACCATATCCAGGTCATGTGTCAACCTGAGAAACAAGAGTCACCCACGGTAACTTCACAGTGACTGTCGGGAGATGAGGGGTCACGACCCCCATGGGAGGCCTCCACAGGAGATTTAGGCTCCGTGTGCTTCTATTCTAGCAATGAAGACAGTGAACTTGGCCACACTTGGGAGAAATAGATCACATGTGGAGTAATGTAGAGGGGAGCATGTTATGTGCCCTGGAAGCATCAGGTTACTCAGGCCAGGGCTCAAGAACCCTCCTTCCCTGGAAACACTGTGTGTGTCAAGAGTCAGAAGAGTAAGGGTGCTGAGCCCCCTGTGAGGGTCTCAAGGGAGAGAAAGGCAATGGTTCCCATAGCTCACTGGTAAAACTGAAAGAGTTGGGACTTGGAGAAACTTAGCTGAGCTTAAACTTGAGCAAGATAGTCCTCCCTCAGAGGGCCAAGGTCCACCCTGCCAGCACCACAGTTGTGCAATAGCAGCAGAGAAAGAGGAGACCACCCATTTCTCTGGCTGTGTTTCAGTCAGCTTTCTGTTGCTGTAACTAAATACTACAGATTGGGTCATTTATAATAGAAAAGAGGTTTATGCAACTCTCAATTCTAAAGGCTGGGAAGTTCCAGATTGGGTGGCCACAACTGGTGAGGTTGTTCGTGCTGATGGGGAATCTGCAGAGACCCAAGGCAGTGCAGGGCATCACATGGCAAGAGAGATGGAGTGTCCTTGCTCAAGTCTCTCCTTCCTTTCTTTTAAAACATGATACCTTTGAATTAGGACCCCACTCTTATGGTCTCATTCAATCCTGATCACCTCCCAAAGGTTCCACCTTCAAACACCAGTCAGATTGTTTCTACCCTCTCAATACCTCACAATGGGGTCAAATCTCAGCATGAGTTTTACTGTGGACATCAAACCATAGCAGGATGAAATACAAGTGGACTGACTCCCTGGCCCTACCTTGACTTCAGAAATTCTACTGCCTTTAAACATTCTGAAGGCAGAAAGGAGCCCTAAGGAAGACTTCCTGTTGGAACAATGCGGATGAAGAGAGCAGAGAGCTATTTTCCTTTGCTGGGAAAGAATAAGAAGGTCAATCATATTTGCATCTTTATTTGCAAAGTGGTTTATTCATTTACATGTTGTAGATGAGGAAATGGAGACCTCAGAAGATCCCAAGGTTAGTCAGTGCGGGAGCCTAACTCATCGGAGCTCCTGAGATCTGATCCTGCACCTTCTCTGCCCCCATTGCTGCCCACTTCTCATCTGCTCAAGACACAGCTCCTTGATTCACTGCAGACACAGTTTATTCCAAAAATAAATAAATAGATATAGATGATAGATAGATAGATAGATAGATAGATAGATAGATAGATAGATAAACAAACCTGTCTCCATCCTGGTTTTATTTTCATTTCTTCGACTTGCAGTGACAGAGCACAAGGGCTCTGGGAGAACTGTTCAAGCCACTGTCCTGATCAATATAGGTGGATGGAGGTCCTCCCTCCATCAGGAACCCTGACCCCCTCCCTCACAGCCCAGGCCCTTCAGGAAAGGCCAGCATGGGCCAGAGCCCACAAGCCCCAGGCACTGCTGGGAACTTGGCACTTAGGGGAATGTCATGGCACATCACACTTGTGTCTCTTCTATTGTGTTCCAAAGCAAATCAAATCTCTCCACATCGAGAAATGCAGGGAGCCCCTGAGACCTGCAGGGGTTGCTATGCATTTCGGGAGTTACACAGAACAGGAAAGTTGAATGTATTCCTCACACAGCACCTCTTACCTGCTCGCACTCAGGACGAATCAGCCTCTGCCTTCACCTGTTAGAACTCTTAGTTTTAGCTGTTGTACTGGAGAAGTAGCCCTAGGAGACAGGTGAGGATTTGTGGAGTTTTCTGCAGAATAAAAACCGGCATAGAAGGAATCCCCCGTGCCTCTTCTGTAACCCCAGCTGTCTTGCACATTTGTTGTAGCAGTTTTAACAGAACAGAGTGGTGCTAAACACGCCCCAAACACATGCACCTGCACTGCTTAAGCACCCACTATATGCTCAGCACTGTTCTAAGCACTTGCCATGTATCATCTCATTTCATCACCACAATGACCCCAGAAGAAAGAAACTACATTCTCCCCATCTTATAAATGAAGAAATGGAGGCCAAGAGAAGATCAGTAACTTATCCAAAGTCACACAGCTGGTAGCAGAAGAGTGGTCTTCAAGCAGGAATAGTGAAGCCAGAGGGAGGTGACAGTCCCACCACAACCAGGTGCTACTTTTGATGCCCCACCTAAGAAGGATGTTGAAACACTCAACTTTTCCAGAGAAGGTAAGAGAGCCCTGGAACTATCCCCTCTCCCTGAAGACTGTTGAGAAATTGGAAAAGAAAACATTCTAAGAGTGCACAATCTGTGGGTATGTGAAGATGGAGAGTGAGTGAAGTGTTCTGTTTTTCTCAAAAGTTGGGTGGCGGATACCAGGAGTGCAGCAGCTACCTACTGCTGGGTAACAAATTACTCCAAAACTTAGTAGCTTGAAGCAACCACCCTTTATCATCTCACCATTTCTTTGGGTTAGGAATACAGTTTAGCTGGTACCTCTGCTCCTGCATCTCTCATGAGGCTGTGGTCAGGATGTTTTCTGGGGTTGTGGTCATCTGAAGTCATGGCCATTCTTCAGTAACCCAGTCTCAGAAGTGACACCCCATCCCTTGGGCATATTCTACCTGTTAGAAGCAGTTGTTGGACTGCACACAAGGTGATGGGATGACACAAAGGTAGTCACACTACCAGGAACAGACTACAAGGACTTCTTTAAGGAAAGTGTAGTCCAGTAAGAGAGGAACAGTGAAGTGTGGAATTTCCAAGTGTGGGCTCTGGGGTCAGATGAGCCCAGATTCAAATTCTGACTATGGAATTTGAGGCTGTACTTCTCTGAGCCTCAGTCTCTTTATTTATAAAATAGGACGCTTACAATAGCTATACAATTGGAAGGATGGTCATGAGGATTAAATGAGGTCTCACACTTGCTATATTGCCAGCTGCTAAATCCTCCTCCTCCTCCTCCTCTTCCTCCTCCTCCTCCTCATCATCATTGTTGCTTTGTCACAAGAGAATCATTCTTTTCTCTTAGTAAGCATCCTATCGGTGCAGGTGGCTAACCCAGGAAAGGGTCCTACATGGGTAAGAGTTGCAAGATGCTACAAATGATCTTAGTACTTGGGGACACTCTTGCTTTGCATCAAAGTTCACTAAGATGTGCTGGCTGCTGACTGCTTAAAGGATCCCTCAATATTTGCTGCCTCTGAATTGATTTCATTACCACTAGCTAATGAGTCATAACCTGCAGCATTTGAAGACATAGGCTGAGTTCCACTCTTATTTTTTTCATTGGGACTAGTGACTTGTACAAGAGCACAAAGCCACTTAATGGCAGAGTCAGGACTAGTACCTGGCCTGCAGGATCCAGTTTCTGCTACTTGTGCACTTCTGGGAGGTCTGGAAAAGACCCTCCCTTCTCCAGGGAGCTGACATCCTGGCATGTGTTGGGAAGAGATACCTGGGTGAGTCATGGCTACAACAGCAATTACAACCAAACCTCACACACAAAGACCGTGAATGCACACTCAGCCCCTCTGCAGATACAGTGGGATCTCACAAGCAATCGGCATACAGCTCAGATCAGCAAAATGTAAAGCAAGGTGAGAGCACCCCCAAATAATGACATCATAGCCTCTTTATGTTAACTGAAATCTGATTGGGTAGTAAGATAGGTCAGGCATTTGCATGGTAGAAAATTTATGCCTCAGAAAAGATCTCATGGAAACTTCTATGGCTCTGAAATTCTTCGAGCTTGCAATCCCACAGACATGTCTCTCAAGACTGAAATGCCACCTCCACTGCCTTGCCTTACTGCCCAACTTCTTGTTCCTTTGCTTCACCATGGAGTTCCCCAGAACCCCATGCACCCTTGGGATAGCCCTTGCAGACATGGTAGAGTCAGCCTGGCCTCTGGGACAACGTGTGGTATAAAGGACTCATGCCAGAGTTATTACTCAAACAAACCGCCAATCTGAGGGCTGGAATAGCAGCAATTATTTAAGTATTCTTGGAAACCCTGAAATATTCTTTCTCCTACTTAGTCTGTGCTAACTTTTTCCTCTGGGCTTCTGAACAGACCTGCAATTGTCAGCACAGTCCCCTTCATTTCCTCCTCCCTGCCCCCAACGCACACACAGGCACACAGAAAAGAAACCTAAGGGCCAGGGTCTTGTGTGGGTTTATAGAAGTGGGTGATCACAGGGAAACTGAGCCTTCCTCTGCGACATCTATTTCTTGTGGTAGATTCCAGTTTCCTTGCAAGATGCAGGTGGAGGAGCCAATGGTGGTGAAGTGGGTGGGTTTGGAGTTTGAGGCTGGAGAGAAGGTTCCTCCTTAAACTACTCAAATCCCTGGAAAAGAGACTCAGCAAACGCCGCTGGATACAGTTGCCTTGTTCACATTGGATTCCAACAGTGGGCGCCCTTGATTCCCGTGGCCAGTAGGCGGCGCCCGTGTGTTTGGACCTAACGTGATGGAGAGATGACTACTTCCATCTTCTGAGCGTGTCACTGAGTTGTCTCTCCTGCAGTGGCCCCTGGTGACCGTGGCTGCCACCCAGACCAGCTGCTACAGAAGACTGAGCCCCATTTTTTCCTCCAACGCCGCCGACTAAGAGAGGGAGGGCTCGTCTGGCGACTGCCGTCTTCTCCTGCGCATTTTACCTGGGGTCTCCCGTGACATCACTTCCTCCGTCTCCCTCACCCCTTTCCTAGTCATGGAACCCGTTGCACCAGAGCTAATTGAAACAAGACGTGGACTTTCATGTTAAAGTAGCTTCAGCGGAGAGGCGAGGGCTGTTTCTGGAAAATGTTAACACTTTCCTGTTGCACGCCAAGCGCTCTTGGAACTGAGCTTCAAACGAAACCTCATCTGTAAAATGAGGGGGTTGGCCAGGCCCAAAGAGTCCTTCTGGCTCTGACAGCTCATGCCACTATGAAAAGAAAACCCAACTGAGCCCTGGTTGGGGGAGCCGAGGGCCACTTCTGGTTCACAGTGATGTTGTCACAAATAAAGTGGTTGTGAATCAGTTCTTATTTTAAGCCTCACAGCTGATACATTAATTTCTATTTTATAGGCCACACTCTGCATAATTCCAAGAAAATCACTCAATCAGAGGCTCCACTGACGTCACCAACCACCAGATAGGAGGTCCCAGCCGTGCAAACCCAGGCCCAGTTGGAGGACTTGGTGCCCCGTGGAAAGGAGGTTGTTATGCTTGGGGCCCTTGGTTGTCATGGAGATCACGCTTCTCCCTCTCCATTCACCTTCAGGAGTCTGGAGTTTGGAGGACTCCGACCTACCCATTCTCAGACTTGAATTTAGTGTGTCCAATCTTTAGTGGAGCAAATCCATTGTTCCTGAAGAGATCCTGAAGGCAGAAAAATCTTTACTTTCTGGAGAGCCAGACAAACTGAATTCTGGGATTTTGACCTTCACTGTCATATAATTTTGCTTTGAATGTTTATTGTTTGTTTGTTTTTATTTCTTATGGAGTTTTCGCATTTGGGTCTCAGTCTTCCTGAGACCTCCTAAGCTCTTTATTAGGAAAAGGGGAAAAAGATCTCTTTTTTAAGACAGAGAGGAGAGAGGTTTATAGTCATTTAAGCTGGGAAGCCAAAACCACAGAATAGAAAAATGTGTTTAGAGGAGACCTGCCAGGAATTAAAGGAACCACAGTGAAGACCAGAAGGCAGTTTCTAAATTGACAAAGAAAGGCGCTTTCCCTCTCCATCAGTGTGTTCAATTATTTAGAATTCTGGAATCTCCACATTGAACAAGACCTGAGAGGTCACCTGTCTGAGTTCCTTTCCTCCAACCCTAGTGGTGGTCATTCTTCCCTACTTCATTGGGCAGCTGATTGTATGTTCTTAGAACTCAGTTGGAAAACAATCTTAAGTTCTTAGACTGAGCTTGGAATTGGCCTGTCTGTAACTTACATCCACCAGTAGCAGGTCTGTTCTCAGGAGATCCATGCAGAGAAAAAACCAAATTCTAGCCCAAGTGAACTTGGATAACACCCTTATTACAACTCTTTTAAATATTCAGAAGCAGCCATCCTGTCTCTCTCTTTTGGCCAAATACCCTTGATTCTTATAACCGTTCTTCCTTGATGACGTTTCCAGACCCTTCACCATCCTTGCCACTGGTCCCTGGGCATTTTCCAAATTGTCAGCTTCTCTCTTACACTGTGGCAGGGCCCCAGGCTTGATACTTCCTAGTGCTCTGTTGATGGGTGACAGATGTAAGGACAAGTTCTAACCCAGAACTGCAAAACCACATGCAGATGTCATACCAGAAACTGGCCACAGGAACACATCCTGTTCTGTCATCAGGGAAAATCTTCGAGCAGTTGACAACTGCTGTGGACTGCATGCTACATGTCCTTCACATGTGTCTCTAGAAAATTAGAGTACGGTCAGAAATTATTTCTTTTTCGTTCAATGAATGCTTTAGATCAATACTAAGCATTGATCTAAAATCCTACTACTGATCCTGGAGGAGAGGCTGTGGAGATATGATAATAAGCAGGCCAGTCTTTACCATTGAGGATATTAAGTAGAATAATCCACAAAAGACGAACTGGCCCAGGTGTGCTGGTTCTAAGAAAGTTTGGAAGAATTCTGCTTGTAATCAAAAAAGCGTAACTATAGATGTTTTGAGGTGGAAGGAAACTCAGGAAAGTTTGACTTTGGATCTCTTGGTTTATAGATGGGCAAACTGGCTCCAGAATTTGTTTCCCTCACCCAGTCATTCATCTCTCTATCCCTCAGCTAGTGTACTTATTGAGCAGCTACTGTGTGCGAGGTAGTGTTGAGGGGGAGTCCAACATGAAGAGCAATGCAAAATAAAGGATGGTAAGAACTTGTTAATGTATGGCTGAAGATCTCTGGTTGAATTATCTGGCTAAGATAATCCAGTTAGTTAGCACTAGATCCAGAGCCAGAAACCAGATTTAACTCAGAGTATGGGGCTCTTTTCAAAGCACCTCTTTATCAGTGATAAGTGACTAGATGGTACATGACAGAGCACATGCTACATTTCAGGGGACCCTATGCAGACAGAATCCCTTTTAGACGTTTCAGATGATATGGCTGTTGCTAAGGAATGTGCTAACATTATAGAATCAATGTTTCAACACTGAAAACGCAATGGATAAACTAGTGGCAAAAACCTTCTGAGTTTCTCACCCAGGGGCATGGACAGTTCCTTTCCAGACCCTTCAGTCAAGAGTGCCCCTCGCCCACAGTCTACCAAAATGCTCTCTTGGTAGAGAGCCAGCCGATTTGCTTTCCTTGGTTTTACTGTTCTTTGTGCTCCACAAGATTCCACAGAAGTAGAGAGTAGATTGGTTTTTAGCAGAGACTGAGACTAGGAGCATATATTTTAGTAGGAATGGTGAGGGCGATAGAGAAGTCTAGTAACAGGTACCAGATTGGGGGTGGGGGAGTAAGTTCTAGCTTCTCCAGCAAAGCAGAGTGACTGTGGTTCACAGAGACTCATCACATATTTTGTGAAAAACTAGAAGGCAGGAGTTTGAAGATTCTCAACACAAGGAAATGATAAATGTTTAAGGAGAGGAAAATACTAATTACCATGATTTGATCATTTCACATTGTGTAAATGCATGGAAATTATGACATTGTACATGTACCCTGCAAATATATACAATGGTTATGTGTCAATGAAAAGGAAAAGGAAAAGAAAAAAAGGAGTGTCCTCCTCCCTTGGTTGCTAGGAAGTTACATGCTTCTCTCCACCGACTCCACCTTCTCAGCAACTTCACCACGAACATCCTCAAGCTTCTGCTCTCTGTTCTTTCTCTCTCCTCCACTACCATTGCCATGTATGAAATTTCTGAATCTACATCCCTACCTGGATGAGCTCCAGCTGCAAGCCAGATGTATTCCCTTGGCTCTCCTTCCCCTGGTCTCAGGCCCAGTGGTCCTTGCCTGAGCTCCAGGCTTCTCCTAGCCAAAACTTCATCTCCTTCACACAACCATAACCGGTCGCCCTTCCTTTCAGACTCTCTCATGGTGGCCATCAAGCAAAAGAACAGAGATAAAATTTAGTTCCCCTTCTTGATTATATAAGTTAATCATCTAGAAAAAGACACTGGGGATTCCTCACTCAGATCAGGTTAATTTTATCGACTCATCCCTCCCTCTCTCCCTTCATGAATCCATCCTTCCAGCCTTCCTAGAACACTCTGGCTTACTCTGGGTTGAGTAAGAAAGCCAGAGCTTGGTTCCCCAAGGCCAGGACAATACCACCTCTCATAGACCTCTGCCACACAAACCAGGCCCAGCCTGGGGGATCTGACCTCTTGCAGACCTCCCTCTCTCCTCACCTATTTTCCTGTCACCAGTAAGTACAAGAAGATCATGGTTAAGAGCAAGTACTGGGCTATCCGGCCACACAGAGATGCCTCCTTGTCAGGGAGCCTTGCTGGGGAGCAAATGGCACTCCTGTTCTCTTGGGAGGGTGGCCTCTCCTGTGGTACATTGAGCCATAACCTGAAATTGGACCCTATTTTCATGACAGAGAGATGGGAACTCAGGATGCCTAAGAGTTGAACCATCCCCACACCATGCAGCCCACTCCCAACTCCTTCCCTCCAGTCTTGTGTCCCCATCACCTCTTGTTCCAAGTGCCAGCATCAAGGCTCCTTCTAAGATTCTTTTCAAAGAGGGGAAGGGATGGGGGCTCCAAATTGGCCAAACATATTTACCTTCCCCCAGAAGCATGGATTAGATGCCCAGGAGAGAACACCTTTTAGGCAGTGAAGAGACACACAGAGAGCTGCCAGCATCCCCAAATGACCAGATGCCCATGTCAACTTTTAGTCTGTCCCCTATTGTATCTGCAGCCACATTTCTGGATTCACAGAAAATCTGAACTCAAAGGACCCGCGAAGACCAACCAAGGCAGCCCCCCATTTGCAGATGGGAAAACCAAGCCTCAGTGACTTCCAAGGTCACTCAGTGAGGTGGACACAGAGCTGGAGTTAGCAGGAGGGCCAGACTGTGGGCAGGGTAGCTACAGCGAGCTAACCTCTCATTTAGATGGCAGTCGGCGACTCTGGGTTTCCTGGTCCCTCAGAAGTGGAGTCCAGCAGGCAGTGTGAGGACAGGGTAGTTAAGAGCTGGGGTGAGGATGAAGGCTAAGTAGCAGGGGCTGGCAGCCGGGGATGGTGGTAAGTCCAGTGGGAGGCAGACCATGCTTGATCTAGGAACCTGTCACCCAAGAGAGACAGGGAACCGCCCAGCAGGACTTAACTTCATGTTTCTCTAACATGATCACCTGGGAAGCCAGCCATGTTCTAGGAAGGACTCCTTTCCCTG
Organism: Glaucomys volans; assembly: GCA_020662805.1. Lineage (NCBI taxonomy): Eukaryota > Metazoa > Chordata > Mammalia > Rodentia > Sciuridae > Glaucomys > Glaucomys volans. The sequence goes on from JAJEJO010051223.1 coordinate 64,533, forward strand.
CCTCTCCATCTACTTGTTGGGATACCTGGCCAGGATGCAGCTCCTCCATGGGCCCCAGGTTGCTGGAGGCTCACGTACCTTGTGCCCAGGTGAGCTCAAGACAAGGCTCCCTCCACCAAGAGCCCTCACTGGTCCAGAAAATTCCAGAGTACTGAAAAATAAAGAAATGCCATACAAGTTTACAAAAATTGGAGTGCATTAAAAACATTTCCTATGAACAAATTAATACTTACACGTACACCCCCCCATACATACACACACTAAACATAATGAAACATAATCATGCTAGTCACAAAATAATCCTGGGGTTTATTAATTATTCATTCAGAGGCCCCCAGGTAATGGGCCCAGCAATGAACATGAATTAGAAGTTGTCAGATAAAGGGCTCCTCCCACCTATTTCTGTGGCTGGATGTAGGACCCCTTCAAAAGTAGCAACAGAAGCCTAAATGTGAGGCCCTGGGAGAATGCAGGATCTGGGCCAAAGGACCCCCTTGTATCCCACCCCAACCCTCCTGGCCAGCTTCTCCAGGGACTCTGCCTGAAGGTGAGCCAGAGTCCCTCAGGAAATGGGTCTTAAAGGACTGCCACCCTCCTCATCCACACAGACCACAGGCCCTGCTCCTCAGGGAGAGATGGGGGTAGCAGGGGAACTCGCCTGCCTCCTGGGACAGCAAGGGGCCTGGGGCTGCCTGTGGGCAGTGCAGGCCTGGCTGAATGGGGCCTCTTTATTTCATACACCTGGGAGGGAGCTGTAATCCCTCCCCGGCCACCCAGAGTCCTCTCAACCAGGCCGCACAATGCACTGTTCACTCAGCTCAGGAAATAAAATAAATACATTCTCCCCCAAAGACCCCACAATGGGACTTTTTCATGCCCAACCACCAGGAACAGCCTTCTCCCTCCATGTGGCCCAGGGGATCCCCATCCCCAAAGGCTTTGCTGGAAACTTCCTGGGACTCAGCGTCTACCTGGCCTTGCCTAGCACTGCCTGACCTCTCAGTCATAGCACTGCCATGACCTCTCAGTGGCTCTGTGGAAGAGACATTTTGCAAAGAGTCTATAATATCCTGGGAAATAAAAAGGCAAGAGAGGAGACTTACATGCATTGATTATATCAAGCAGGCAAAGAGAACCAGGGAGATAGTCCTTCTTGACAGATTAAAGCTGAGGGTCAGGGACACCTATCTGAGGTCCATCTTGAGACTCCAGATCAGCTATGGGAAGCTCCAGAATGAACTGCCCAGCTAGGGCAGCTTTTGGTGTCCTCTAATCCCTCTGTTACCCTACCCCCTAAGCCCCCTATTGCCCTGTCCCAGAACTGTCCCATGTCCTGTGTTTTCTGGGATATCCTTTCACAAGGATGTCAACCAGCCTTGAAAAGACTTATCCTGTACTTTTCTCACTCCACTGTCACAGCCAGCCAAATCCCACATACCCTCCTGGCTTCTGTGGCACAGCTCCATCTGCCTGGAAGCCCCTCCTCCACCCTGCTGCACACACTCTACTCTCTAATGCCATGGGAACCATATTCATAAACAGATAACAATTAGTGAAACCTGACCCTGGGCCAATACTCTTGTGAACTCAAGCATCACCTCCTACAGGAAGCCTTCCCTCACTGTACCCCAGGAGTGACCATCTGTCCAAAGTCCCAGTGCCAAGAGCCAGAAGGACCTTGCCCATGATCTCTCAACCCCTGGTGTCATTTCCAGGAGAGGACCCAAGGGTTAGATGCACATGGCCACCCTTGTCTCCACCAAGTCACCAAGGGCAGGTAATTTCCCTGACACAGGTTCCTGTGCAGAACTTTGAACTAATGCAAGCTCCAAATCACAGAGTGTGGCTCTAGGAGCCAGCATCTCAACTATGAAACCTGAGCAAGTCATTTCACCATCTAAGCCTTGATTTTGGCTTTCATTGCTTTTCCTTGTTACTAGTGGTGGTAGTTATTAATTTGGGTGCAGCGAGTTAATTATATCCTTTAGTTTAAAAAGGGTTAATTATGCCTTGTAGTCCAAGGTTAATGCAAAGCTCCCCTCTTGTTTTATTTATGTTTTCATGGCTTCACTTGACATATAATGAACTGCACATAAGTAAAGTGTGCAATTTGATGAGCTTGGGCAGGTATGTATGTCTGAGAAACCATCACCATAATCAAGGTGATGAGCACATCTAGCTCCCCGAAGTGTCCTCCTGCCCCATGTAGCCCCCTCCGCACTCCCCTATGGCAGAGGCAACTAATCACCTGCTTTCTGTCATTATGGATCAGTTTGCATTTTCTAGAAATTGTATAAATGGAATCAGTCTGGATTCTTTCATCTGACATAATTACTTTGAGAGTCGTCTGTGTTGTTTCATTTATCAATGGTTCTTGCTTTTTTTTAAATTGCTGAGCATCAGTCTATTGTATTGGTATGCTATAATTTGTTCACCCATTTATCTGTGAAGGGACACACTTGGGTTGTTTCCAGTTTTTTACTATTAAAAATGAAGCTGCTATGAACATCTATATATGAATCTTGGTATAAACATATATTTTCATTTCTTTCTTAAAGTAGGACAGGGTCATATTTTACTAATCTCCTTCCTCCCCATCCTTTACTCTCATCCTCCTCCTACTTCCCCCGTAAGCACACACTCAGACGTTTAATGCATGCTTCTGAATATGAACCTATCTTCAGAAACGTGCAGAACTATGCAGGTCGTAGTGGCACATGCCTGTGATCCCAGCAACTCTGGACACTGAGGCAGGAGGATTGCAAATCTGAGGACAATCTGGGCAATTTAGCAAGACCTTGTCTCAAAATAAAAAGGGTTGGGGATGTAGCTCTGTGGTTAAAAAAAAAGAAAAGAAAAGGAAGACAGAAAAGAAAAAGAAAGTTCTGAGCTGTTTTAAATGGTTGTGGGGGTTCCACTTACGTACATAGTACTGTACTATAAATCCAGTTCTGTTTCTTACAGGTATTTTTTGATCCAGCTATGCACGTATGATACACATACCACTATGCACATATTCAAAGTTTGTTGCTTCAAATACTGCACAGCATTCCATAGTAGGTCCTTACCCCATTTTCTTATTTGTCCTCCTCCCCTTATGAACACCAAAGTTCCCTTCAACTCAGTGCTCCATCAATAATGCCACAGTGTCCATGTCATTGTACCTATCCCTCCGCTCACATGCCCAAGAGCTGAAAGTTGGGACTCTGGGTCACAAGGAGTGCACTTACTTTATATCACTAGGGCTACTGGGCTGGCCCTACTTTCTGAACCAGGTAGTGACATGGCCCCAAACTGAGTGCCACCCCCCATTTCCCCATGCTCCTGACCAACCCATGATACCATCCGTTTTGCTAATCTGATGGATGTAATATGATGTTTTGTTTCAGTGTATATTTGTCTTATGAAACTGAGTACCTTTCCAAATGCTATTGGAACTTCTCTTTCTGTGAATTGCCAATTTATGCCCCATGCTCATTAAGCATTAGTATGTGCAATCTTCTTGTGGATTGGGAGGAGCTCTTTGTTTTGCCGTGTTGGAGTGGAGATAGGTTCTATGTACAGTGCACAAGTCTTCCATGTGGAGCTTGACTCATTTTACCCAGGCACAAACCTGTGTAACCACCATCCAGATCAGAATTGAGAACAGCCCAGCACCTGCCCCCCAAGGTTTTTGTGTCTCTTCTAGTCAGGAAACTCTCAAGGTAACCTTTATTCTCACCTCTGTCACCTTTGATCAATTTCCTTTTTCTAAATCTTCATATAACTGGAATCATATGTATATGACTTCTTTCATTCTAAATTACATCTGAGAGATTTGCCTCTGTTGCTGAATATAGAAGTAGGCCCTTTTCTATTGCTATGTTATATATTCCATTGTATGGCTATTACCCCTATTTACCTTTTTTCTTGTTGATGGATATTTGGGTTGTTTCCAATTTGAGGTTATTATGAAAAAAGTTGCTATTAACTGCCTTTTGGGGGAGAGGCAGGGGATTGTACCCAGGGCATTTTATCATTCAGCTACATCCCCAGCCCTTTTTATTTTTTAATTTTTATTTATTTATTCTTCTTTTTTCTTTTGAGACAGCATACATCTAAGTTGCTGAGGTTGGCCTCAAACTTGTGGATCCTTTTGTGGAAGCCTTCCAAGTAGATGAGATTACAGACCTGCCCACCACTCCAAGTGTTATGAATATTCTTGAATAGTGGATACCCAGAACTCCTCGATTCCTTGGGAATGAGACTGCTGCACGGCAGGATATTGTATGTTTAGGATTAATGTGCACCCGCAAATCTTGCTCTAAAGTGTTTGTACTAATTCATACTCCTACCAACAGTTTATGAAAATTCCATTTGGTCCCCATCCTCGCCAACACTTGATATTTCCAGTCTATTTAATTGGAATCCTTCTGGTGGGTTTTGCAGATCTTCATATATTCTAAGATAGTTTCCTCTTGTGCGTTTTATATATTGTAAATGTGAATTCGGTCCACCTTCGTCTATGATGTATAGTCTTTGTCTCCTCATCTGTAAAAAGGAATAATTCTACCCATCTTGTGACTTTAGCATAAGAAATGGAGATGTGTTTCAAAGACCTGGCAAAACTGCGGGAATTCATTTCAAGCTACTCTATATCTGTTTCCGCCACTAGAAAGGATGTTCTTCCAAGACAGGGACAGCAGTCTTAATTTGTGCAGTCCCCAGGGCGCCGGGCACAAGGCCAGGAAGGAGTGGTTTATTAATAAAGTTTGTTGATTGACTAAATAAAAAAGTCGCCCTGGCGCAATCGCTGGTCGGCAATATCAGGGAAGTGAGCTAGGAATGAGGGGCGGTGGGAGGCGAAAGCATTTTCCCTGCAAGGGGCCAACAGGTGTCGGGTGGTTGGGGGAGCCCCTCCCCTAGGCGTGCGGCCCAGGCTCCCGAGAGCCCGGAGGAGGGGTGGCTGACTTCCTCCGGAGCGTCGGCTGCCTGCCGGAGCGGGCGGCGCGGAGCCGGCAGCCGCTGTCTGTCACTCTGCCCGTCCCTTTTTTCCAGCCGCTCTGCCCGGAGAAGTAGGGCGCCAGCTCCTCGGGTTCTCGCTTCCCCGGGCCGGCGCTGTCGGGCCGCGCAGCCGCAGCTGGCAGCGTAGCGGAGGCGCCTCGCCACCTGGCTGCGGCTTCGGGAAGGGACAGCGCGTCGGGGTCCCACACGGCCTTCCCCTCTCCGCTGCCACAGGGGCGCCCGCGGCGTGAGCATCACCTTCCCTCGGTCCGCACTGAGCCCTTACAGACTCCCAAACAATGAGAGCCTAGTCCAGCCCTCTCCTTTTACCACTGGAGTCTGAGGACAAGAGAGGGCAAGGGATTAATCCAAGGACACGTGGTGAATCACTAAGTCAACTCTGGACTCCAACCCCAAATCCGTCCTCCCTTGCCTCTGCCCATACATGGGCAGTTCACTCAATTATACTCCAAGCTTTTTCTAAGGCTATTCTCCCTTCGGTGAATCACTGTGTGTCACCTGGAGCACCTCATGGGTCTCTTCCCTTCCCACTTGCCCCCCTTAACATCCCAGTCTTCGTCCAACGGCCAAAGTGATCTTTTAGAACACGGATCAGGTCTGCCCTGCCTAATAGCCTCCATGGCTTCCAGCACAGTGTAAATACAGTAAAGTGGTCCCGGTGGCCAAGGTAAGATCTAACCCTCTGCTTGTACTACCCTCCACTGGTATCTCTCCCTCCAACCTGCCAAGTTCATTTCCACTTGCTTTTCCCTCTTCCTCAAACTCTCCTTCTCCAGGGATTCTTAACTAGGGGACCAATGGATTTAATTGGATTTCAATATAATTGTTTTCCTATGTAATCCCATGTGTAGTTTTTAATGCATTTAAATACATCATTTGAGAAGAGTCCATAGACTTCACCAGCTTTCTCCTAAGCCTGTGGTGCAGAAGAGTTTAGGAACCCCAAGACTTTTGCATTGGCATCTCTTTATTCAGGTTCCAGCTGAACGTCACCTCCTCAGGGGGGCTTTCTGTGACTTTGGCCTCCTCATCCAATTATTGCCTAGCACAGCAGTTCTCAGTGTGGTCCCTGGGCCAACAGCATCAGCATCACCCAGGAACTTGTTCAAAATGCATGTTTGTAGGACCCAGCCCAGACCTGCTGAGTCAGAAGCTCAGGGGTTGGAGCCCAGAAATCTGTGTTAATGAGCCCTCCAGGAGATTCCAGTGTGGGATCCTCAAGTTGGAAAACTGCTGACGCAGCACATTTTCACTATGCTATCACAGTTACCACCACCCAGGGGACCCCAGTGACCTGAAGAAATGGATGACAGGGAGAAAGGAAGGAGGCAGTAGAAGGAGAGCTGGCTGAGTATGCAGAGGGGATACCCTGGACCTAAAGCCCCCAGGGAGCTGGGCTCTCTTGGGGAATGGGCACAGTTTGGGTGCAGCCAGGTAGGGTTTGAGACCTGGAGAGTCATGTATTGTTGCCTGGTAGTTGACCCATGACAGCATCAAACCAGGGAGGAGAAAGTCCACATTCTTGCCTTTTACATGTGGCAGGAGAGGACTTTGCATTCCTCTGGGCTCTCTATACTTTTGCCCTGGTCTGAACATTAACCAATGGCCTAAAGTCTCATTTGGAACCAGCTGCAGTCACTGCAGACTCATACCAGCCTGGTCCCCTTGTTTCTGTCCCTTTGACCACAGGAAGTTCCAGAGCAATCCCAGGGCCCTCCCATCCTGAAGTGTTTCCTGTGCATTCTCCAGGAGGGCCAGATGTTCCTGCAATCTAAGTCTGAGCCTGTTCTTCAGACTGAAGAGCTGGCCTCTTGTCCCCAGTCCCAGGGAGCCACCAAATGCAGCCTGCAGAACAGCTAGTTGCAAGCCTGCAGCCTCTGGCGTTGGTGGAGTTGTGAAAGGGGAACCATGGCCCTGTTCCTTTTGGCCACTGGTTTTGGCCTCTGTGCAATTCCCAGGCCCCTGGGGGAAAACCAGACACTTAATTGACTTCCCTAATCTGATGATAGAGTATTGGGTATCAATAGACCACAGGCAAGCTATTTTTGTCCATGGTTTCAGACAGCAGAAGCCCAGGCTGCCACCACGTTCCTGCCACGCCACCTCGGAGGATGAGCTCACCACCGCCCTCCCTCCCCAAGTCTGCTAACACAGCAGCATTGGCTGTGGCTAGGCAGGCTGATTTAAGACCTCCCAGAGAAAGTTCTAGGAAGTGGGGATGTAAGCAATTACAGCAGTGTGCCTGAACCAGAGCCTGCCAGAGACCAGACTGGAGTCAGGGAACCTGGGTACTATTCTAACTCAGTCTCTTCCTAGCTGGGGAATACTGAACAGATGACTTAAACAACCTATACCTCAGTTTTCTTGCCTGCCAAGAGGAGAATGAAGTTGATGCTGACATTGGCAGTAGAATTCCACAATGAAGCCTGAGTGTTCTTCCCACCCTGTCTTATTTTAAAGTCCTGAGTCTTGCTCACTTTGTGGGCCCATAGCCAAGGTAAGAAACATTTGATAACATTTAGGGTTCCTGGGTTTGTTTCCAGCTTCTTGTGTGCCCTTCATGACCTTGTCCAACATGCCTGGACACAGGATTGAAGAAATCACCTGCAAAGTGCTCAGGGCACCTCATAGGAATATGCCCACACTCTGTGTCCTAAGTGAGTGAGCATCAGTTGTCCTGGATGTTCTGGGACCTTCTGATCCTTATGGCACTCTGCCAGATCACTGCCCTTATGCTTGCTCTACGTGCTATCTTTCACAAGTCTGTGAGGTCAAAGGCAGTGGGGCAGGGTGGGGATTCCCATCACTTCTGTGTCTCCAAGACCTCATGGGTTCTCAGTGAATATTCATGGAACAAATGAATGAGCAAGCAAATGAATGGATGGATGAATGAACGGGTGGATGAATGAAGGAAAGAAGGAAACCCACATGGGACTTGCTGCTTGATACCCTGTGTGCTGTTGCTAGGTGGGGGAGAGGACAGGATGAGTCACAGCTAACTAGGAAGGGACCTGATGTCTCTGCCTGGAAACCTCCCCCTCAATCTTGGTTTGCAGTCTCTAAAAAGGGAGAAAACCAGAGAATCATGGAATGTTGGCTCCATGACTGAAGCCACACCCCTCCAACAGGGAAGTGAAGATCCAGACAGGTTGGGAATCATTGTTTTTCCATGAAAAAGGAGCTCAATGCAGGATGAACAGGAATGGGAAAAAATTCCATATTAAATGGACAAACATTAAAGCCCAGAAAGCCTGAACTTCCCTAGGGCCCACTAGTCCAGGGCAGCAAGGAGGTCTAGAGTGAACTGGTCTTGCTGATCCCCATTGTGGCCAGTCGCCTGGGCCAGGCCAAGGGTCATTACGTAACAGGGACAGAGTCTGCAGAAACACCTAGACTGGCCTGCTGTTCATTCTGGAACGTGGTTTCCAGCTATTTCCTATAGAGGGAGGTTTTGCTGAACACAGGGATTTCTGCATTTTCCATTCATTTGCTATTAAAGGAAAGGAGACAAGATATAAAATCCTTTCCTTGAGATTGCCAGAAACCTTCCAGTTTGGGAGAAGGAAGAACTTAAGCTCTGTGGCATGGGTCCCTGGAGGCCTGGGACTTCTGAGGCAGTAGGAGCTGCTCCCAAGTGGAAATCTACTGCTAAAAGAGGCTGCTTTCTTCTCTCAGGGCCCAGAATGGGCTCTGAGTCCTTGTGATGTGTCTACATGTCAGGCTGAGCCTCCACAGCTCTGGGAGAAATAGGGTGAGAGAATAGGGGACCAGCAAAGACAACTCAAGCCCTGCCAGACCTGGCTCAATTGGGAGGGTTCAAGTCTGCTTAGAGATGGGGGTAGGGTTGATATAAGACCCTACTAGAATTTCTTTTCTACTAAGCACTTCATCATTGAAAATTCTCATCTTCGTCCTAATGCAACACATCTGGAAGCCCTGACACAGGGGAGGAGAGATATTGAATACATTCTTGTGGGTTTTTTTGGTTTGTTTGTTTGTTTGTTTGTTTGTTTGTGTGTGTGTGTGTGTGTGTGTGTGTGTACCTTGGGAAGTCAGAGAATCTCTGGTAGTTTGGAAGGGGTGGAGAACAGGTCCAAGAAGTCAGGAGCACAGGCCAGATCCATCTGTAGGAGTGTCAGCATGGAGGAGATCAGCTCTCAGGTCCCAATTGGGGGTGTGTGTACAAGGGATCTACCAGGACACTGACCCAAGGAGGGGAGCACAAGACCTCACAGGATGAGCATAAATTGAGGAGGTGGTCATATGGCTGGAATGTCCTCACATCTGTCCCTCTCATGTCCCATATGCTTGTCCTCAGGCTCCTCATGGGTTCACGTGGGAGGCAGTGGCCTGATGGATCCAGAGTCCAAAACATCAAGAGCTAGCTCTTGTCCCTTATAATCTGTATGACTTGAGCACTTGCTAACTTCTCTGCCTCTGCTTCTTCATCTGTAGAATGGAAATAACCTTCATGCATGTTCCTTCATGCATGGTGTGGGGAGTGAGGATTGAGATAGAGCAGCGGAGAACTCAGCACAATGCCAGGCACCTGGCCAGTGTCTGGGAATGTTTGCCGTTCAGAAACTGACCAATCCTTCTAGGGCTAAATAAGGACAAGCACAGTCCATTCAGCTGGACATCTTCCGAGCATCTATATCTGTAGGTGGTGCATCCGCCACAGCCGTGGGGGTGAGGCAGGGCACTATGTGATGGTGATAAGGGGCCCCACCCCAGAGAGTTCACAGTCCAGAATGGATCAGAGCTGGAGGTAGAGCCTAATGGAGGACCCACTGTTAAGGTGGTGGTAGCATTCAGGGAAGGCTGCCTAGGGGTGGCACTCCTTTTCTGGAGGACTAGGACTACCAGGAGCTGGGGCATGACAGCCATCATCACAGGCCATGTGATCCTGTGAGATCCCCAGGGAAGCAGGTGACCCCATGTCCTCTCCATATCATCTGCACTGGACACAGCCCTCCTCAGGGGGCCACCCAGCCAACCCTCACTCTTAATAAGGGCTGTGAGATCTGATGTCCAAATAAATAAACCTCCAGGATCCTGAATGATGGGAGAAATTGGTTGAAGTGTCCCCTCTACTTTTCTGGATGACTTCCCTGATGCTTTGTATGAACTTCCTGAGCTTCTGTGTTCTGTAGGCATCTTGTCTAAGATTCTTGTTTAAGATTCTACACGCCACTCAGCAATCTAGGGAGCTCAGAGTTCTGGGGTCCCCGCTGCACTGAGTTTTGCCCCCACTCAGCACAGTGGCTGTTCCAACAGCACTGAGGCAGGCACATTTCTTGTCTGCAATTCTGCTAACCCACTAGGCAGCTGAACTATTGCTTGGTGCCCCAGCACAGCAGCCATACACAAAATGATTTTTTTGAAGAATTGAAATTTTGATATTTCTAAGAAAAGCATCAAAGTGCCCATTATAGGAAAGATTAGGATTTCGTTGGACTCCCTTACTCTCTTACTGGTTTAGGGTGGCTTTCAGGTTGGTTTCTATATGCAGCATATTCTTTTAGGTCCATAGCAACTTTCAGTTTCCAGCCCATCCTAGTAAACATTTGCTTCTGCTTTTTGATTCCTCAAAACAGCACTAGAAAATTGGGCTTCAGTGGAACAAATAATCCCAACACAGACTTCACTAGTTTTGTCTTATATATCCTTAGTCTCTGTGGGGGATTGAGTCCAGGGCCTCCCAAGAATGCCCAAATCACAGATGCCCAAGTCCCTTGTGTACAATGGTGTCCTATTTGCATCCTCCCGTGTGCTTTAAATCATCTCTAGATTACTTGCAATGCCTACTGCAATGGAAATGCTGTGTCAACAGCTGTTTAAGGAGTCTTGGCAAGAAAAAAGTCCATACATGGTCAGTACAGACGCAATTTTCTTAAAAAAAAATATTGGGGCGGGGGTTCTGGGGATTGAACTTGGGGCACTCAACCACTGAGTCACACCCCAGCCCCATTTTGTATTTGTATTTTATTTAAAGACAAGGTCTCACTGAGTTGCTTAGTGCCTTACTTTTGCTGAGGCTGACTGTGAACTCACAATCCTCCTGCCTCAGCCTCCTGAGCCGCTGGGATTACCAGCCTGAGCCACTGCGCCCAGCCAAATGTTAATCCACAGTTGGTTAAATTAGAGGATGGGAAACCCAAGGATATGGAGAGCCAATTGCACAACTGTAAACACACACACACACACACACACACACATTATCACCTTGACTAAGCAGATTACTTCTTAAGAGAAAACCCATGATTAGGGAGAGCATTTGGAACCAAATCAGATTAAAGTCCTGGTCCACCACTCAACCAGATGATTGACAGATGCTCTCCCTAATCAAATTATTTAACATACTTGATACAAATCAGAGGATCCCTTTGCCTCTTCATCTAGTGATTGATTCATCCATCTGATCTTTGAGCGCCTACTCTGTGCAGATACTGTTCTAGGTGCCTGGGATGTGTCAGTGCACAAAATAGGCTCCTTGTGACACTTCCATTCATTAAGGGCCAGAGGGAGACAATAAATGGGACATAATCAGTAAGAAAAGTCTATGGTAGGAAAGTGACAAGTGCTGCAGAAAGAAGAAAAAAATGGCTATGGATTAAGAAAATGGGGTGCCAGTTCAAGTTGTAGTATTAAATGTTTTCCCTGTAAAAAATCTGACATGAAGGTTAGGGGCGTGGACTCTGGAATCAGACATCAAATCCCAGCATGAACCGGCTGTGTGACGCTGGGAAAATTGCCTATCTCTCTATGCCTCAGTTTTCTCATCTTTAAAATGAAGAGGTTAAAATTGTAGCCACCTCCAAGGAGATTATTATGGTAATTAAATGAGATAATACATGCAAAGTGCTTGGAACAGCACCAGCACATACAGAAAGCTGCCTAAGTATTGAATATATGCAGTAAGAAGGGTTGACTAAATGTCAGAATTCCCCCCTGGAATTCTAAGACTCACATTGTTTTTCTGGGCTCCCCCAGTTTGCAGGGAAGGAAGCAAGGTGTCCACCAACCCCTTCACTTCAAGACCTGGCTGGAGCCCCCTTCCTCGCCTTGGTGGTGCAGGAAGGGCAAGATGCTGACCAGTCCTGGATCAAGCTGATCAAGACCCGAATCCCATCTCCACCATCAACTTGCTTTTCAACCTTGGGAAAGTCACATAATCTCTGCAAACCTTAGTTCCTCATCTCTAAAGTGGGAGGAATAATTGATCATCCGTCAGGTCTGCTTCCAAGTAGCACCTCATTTAACCCTTACCACCTGTGAGTTGGTTCTTTAGTTATCCCCTTTTAAGGTGAAGAAACTGAGGCACTGGCAGATAAGAAGCCCATTCCCAGCTGTCCTGCCCCTACAGTGCCCAGGATGGGTGGATAAAACACATCCATGCTAAGCTCAGAGCCTGGCACCTGCCACCTGGATCCTGCTGGATGGCAGGTGGGTAACTTGGGTCCAGGGATCATCTAGCTCTTATTTGCATTCTCATATGTCCTTTCAGCCTGGCAGAGAGGTTAATGACCATGGACTGGCCCATATTTCACATAGTCCTTCCACCTCTCCAAAAAACCTGGTCTTTTGCTACTGGGTGACATCAAAACAATTCAATTTTAAACACCCATGTTTGGCCCAAGCTCATCCCTCCAAGAGGGACTTGGCTGAACTATGTTTCAGAAAGAGGAAGAGGAAGACCTAATAGACTAGGTTGTTTGTTTGTTTTAAATGAAAAAATTCAGAAAGACAAAAATGGCTTGGACTGGGTGGCGAAAGGTTACTTTGGGTCAAAAGGGAAGTGGAGTCACTCATAGGAGACAATCCCAGAGGCCACGTGGACAATCAGAAATAAACATACCTGTGCTTATTCCAGTGCGTGGGTCTTTAAATAGAGTCCTGGTGTCTGAATGTGGGACAAGGTGTCCCTCCTGCTGGCTGTTTACCGGACAGCTGGGACAGCTCGCAGCTCCTGGTGATTCTGGTCCTCAATGGGCTGCTTTGTTATTCATCTGCTCTTGTGTAGCCACAGCCGCAGCCGGACACAAATGGCGCCAATGCTCGTGCTCAGGTGGCCACTTTCCTTAAACAAGGTCCAGAAGCCCAGAAGCGATGGTCAGCCTGGAGCGAGGCTTGCCTAAGAGTGGATGGGGCCCCTGCTGTGACAACACAAGGCTCCCCAGCAAGAGGGAGCCCGTGACCACCTGCCATGGGACTCACAGCTAAGCCTGGGTAGATGTAGTTCCCTGTCACTGAGGTCTGATCTGGCACTTCCCAAGCAGGGAGGTAATTATGGAAAACTATGCGGAATACTAGCTGTCAAGAAGAGGAATGTGAGCTAGTGGAGATGGTCACTGAGCTCAGTCTTAAAAACTAAAATAGTGAAAAGCACACAGAGAAGGTGAATCTGCTCCCCCTGACGGTTGATAGAAGGAACAAGAAGTCACAGCTTGCCACTGGAGACTGGTGGGCCTTCGGTAGACATTAGGGTCTCGCCATTGGCATCTTCAGCTACTGACTTTGCATTCAACAATGGTCACAGGTATCTCCTTAGAACCTGTGTTAGTGATGATCTTATATATCTGTATGATCTTGAGGGTTTCAAAGCTCATTTGGTCCTCATTGTGATGGGACCTAGATGAGGGTAAGCAGCCTCATTTCTTTTTCAGGTGGGGAGACTGAGGCTCAGTGAGATGAAGACACTTGTCACCGGGCATGTTACATGACTTATAGGACAAAGACTCAGGGCAGGACAGGACCTGGAAGGGAGTCTGTTGCAGCCATCCATGTCATCTGTGACTCCCCTAAGTGATTGCTATACACTTTGTTCCAGTATATTCAATGGCAAGCTCATTGTCTTCTAAAATAAATCATCTATTCTCAGAGAGATTTTACAATTACTAACTATCCCCTTGTTTTGAATCTCATTCTGTCACTGAGTTCTGTGTTCTGTTGCTCCAGTGCCCTTTTGGGGTCATGCAGAGCATCATCCCTCCCTTCCAGTGGCCAGTTGTCCAACAATTTGGGAGACTGGCTTGGTCATGATGCCTCCAACATATGGTGAGATTGCCTGTGGAGGCTCCCTCCCCGAATCTGCCCCTGAGTCCTCCCTGGCATTAGCCCAGCATGCATCTGGTTCCAGCACTAAAGGGGACCCTCCATTTGCAGGCCCCAAACCTCTGCCTGGTGAGCCAGCCCCACAGGCGTTTGCCCAGCCAGGTCCAAGGACTTGCTCCAGCCCCTTGGGGTCCTCTGTCTTGTGCCAACTTTGCAGAGAGGCCTGCTCTCCTCTCCTCTGCTCCTGAGCTGGGGAGGGAAAGGCGGCAGCAAAATGCCCTTACTGTTCAGGCCTGTGACCCGCCAGCGGGTGCTCTCTCCCAGGACGAGAGCCCCCCTGACTCACCAGGCCCGCCCTGTGTAAACGTCCCGTGCTGGAGACCGTGTGCTGTCCTGTCAGAGAGTACATTTCCATGAGGCCCAGGTCTGATTCCCAGAACAGCAATAAAGGCAGGAACCACACACTCCCTCAGCCCCCCTTTCTCAGGCCAGTGTTGACAGAAGGGCAGCGTGAAAGAAGAGTGAGCGAGGTGGGGGCCTGGAAGGGGCCAAGAGCAGGAGGGCAGGGTCCCCGCACTGGTCTTCAACTGGGACAAAGCTGGCGTTGTCTACTTGCTCTTCCCTGGCTGCCCGTGTGTGGGACCTGGGGTTTCAGCCTGTAGACTTGTACTGACTTCTCCTCACTCCCAGCTCCTGCTGAAGCAATGGCCTGTCCCCAGGAAAATGGTTGTCGCTTGAGATCAGGAAGCAGCAGGTAAAGAGGACCCTGCCCTGGGCACTCTCCTTTCCCCTCCTCCCCTGCCCAGCCCCTTGCCCATGGCAGTGGTGAGAGGCCTCTGCATCTGGAATCTTCCAGCCCTCCTGTTCCCTTGGCTGGTGTATTTGTCTTGGCTGCCTTCACCTGGGTTTTTTCAAACAGATTTTCTTTCCTTCGCTTTCCCCCAGCAGCACAGCCCACAGAGTCAGGCTTATTTGGGATGAGTGACGGCCTTGCTCTATGCAGCAGCCCACCCATGTCTGAGCCCTGCAATGCCAGTTCAGTCTTGGGCCCATACAGGGCAGCCATAATAGAGAGAGGACAAGAGTCAGGGCCTGGAGCCAGGGAGCTGGGCGACAGGAGACACCACGGTGAGCAGGGTAGAAAGAGGTGGACCAGCTTACAGCTGGCACACACCATCCTGAGACTAAGACTTGTGAGAGAAAATAGAAATCACATGGGGAACCTCAGGTTCCAAAACCAGCGTGGAGAAGAAGAGGGGAATGAAGCCAGGCTAGCAGGAGGCCCTGTATCAGGAGGAGGGACCTGCACCCAGGTCCCCGTTTACCCTGGATTATCCATCTGCTTTGGGCCCCCAGATCCTTTTGCTAATCTGTATCTGTTGGGATAATACTATTTTACTTGCTTCAGGCTAAGAAACTGGACTTCTCGAGGTACTTTCCAGTTAAAATTCTATGACTTAATTTTTTTAAACACCAATAAAAGGTTATTTGTGTGAAAACATAACATTGACATAAAAGGTGTGCCAAGCTGGGGGTGAGGGGAGAAATATCCTCCCTGGAGATTTTTAGATCCATTTTAGGATGAATCCACTGCTAAAAGGTGGCCTGTCTTCCTTTGGGGCCTGAATGAGGAGTGGTCCTTAAAGGTCCCCTTCCCTGGCCTTCCCAGGAACATAAGGCAAAGGCAAATATTGCCCATGAGCCCCTCCTTGCCCTGGCATTCTGCCTCCTTCTCTGCTCTAAGGCAGCCCCAGCCTCTAACCTTGCCCATGGCCAGCTGGCCCATAACCCAGGCCTGGTGCCTGGCACAGTGCTCTTCTGCCCCAAGGGCAACTCAGGGCATACTCTGGTGGTTTGTACCTTCCAGGGCACCCATGCCTGAGGCTCAGGTGGCCTAGTGCAGGCTGAGAGATCCCATCCACTCTGTCTGTGCACCATGGAGGGAGCCTCATCTTCAAAGCTTAACCCCCCATTGCTCCCTTGGGGTGCTTTCTTGGCCACAGGACTTCCCTCCCAAACAGGTTCTGCGCTCTTCCCCATCCCACATCCCAGCTGAGTGACCATTTCTTATCTCTAGCTGAGTGTTGTGGGGGTGGGTTGGAGCTCAGGTCCCTCCATGTGTGTATCCTTGCTCCTTGCTGTGGCCTCTGTATGAAAGCACTGATGTCCTGGCCATGGTCCTCACGGCCTCACAGGTGCTGGTGCTGAACTGGCTGAATAAATCCTGGCCCCTCATCACTTCCTGCCACCATCTGCATCCTCATCATGGCACAAGCTCCCTCTCTTCTTTTAATTGGTTCTAATAGATCTGGTCTATTCTATATGCTTTTCTTGGTCGACATTTGATTCTCTTTATTCATGGTAGTTATGGTCTATAAAACTGTCACAAATAAATTAGCAAATATGCAAGCATGGCTCCTAAGGGAAATATAGGGATGATTTCCTTTAGGCCTCTTTAGGACCTCCTTTAGGTCCCATTTGCTCAACTGATCAATGTGTAACCTTGTGTTATGTCAACTTATTTAGTATCCAGTTAATTCATTAGCATTGAATTCACAGTCAACAGAGAGAGAACTCACTCTGAGTAAAGTTTATCTAACAGCCTTAGGCAGAACACATGCCTTTGACAATTCACATTTTTCACAGCTTTGCACACATCCATGAATGATGGCAGAAGTGCCACGAGTGTTGATTTGGGGATTACAAATACATTTTTGCTGGTGGGGAAATTTGCAAAAATGTCATCTGTAAATATTGAGACTTGATGGCCTTCTCCCCTCCCTTCTCTCTGTCCTTTACCAGACCTTTCCAATCTTCTCCCCCATATCCCAAATCTTTCCTTATTTGTTCGCACAATTCACACTTACTGAGCATCAAGCACATGCCAGGTGCTATGCTAAGGTCCCTGGAGTCTCCAAGACATGCATTGGACAGGATCCTGTCTTCAACAGTTTAGAGTGGCATCAGCACACATGTTCCGCAGAGCCAAATAGTAAACCTTTTCAGCTTTGCTGGTCATCCGATTTCTGAACAAACTACTGCATTCGATGCTGTTGTAGATCAAGAGCAATACTAAGAAAACAGGTGACAGGTGTAGTGTGGCCACCCCCAGATTGGAAAAGTCCCATCTCCCCTCTCTCTGCCCAATTTCTCTGTGTTTTATAAGCCCAAGCTTATCACTCTTCACTCCCTGAATGCCATCCATTCTTACCTAGCTCTGTTGGAAGTCTTCCCCTGAAACTGCCTAGGACCCAAGGACAGGGCCCATGACCGTCCTTTCTGTTATCCAGCATAGCAGAGGTTCCAGTGGCGTGCTGGTTGGGCAAATAAGTCCCAGAGTCAATGTTCCATAATTATGACTGCTCAGACCCAAGTTTTGACCCCACTCCTTCAGAGATATTTCAGGCAAATTCCATGATTATATGTAAAATCAGGGCCCTGTCTGGAAGCAACCCCTAAATCACAACCACTTCTCTAGGGATGAGGGCTGTGTTGGACCCCACCCTGATATTTTCATCCAGGAAAGGGCCAAAGGGCATCATGAGCATACATGTTAGACAAGGAAACAGTGTCCTTCACCTCTTCCTCCTTATTTTCTCCTCCTATTTCTCTCTTTTCTGTCCCTTATCTCCCCTTCTCCTCCCTAGGGAAAGTGAGATAATCAGGAGGCTGCTAAGGGTTGCCTCTGGTCTGGGGTTTATGGGAATGGAGTGGAGATAGTCCCCAATTTCTGGGCTATCTCAGCTCTCCCTCACCCTTGGAAGAGGTCCTGTGATGGGACATTCCCCTGAGTTTGGCTAGAGATGCCCCCAAGTGTTTTCTTGTGGTTTCAGCACAGCTACAGGAAGCTGGATTCAGATCCAGGGGAGGCCAAGGAATCCCAACATGGTCCTACCAACACATGATCACCAACACAACTCCCAAAAGAAGATATTAAATAGTGGATCCCATAAGTTAAGAATAAAGTAGGGCTGGGGATGTAGCTCAGTGGGCTGGGGATGTAGCTCAGTTGATAGAGTTCTTGCCTCGCAAGCACAAGGCCCTGTGTTCAATCCCCTGCACCGCAAAATAATAATAATAATAATAATAATAATAATAATAATAATAATGTAAATTCCCTGTCGCTCTTTAATCCTGTCACATAAATTTGTTCTCTAATTAAAGATAGCCCCAACCCAAGACCCTTCTACCCTGACCCCTGTGAGTGTATGCATGTGCACACACACACAAGCATGACCTCATGGTCTGCAGAGTGGGAAAGGAATCTCAAGTTGGTTTAGAGTTTCTTCTCAGTGTGTTACTTCTATCTGTAAAGTCTCCACCCAATAAGGAAAATTTGAGAGAAAATCTGGGACTCCAAGGTTAAGGGGAAACTGTAGGTTGGTGTGAGGATGAATCACCTTTCACACTTGCTCATGAAACTTCTGCAACTCCATACAAAATGTGGTGTCACACCATTCTTCAAGGTTGGATCTATAATGGGAGCCCCAAGGGGACTGGCCCAACATCATGCAGAGGGCAGAAAACCAAGAAGATAAAAAGGGGAGGTAAACTCAATAGAACACGCTCTGAGTGTGAGGACCCTCACACCTGCGTCTCTGGAAGTAGCACCCATAACTACAGCCTCAGGGGCTAAAGTATGTGGGAAGGACCTGTAAGGATGCCATGTGGTTCAAGACCACACAAGAACCGAAGGCAAAGACTGCCCAAAGAACATGTGAGCATTAAAGTCTACAATAGCCAAGTGTTTGATAAAGGGAAGCATTGGAGAGGCCCAGGGCGCAAATGAGAAAGACCCAGGGAGCCCTGAGACAGGGAGATGTGGTTCTAAATGTCTCTTTTGTACCATGGGCTGATACCAGCAGGCCTCTCGTGGTCTTGTTGGAAGCCTTCACTAGATAAGTCTTAGCAAAGTTCTTGGCACACAGTAAGTCATGGTGAGTCTTCAAAACCTCAGCAGCCATAAAGAAAGGATGATGAGAATGGAATTATTTCATCTCTTGGAATAAAGTAACTATCAATCCAAGCTTCCACTTTTGCAGCTCCTTTTCTTGCCAGCTGCAGTTGTCTCATCCACAAATTGAAAATGTTCAGCCCAATGAGACCTGAGATTGCTTCTAGAACTAATGATTTAGGACTCTAGAAGTTTACACAATCTAGGACTCCACAGAAAATAATTAGTGTCCTGATATGGCCCAGGGAAAGTCGAATTTTCCTGATGCTACCCAGAGGAGAAATGGGGAAAGTCAGACAGGATATGAACAAGTAACATTACTCTGGCTTTTCCCTAACTGGTGCTAACACTAACCCTTGATCTGTATAACCAGATGATTATGCCCAGCATAAGAACAGTGTCTTGAAATCCACCCTACCCAGTCTAATCCCCTCTCCTGGCGTGGCCTACTATTCTGACTTTTATCACCATACATTAGTTTTTCTTCATATAAATGGAACAAAAAATATGTATTCTTTTGTCTCTATCTTCCTTTCCTCAAATAATGTTTTTGAGATGTGTATTATATGTACATCAGTGATTCATTCTTCTTATTACTGAATAATATTCATTGTATGGATGTACTACAATTTGTCCATTCACAAACATTTGGATTATTTTCATTTGGGGGCTATTATGAATAAAATTGTTATGATTTACAACAAAAGTTCCTTTGTGGCCAGCATGGTGGTACATGCCTATAACCCCAGCTACTTGAGAAGTTGAGGTAGGGGGATTTCACATTCAAGGCCAGCCTGAGTAATTTAGCAAGACCTTATCTCAGAACAAAAAATAAGGAGGAATGAGGATGTAGCTCCATGGTAGGGCACAACTGGGTTCAATCCACAATATCTCAATAAAGTCCATTGCTATTCATTGGGGGAAAATGGTTCACAATAAATTGTACTGGTAAAATTGGATATCTATTAAGAAAAGAATAACCTTTTAAGAAAAGAATAACCTTTAAGAAAAGAATAACCTTTCTAAGAAAGAAAAAAATAACCTTTACCCATAACTTATGCTTCACACAAAGACTACTTCAAATTGTAGCATAGATCTCAATAAGGAAGATAAAATAATCAATCTTCTACAAAAAATATAGGAATATAACTTCTGACCATTCGGGGAAAGCAAGAGCTTCCTAAACAGGGCACAAAACACATTAACCACTAAAGAAAAATTGAACTCACAAAAGTCCTTCATCAAAAGTCATTGTTAAGAAAATGAATGGATATGCCAAATGCTGGGAAATAGTTCTAATACAAATACCTCACATAGTACTTCTACTCTGAAGAGTAGCAGACCTACTCTGAAAAATTCCATAAGTCAATGAGAGAAATAATTAAATTAATAAATAGGGAACAGATTTTAACATGAAGTCAACAATAGATATCTAAATAACTACCAAACCCATGGAAAAAATACCCAACATCATTAATCATCAGTGAAATGTAAATTGAAAATATAATGAGACATTACTACATATCCAACAGAAAGACAAAAATTAAAAAGACTGACAATACCAAGTATTGAGGAGGATGTAAAGAAACTGGAACTCTCATGTCTGGCAGATATAAGGGCAAATTGGTTTAGCCACTTTGGGAAAATGTTTGGTAGAAACTACTAAAGGTAAACAGCACTCTATGATTCAACAATTGCACTGTAGGTTTATAACCAACAGAAGGAAATATGAATATCCAACAAAAAGTCATCTATAGCAGCTTTACTCATAATAGCCATTATACTTTAGCCTATATGTAATAGGTTACCTATTACCTGAAATGTAATAGTCTAAGAAGACTTCAGCCATAGAATCAAGAGGAAACAGCACCAGAAAGGACCACAGAGGGCCACATAGGCTGCATGCCTCAGATCAAAAGAGAGACTGATAACATATAGAATAAAAGCAAGTGATCCCTGGAGTTGGAGGTAGGGGAGTCCTGATCTGAGCTTGCTAAGTGAGAGGTGTCAAATTCCATTTAAGTATAAGAGCAACAGCCCACAACTATGCTCTGGAACTACCTCTTGTGTGCATAAACAGAGTGCATGTGCTTCATTGGGAAGGACAGAGGAGAGAAAGATGCTTGAGCAGGGAAGTCAGAGAAATCTAGGTCTTTTATAAAACTTCTCTCTTTCTGGTTCGTGAACACTGTGACTCCAGTTCTCTGGTTCCAAAGCACAGTGGAGCTAGTTCTGCTTCTAGAAAGCTAGACCTTCAAGCAGCCTTCTTGCCTGTCCATGCAACTAAGCAATTCTCCCACAGACATTGCCAGGAGAGAACTGTGCCAATGGGATTCTGAAAATCCCTGGATAGGGAACACTACGTCCATCATGTTGGTTGTGCACATTACACTGCATGTCCACCATGGTGTCTTTTCTGAAAAAAGCAATAACCTCATCCAAACACAGAATGGAAGGGATGCTTGACAAGGAGATTAACAAGCATGCCTCAGGGCAGGCACTGTGGTTTTAGAACTCATAGGGAAAGGACCCACACAGGACTTGGCCCCAACAAGTGACCAGGTAAGACCTGGGTAAACCTCCCAGGTCTCAACACACACAACTTGACTAAACTTTACCTCTTGGTGATAGGGAACAACTAAAGAAATCTGCCATTTTTTAGTAAGAGGAACTATAGAAAATATTGTTAGTAAAAAATAGAAATAGAGTTTGTTTCTGTCTTACAAGTAAACAGTCCACAGGAAGCCACAAGACTATTTAAAAATCCCATATAAGCTGGGCATTGTGGTGCATGCTTGTAATCCCAGTTATACAGGAGTCCAAGAAAGGGGGCAAGTTCTAGGGCAGCTTGTACAACATAGAGAGACCCTGCCTCAAAAATAAATAAGTGCTAGAGAGTGATATTGTCTAATTTATATTGTGTGCATGTACAAATATGTAACAACAGAGTCCACCATTGTGTACAATTATAAAGTACCAATAAAAATGTGGAAAAAATAACTTAAAATCCCATATTGAAAGTTGTAAATTATAAGTCCAAAGAAGAAGCTTCTAAAAAATGAAGCTGTTTGGCTCAACTGTTGAAACCCCAAGTCATAGAAAAAACTGCCTTGTCAAAACTAAGAAGTTTGTCCATGAAGCACAGGAACCAGAAGTTCCTGCAGGGAGACAGGTGGTGCCCCCAGCACAGGCAGGTTGTTGAGCTTGACCCTGCTGTAAGGTAAGCACTGCTCGGTAGGCCATCCCAGTGCACCTGCATGACTGTCCAACCCATCCAAGTGTTTTCCTCCTGTGTGTATTCTGAAATGGAAGCTCCTCTTATAGAAGCACTAAATTTTCTCATCCATATGTCCTTCTATTATGGCCTGTTGATAAGATTTATAAGCCAAAACTACAACTCCAGGAACTTCTTAGAGGAACCATCCCAAACCATTAATACAAGCCCTTCCAAATAGCAATGAATCCATGGCTCCTCTCCCTAAGAAGATTGAAGTCTGGGGAAAGGTGGTGCAGCCCTGTGGGGGGACTGTGAAGTGTGCAGTGAAGAGTGCAGGGGTTTTTGGTAGTATCAGTAAAAGTTTCTGAAGCCCCAGTCCCTGAGCTGGATCTTGATCCAGAAGAAGAGGAAGGACATGCCAGGAAGAGAAAGCCCCAAGTGCAAAGGCACAAAGAGCTGGGAGCTTAGCAGATGGCCAGGGACATGCAGGAGAAAAGCAAGTTGGTTAGAGAGAAATCCAGAGCAGAGGGCAGGTGCCAGGTCTGAAGGAAACTTTAATGTCCTGCCCTCTTTTAAATCTCTCTCCGAAGACACATACATAGGTATTGAGTGAATAACAGATCACAGGGGTTCATGCTGTCAGGATCCATCTCCCACTGATAAATGTATTAGTACCCAAAGGAAAGTTCCAGAAAGAGTACTCAACACCTCTCAGAGCATGGAGGGGCTGACACTGAAAATATATGTCAATGTTTATCTTGTTCATTCTCAAGAGGTGAGAAAGAAGAGAGGGGTGTCAGGAAGAATATGGAGAAAGTTCAGCACTTCAAAATGGTAGAATCAGGAGCAACTGAAAAAAAAGGATGCTAAGGGGAAAATAATAGGAAGCAATAATTTACCCAGGAAGTTGAAAACATCTGGAATTAATCCATCCTGGAGATGGCAGGGAGGCAAACAAAAATAGGTTCAAGGAGGGTTTTGATAATTTTGGGGGTGGGAGAGTCACAGTGATTATTAAGGGAAGCGGGGATGCCTGGGATTTATGCCTAACCATTTGAGGTTGGAGTCTTGTAGGGCAGCATGCTTTCCCACCACGCCTTGCAGACAGGGCAGCCCAAGGGTTGGGCTGGACTGACCACTCATCCAACCCAACCTGGCACCACTTGAGTTTCCTGCATCACTGGCCTCAAGCCTGGGTGACCCTACTTTGATAATGATGGGGAAGTAGAACGCAGAGCAGAGAACTGTGGAGCCTGTGGGCCTGCCCTGTACTGACCACATCTTCTCTTCCTCCAAATTTGGATGTGTCAATCACTCTAGTGCTCAAGAAAGTTGTGAATGCTCTTGTTCGTGGGTTTTGAGAAATATCTGAGGTTACTTTCTTTATGCAGATCTCATTATCTCATTTTCACATGGATATCACTTAAGGGCAATGCCTTGATAATGAGGTTTCCATGCTCAGTGTCAGGGATCAGGAAGTAGAGAGAGTTAAGAAAAATCTCATCATGATGATGACCGTGATGATGATGATGATGATGATGAAGAAGAGGAAGCAGCTAAGGTTAGAGGACAAATGGCAATAGTGATATTGGTACAAGTAGTGATAGCAGAATCAATAGCTGAGATTAAGACATAGAGGCAAAGAGGCAAAGATAGAAATGGAGGTGATGACGACAGAGGTGGTGATGGATGGATGTGGTAATGAAGATAATGGAGAAGTAGTGGTGAAGCTGATGAAGGAGGTGAAGTGAGTGGAAATAAAACTGGAAATGATGTTGATGGTGGTGGAGGAGGAAGTGGCAGTGAAGGCATGGCGCATTGGTGGTGGAGGTGATGGTGGGAGCCGCGGTGGAAGTATTGGACCAGTGATGGCAGATGTGATGTAGGAGAAGAAACCAATGAAGCTAGAGAGGGTGATGATGGTGGTGGGGTGGGAATGATGGTGGTAATGAAGATAGGGAGGCAGTGACAGTCGAGGCAGAGAAAATGAGGGATTAGAGTCTGTGTTGGAGGTGATTATAAAGGTGGCAGTGGTTGGCAGTGGAAAATGGTTAATAAAGAAGAAGAACATCAGTGGTGAACTAGAGCAGTCAGGGAGGGATTGCTATGACCTGTGAGTCTTCAACCAGAATTTATAAACTTGTGGAATTTAGGTAGAGGGAATGGAGTGGTGAAGTGAAATGTTTAGTGAGACTTTGCAAGGGGTAGGAGGAATTGGATGTATTTGTGGGGGTTGGATGAATTTGTGGGAACCTGCATGGGGAATGACCCGGAACAAGAGGGCAGAGGAGTTCAGATTCTGGGTTGAGTGGAGAACCCTTGGGGGGTCTTGAGCAGGAACAGCTGTTATGAATAAAGATGGTGTTGTGAGCAGTCCAGAAACAGTGAGCAGCCCTCTGGGAGTGGGAGCATTTAGCTCAGAGGCTGTAGAACCTGTGGTTGTGCAGTGACCACCAGGCTTGGGCGAGGAGGGTGGCTGGCTCAGGTGGAGCAGCTCACTTGAGTAACATCAGCTGGTAGTTTGAAATCAGCAATGGCAGGAGCATTTACAACACGTTCTCGTCTGTCATTCATTCTATATGAGTATGTGGACTTTCCTCCACTTACATAAAGAGAGAGAGCTCTCTCTACCCACTTATGTCTTTTTCCCCCCTCCCCTCTCATCTCTCAACCCCCTCCTTCTTCTTTCTGATATCTCTATGGACTCTTTTTGATTCATAGGATTACAATTGCCATTCTTGTTCTTTGTGATTTGGCTCAAATGGGGTCACATTTGTTCAGAGGAAGCCCCTGTGTTCTTCTTATTTTTTCTGATTGGGAGGTACGGGGGATTGAACTCAGGGGTGCTTTACCACTGAGCTACATCCCAGGCCATGTTATTTCTTATTTTGAGACAGGGTCTTGTTAAGCTGCCCAGACTGGCCTCAATCTTGGCATCCTCCTGCCTTGGCCTCCCAAATCGCTGGGATTAGAGGCATGTGCCACCATATCTGGCCCCTATTTTATAACACACACACACACACACACACACACACAAGCACATGCACAGGTTCTTTGGATATATATATACACACATACATATAGATCCAAAGTTGTTTGATCTGGCACAGTGGCACATGACTATAATCCAAGCCACAGGGGAGAATGAGGCAGGAGGATGGAAGGTTTAAAGTCAGCCTCAGCAACTTAGTAAGACCCAGTCTCAAAATTTAAAAAATAATAATAAAAAAGGTCTGGGGATGTAGCTCAGAGGTAAAGCCCCCCTGGGTTCAATCTCCAATACCAAAAAAAAAAAAAAATAGTTGTTTGAAATAATTGCTTTTCTCCATGAAGTAATATCACCAATTTAACATAAGGTTAGTTCATTGTTTCTGTTTGTTTTCAGGTTTAGGGGTTACTTTATTTTATTTTATTTTATTTTATTTATTTTATTTTATTTTCAAACACATAACACATTCACATAATTCCAAAGTTTAAATTATATAAGAGATGTACTCAGATTTTCATCATCTTTACCTTTTTGGTCCTATTTATCAGCAACCTCCTCCCCACCTAACACGTAATTATTTTCTTTAGTTTCTGTTTTGCAAACTAAGCAAATATGTAAATACTGTTATTCGAATTTATTTCTTACACAAAAGCCAATGCTATATACATTGTTCTACATCTTGTGTTTTTCACTTAACAATATGCCCTAGAAATCATAGAAATTTTCATCAGTTTTTGCTTTTTCTTCCCTTTCCCGGAACCTCTTTTTACCTTAACCCTTTATCTGTGATACAGATTGCAAATATTTCCTTCCAGGGTGTCACTTGTCTTTTAATTTGGTTTATGGCGTGTTCTGTGACAGGGTTTATTCTTTGATGAAGTAAAAGCCACCAGTGAGAGCTTCCTCGGCTGTGATCTCAGGATCTCCCAGCCACCTGTCTCCCTTTCAGGCCAAGAAAACAACCCGAATCAGATGTATAAACGTTCAGAGGCTCTTGAGATCGGGAGCCACGAAGACCACATGAGCACAGAGATGCCCAATCTCTCCAGCCCAAACCCGTTCAGCCCCAGCAAAACTCCAGGGAGCAGCCACCCTAAAGAGAGACCCGAGGTCCCATCCCTCTGCAAACTGGGTTTATACAGAGGCTGTGAAATTCCTCCTGAGCTCAGCAGGACGTGGCATTTGACTTGGTGAGCAGAGCATTCCAGACTCCACCCAGAGGGAGGCCAGAGGGAGGCCAGCCTGAGAGGGGAGGGCAGGACCCTGAGTCACTCCTCAGTGCCATCCTTGCTGACTCACCCCACCCCAGGCTGTGGACTTCCTGCACCTGTACGGGAAGGAAAAACACCAGAGATCCCGATTAACAAGGGGGTAGTTAGCACACTCAGTCGCCTTGGTGAATTCTGTTTACAAAATATGAAAACTGACATTAGAACTGATGATAATCAGGGCTAAGGTTGTGGCTCAGAGGTGGAGCACTTGCCTAGAACGTGTGAGGCACTGGGTTCGATCCTCAGCACCACATAAAAATAAATAAAATAAAGGCATTGTGTCCATCTACCACTAAAAATCTTTAACAAAAGTAAGAAAAGAACTGATAATTATCATATTCTTGGCACTTAGGAAGTTCATAGTTTAAACTATATGGAGCTTCGGTTGTGGGACAAACCTGGTGGAATGTGGGCAGGTTCGTGTCTCCATCTGACCCATGCCCAGATGGAGCCATGTGTAGTCCAAGTATCATCTCAATTGATTCTGAAAGCAACTCACAGAGATAGTTACTCATCTGAGGAAGCTGAGGTTCGGAGAGGTAAGACTCACCTTGGACTGAGTAATTGCTCCCAGACCAGAGCTCACTCGCTGCCAGAAATGAATAAGAGCCAGGAAATGAACCCCACCAAATAGCTTCTTTAAGAAGAGAAAAGGAGATTAAAAATCATTGAATGGCTATTCTGCTTAATGCTTTACATAAATTATCCTTTTTAATCCTTGTTTTGGACTCAATGTTTGCCGTCCCCTCCCTACCACCAAATTCATATATTGAAATCCTAACCCTTAGTGTGATGCCATGGAGAGCTGAGGACTTTCAGAGGTAATTAGGTCACATGGGTGGGGCTCTCAGTGAGGGTTATGGAAAGATAACTCCCCAAGAAAATGGACAGCATGGCTCGAGAAGTGGGAAAAGAAATTGGCGAAACATTAAACCTCTCCCACTGCATTCCTGAAACAAGGAGCCCTGAAGGAAAAGGGCGGATATGGAATGCTAGGCCCTAAACCTTGACCTTCCTCATGTCAACCTAGTCCTGAATGACACTGGGCAAGATTTGAATATTCATCCTTCGGTGTCTAATTTTAACCTGCACAGCTAGCCCCTGATGGTTGAAATTGCACATACACAATGATACATCATCCTCTTCATACCCTATAAAACCAGAATCCCCCTGTAATTGACGGCCATCTTCCCATCCGGAAAGTGGACCCAAATGACACCCGAATCTGCGAAGGAATAAAGGCTTCTCTGAATCCGTCAAGGTCTGCCTCCCGTTTTCCTTTTTGTGCTTATACTCAGGAATTAAATTTGTGCCTTTCTAAGAAGAGGCTGGAAAGAGATGATATTTCTCTCTCTGTCCCTCTCCTTCTCCCTCTTCTTCTTCCTGTCCCTTTCTGCTATGTGAGGATAAAAAGAAGACTACTGTCTGCAAACCAGGAAGAAATCTCACCAGATGCTACTGTGCCCCTGTCCTGACATTGGGTCTCCCAGTCTCCAGAAGTATCAGAAATAAATTATTCCAGAAATAATTTAATAAATAATTATTAAATAATAAATAATTATTCTAGAAAATCCAGACTATAGTATTCTGTTATGGCAGCCTGAACTAAGAGACCTCATAAGGACACGGCTAAATTGGTGTCAATAGCTCCACTTCAAAGATGAAGAAACAAGTTTCCAGGCCTTAGGGAACTGCCTGAGGTCACTCAGCAAGAAGCGGAGAGCCAGTGTACAAACCCATCTGCCTGCCTCCAAAAGCCATTCCTCCAAGCATCCGCAGGCCAGAGGTCAAACAATCGCTGCAGCCACGCTGCCATGGCTCCCACATCCTATTTTGAAACTATCTTCAGTGCCAGGAAAACTAGTCTCATCAATTTGAGGTTGTATTGGTTAACCATTTGCTTTCTACCCTTTTTCCTAGAAGCAGCACTGTGGTGGTTAACGAGGTAGACTTAGGTGTCAGATCAACTGGGTTTGAATCCACTTCCCTGCTGTGTAATCTTGGAGGAGTTAAACTCTCAGTGTCTCTGTTTCTTCCTGTGTCAAACCAACCCACATCAAGCACTTAACACTAAGAGTAGTTCACAGAGTGCTTAGTAAACGTGGCCACTTGTTACCTTCTTCAGGAAAGCTCTGGCTAATTCCCCATCCCTCTGTGTGGGGTTAGGGTCCCCTCCTCTCTGCTCTCTGGGCATTTGCATTGCTAACTTGCTGCAGGAGCCAGACTCCTACACTCTCAAGGGCTGGGATTATTCCTGCAGCAAGTGGGCCAGGGGTCTGTTGGGGGAGTCACTGGCCATCAGCCTGACAAACCTGTGGATCACCCCTAGTAGACCATGAGCCCTTGGAATACTCTCATCTCCCAGCAGTAAGAACACCTGGCTCACAGTAGGTAATGAGTGAGCTCCAAATGACTATTAGCTATTTTAAAATTTAAAATGCCAACCATCTTCACTGAGAAAATTCGAGATAGTTTGAGCAAGAACCGGAGGTGTTTCTTCAAATGTGGTGGCCTCACTGAATCTGAGTATCTAGCCTCCCCCAGGGAAAAAACTCATTTGCATGGATAAATTCTGATCTGTGGTTTTTGAAATCAGTGCTTCTTTGTGTCCCCACAGCGCTGTGCACACAGTAGGAGCTCAATAAATAGGTGTTTATTTATTGAAGTACTCCAGAGCCCTTGACTTCACAAACAGAAACCAGAACCCTAGTCTCCTCCCTTGTAGGCCAGGCCTTAGTCCATCTGGGCAGACAGATGACCATTCACTGGCTTGTCCCTGTGGGAATACTGTCCTGACTCCAAGTGGGCTGCTGAAAGGGGGCCATTCTCTCATCTGAGCAAGGCCTCAGATACTTCACAGCAAGGGGTTTTTTGGTGTTTTTTGTTGTTGTTGTTGTTTTTTCCAACTGCCTCACTTGACCTTTGGGCCCAACAGGCAGTGGACAAAGCCCAGGAAAGGCCTGCACAAAATGGCCATCCACCAGCCCACAACCTACTTTGCTCTTTTGGACTTCCCAGGACCTTGGAAAAGCCAGAAGATTGCAGCCTCTCCCTTCTTGCAGTTGAATGGAGGACTAGTATCCACAAGAAGTTGGGGACTTCTTCCCGTGGCCACAGTATCCAGGCCATCACCTTTTTCTCTCTCCCTCTCCATCAAGGTCAGGGATTATGGGTAGTCAATAATCTTAACTTGAAACAAAAGTACTGATGACCAGGCAAGCACAGTACCCCCTTTCTCCTGGACCAGGGCTCCACCTCTGCAGACTGGGAGGATGCTTGGGAAGGGAAGGTGTTGCCAGTCACTGACCCAGAATCCTGTGATCCATTAAGTCAGTGAGAGGTGGCTAGTGTAGAACCCAGGACATGGTGGAGGAGGGCGGGAATGTATGGGATTTGGGGGAAAAATCCAACAGGAGAAACTGGGGTCTCCTGAGACATCCAGATCAACTGGTCTCATCTTTTGCTTTTGGTACCTCATTCTAAACTCCTAGCATTTTCATAAAGTTATTAATAGAGACCCCAGCACCATGATCCCATCAAAAATCTATATCATCATCGAGGGTTTGGATTCTGTGGACAAAGAAGCCTAGGTTCAAATTCCCAGGTACTAAATGACTTTGGGCAAATCAGGAATCATTCCCAAGTGGTAATGATACTTCCTGACAGGTAGGATTGGGATAGGGAAAGTTCAGGGTCTAACACATAGTGAGTGCTAAGTTGATTACCGTGATTACCAAGTGCAAAGACAGATGGGCCCACGGGCAACAACACTTGTCCATTTGACTGGAGCTGCAGGTGTGAAGCATCATGTAAAACGGTCCTAAAAGGATAGATGGGAGGTCACACTGTAGAGGGCTGTGGGAAGTTTTCACTTAATTCAGTGGTCATGGGGAGCCATGGAAGGTTTGTGAGCAGGAGAGAAATGTGAACAGAGCCAGTATCAGGGAACAAGATGAGAATGAAGTTTGTGGGTGAATGATTCAGCCTGTGGTCTTGTGTTCAGATCACCTCAACGCCCCCATCTCCCAGCTTCCCCATCCCTACTCAACAAACAGCATCAGCCTTGCTGCTGAGAATCACAGCTTTTTACCTCCCCCACCACACACCCCTACCCTGCCCTCACAAACTAACAGGGCTTAGTGAGAAATAGCAGGTCTGCACTGGTTTCTAATCAGCCTCGGGTTGCTTTAGTGCTGGTCTGGAGTGAGTGCCTAGTTTCCACACATTTCTTCTCACTTCCTTGGGATTTCAATTTTTTCTCTTGTCTGCAGTGCTCTTTGCAAATCTCTAATAAAGAGTTCTTAGTTATTAACTATGCAGGTCTGGCTGTTCCCCTGTACCTGTTATATTTAACCTGCATGTAGGGAAAGCTGAGGCTGAAGGGGAAGAATTTGCCAAAAGCCATGTGACAGCAGTGAAACAGATGGACTTTGGAGGTGCACTCAGCAATGTGAGAGTAGAGGCAGACGGCCTTGCCCTCCCAGGGTGCCCAGCACTGGAACAGGGCCTGGTACACAGCAAGGCCCAATAAGTGGATGCCACTTAGAGAAATGAAAGGAGGGATGAATTCACCCTGCATCATAAACATGTGAAAGTATAAGGAATGTCACCAGGTTTGGGGACCTCCAGTACTGAAATGCTTGCTGCCATCTGCCCTGCTCTGGAATACAGCAAAGGATTCCTGGAGGGTGGTGAGCCGGTACTGGAGGGAGGGGGCATCTTGGCAGGGTTGGGGTGGCAGGTCTAACATCCACCCCCACTGGAAGCTCTGGCATTTACAGGTTGTCTGGGCATGAGTCTGGCCAAGGCATGCCCAGAGGCAGAGCAGACAGGGTGCTTACTCAAAACAGCACAGGGCCAGGGGTAAGGTGCCCCTGTCCACCTTTGTCCTGCACCAGCACGCTGGCACCTCCACCCACGCCCACTGCAAAGGTGGCTGTGATAAGGGCAATTTTACCATCTCAGTGGGTGGTAGATGTCCGTGACCTGAGAAACCCACCAGCTGGGGCCCCTTGACCAGGGCCCGGGGCCTGGCCTTCCAAGCACTAGCAGAGCCCAAGGCAGGGCCCCAAGTCCTGGGCAGTGTCCCTCCCTGTCCAGGCGTCCGCGGCAGCAGCACGTCTCCTCCCAGGCTTGGTCAGGACACTGGACTCCAAGCGCAGGTCTGATTGGTCCCGGGAAGTCTCTGTGCAGGGCGAGCTTCCGAGGCATCGAGGCATCGGAACAAGGGCGGGCTTTGTGCCGCGACCTCGGCAGCCGGTTGATTCCCCAGAGCCCCTCCCGCCGGGTACCGGGTGCCGGTTCCCAGCCCTGCCTGTGGATTCCTGCGGCCGCCGCGTCCTGGCAGCGCCGCAGCAGCCTCGCCCGGCCCTCGGCCTCCCTCCACGACCAGGAGAAAAAGCCCACAGCCGAGAGAAGCGCCCAGGCCTCCTCCAGAGGGATGCAAACTTCCAAGCGAACGGGTCTCTATGATTCCAGTACAGGCTTGTCTTTCGCGAAGGCAAACACAGGAGCCCAATTTAATGGCCAGGCCAGGGCTAGTCATTACAGCGGGTGGGGAGTTGCGCGAGGTCAAGGGGTCTCCTTCCAGACCCCAGCGCCCAGCCTCCCCATGGTTCTCAGGGACCTGCACGCCTCTGACACCTGCGTGTCTGAAACTCTCTGAGGCACAGCCTGGTTCTGTTGTTGCAGAAGTCTGTATACTGAGCTTACGGGAGGGACAAGCAAGTGGGGACCTGAGAAGGGTCTATGAGATTCTCATGCAAGATCCCAGTCTCAAGTCTCACCCACCCAGTGCAACCAGGACCCTTGACCACCAACAACCAGAGCTCCTGCTTTTCTCCCAGAGCCTGCTGAGGGCTCTGCCTGAATTCTGACCCTGCAGGGTCAAGGTGATCTTGGGAAGGGAGTTGCTGGAATCCTCTCCGGGCATCCTCACACTCAGCTGGAGCATGTTCATATAAAGGAGCATGACCTTTCAGGAAGGCAACTTGGAAACACCTGGCAAGATCCTTAAAATGGTTCTTCCTTTTGAGCAGTCATCTCAAGGGATTTATCCCCCCAAAAGGAATTATTAAAGTGCACAAAGATATTCACCGCATCATTATTTATAACAAAGCAATTGGAAACTAAAGAGAAACTAGAATTTCCAAAGACATACTCATGCTCACTGACAAATACCACAGTATTTTCTAAATAAATGAAATAATACCAGCTGGCATTTACGAAGTATTTATGATTTAGAGGGAAATTTCCTAAAAACTAGAATAAGATAATAGAAGGTAGAAAAGGGGGTAACAAATGGATAGGAAAAGTAAGATAAATAAAATGTATACAACAAAATGATAAAAATAACTGTAATAGTAATTATTTCAAGTGTTAAAAGTCTATATGCAGGACTGGGATTATAGCTCAGTTGGTAAAGTGCTTGCCTTGCAAGTACAAGGCGGTGGGTTCAATCCCCGACATCACAAAAAAAAAAAAAAAGTCTATATTCAACATTTAACAGAAAGTTTCCCAGTTCTGGCTTTAAGAATAGATACATAAAATGAAAAGTGATAGAGTTATTAGAAATATAGAAACCCACAACCATAATGTATTATATTTAAAAGAGAAATGGCACAACCATGAAAGAGAAACATAGAAAATAAAAGTCTGAAAAATATGTACCTAGAAATACTAACAAGAACAAAAAGTTACTGTGCCTATATTAAACTTGAAAATGAAAAGCATTATTGAAAATATGAGGAACTATGTAATTAAAAGAGGAGTAATTCACAGGAAGCTACAAGAATTATAAATCTGTATGCATACAATAAGATTAATATCCAAATATATAAGCAAAAGACAATAATGGGAGACTTTTATTACACTTCTCTCAGTAATTGAGAAATCAAGCAAACAAACTTGGTAAGGACATAGAATATTGAATAATATAATTAAACTTAATCTGCAGACACATATGAAACTGTATCTGACATCTAGAACACACAAAAGCTTTGCAAAAGTTACTATAAGGCAAAAAAAATCATAAAAAAGGCAAAATTAGTGTCATATGAATCATGTGTCTGAATGCAAGCAACTGAGATAGAATCAAGAACTAAAAGGTATGCAAATAAAATATACATTGTGTGAATTTAAAAAAAAACCTCTAGATAACTCATAAATTAAAAAAAGAAATCACAATTAAAAGTTAGAAAATATTTAGACCTGAACAATAATGAAAATCCTTTGTATCAAAACTTCCCAGATTCCTTTCACCTTCCCTTTCATCCCCAACCCTTCAATTCTAAGCCATTAAGTGGACAGAACAAGGAAACTGATAGGTGCCCACTCAGAGGGGTGACCTGAAACCAGTGTTGCAAGCTCAGAGAAGGGAAGAACATGTCCATGCTGGGGTGGCTGGGGTTGGGGAGAGCACCTGTGCAAGGAGGTTGCCTGGAGGTCACCCATGAACCTCACACCACTACCTCACACCAGTCATGTTGGTATCTCCCTCTTTCCATCTCTGGTGTCTTCCTCTCTGTATGTCACTCCCTCCAACAGTGAGAACCTGGCCCTCAGTCTCAGCATATCCACACATTTTGATCCATTCACTTTGTAAATAAGTTTCTTTGCTGCTGCCTCCTCAATCAAAAGGCAGCCACTCTTCTTACTTGGTCTCTGCTGCCCAAATTTTCTGTACTTTACTTGAAACTTTTCCACAAGTTGGAGATTGTATTTAAAAATTCATTAAAAAAGGGGCTGGAGATATAGGTCAGTTGGTAGAATGCTTGCCTTGTAAGCACTAAGGCCCTGGATTCAAACCCCAGCACCACCACCAAAAAAAAGAAATCATTAAAAAACAAAACTTCCAGGGGGCACTTAAGCAGTAAAGGGACATTTATGACCTGAAATATGTATATTAGAAAAGAAGACTGAGTATTAATTGGTAAAATACTCAAGACTTTTGAAAAAGAAAAACAGGAACCCCCCCCAAAAAATAGAAGAAAGAATAAAGACCAGTGTTGGTAACAATGTGAAGCCAGGATTATATTTTGTCCCATCCCTCTGCCCCTTTCTTTCCAGCTGCCATGAATTGAAGAGCTTTCCTCTGCCATGATGTCCTGTCTATTCAGACCCAGAGCAATGACGTCTGCGGACCATGGAGGGAACCTCTGAAACAGTGAGCTAAAATAAGCTTTTCCTTCTCTACGTTGTCTAGTCAGGCATATTGGTGACAGTGATGAAAGGCTGCAGAGCACACCTGGTAAAGTTCGAGACACACACCTACAACCTGACTTCTGCATGTGCCCCAAGAGACTGTAGAAGAATACTACAAAATGAGAATAAACGAATGTCCAGTTGATAAAATGCTTAATGAGTGTGATACTGATCATGATGTACTTATTGATGGCATGCTGTGGGCCCCTGGAAATGAATCAACCATCGATACCACAGATGAATCCAAAATCATGAAGATGACCAACAATAGCTAGTGACAGACTCACATTTCTGAAAGAAATTTTACAATAAAGTATTTATGACTTTGGGACTTGAAAGAACCTCTTAAGTAAGACATAAAACAACATGCGGACCATAATGTGAAAGACTGATAAAATTTTTTGATGGTTTTTATTGGTGCATTATAATTATATATAATAGTGGAAATTATTGATGTATACTTGTATATGCACAAAATATAACAATATAATTTGGTCAGTTTTGTTCCCCAGTACCTCCCCTTTCCCTCTACTCCTCTCTCCCTCTGGTCCCCTTTCCTATTCTACCAAAGACTAATAAAATTAACAATATTAAAATTAAAACTTTCTGAAAGATAAGACCTTATCACCAAAAGTGAAAGCCAGAGGCTAGGAGAATATATTTGCAAAAGATTTAACTGACAATGGACTGGTCTCCAGAACTTATAAAAAATTGTTAAATATCAGCAGAAATTGTAAACACTGGACAAAGGATATGAAAACACAATTTACAGAAATGGAAAGTAGAAGCATTAATGAACTCAAAAAGATGCTCTACCCACTTGAGATGGGGTCATGCAATTTAAAACTCCAGTGCTTACACCTCGGCCCCCACTGCAAGGGTTCCTCAAGTGCTCAGGACTCTGCCAGTGTCACCATTTATCCAGGCCACACATCTTCAGTCCTAGTAGCTACAGACCACACCTGCATGTCAGCCTGACCTTTCTACTGTCCCTCCTAAATGCCAGTGCTCACCTGTCTCTTGATTAATGGGGTGCTCTGCTGGAGCTGTTTGAGTCCCCAGGAGTTCAACATACACAACCCCTACTTCCTTAAGTCACATATACACTTCCAGGGTGACTGGGTTCAGGCAAGTCTAACCCACAGGCAAATACTGTGGTTAGTGGCATAATGGTCCCCTTCAACCATCAACCTTGTTGCTAAGCCAATCTCACCATGCCTTTGTCCTTCTCTGCCTCTGGTGGATTATCTTCCAAGTTCTTAAATATTCATTTTCTTTGCAATTGAGTGTCCTTTGGCTTCTCTACCCATTCTTGAACATCTGAACCCTCAAGTGTGGATGCAAATTGAAATCATTCCTTGGAGGCTATCCAAATCCCGTCAATATCAATAGATGCCACAGATAATTTTTTTTTCTGAGATAGGGAAAAATTGCTAGCTCTTTCATT
The DNA here is from genome assembly GCA_020662805.1 of Glaucomys volans. Classification (NCBI taxonomy): domain Eukaryota; kingdom Metazoa; phylum Chordata; class Mammalia; order Rodentia; family Sciuridae; genus Glaucomys; species Glaucomys volans. The sequence goes on from JAJEJO010051223.1 coordinate 100,671, forward strand.
AAGGTAGAAAGTGAAAAACAACTTTAGAATAACCAAGGTATGATGACATTTTGGTCATGCCATCCTGCTGAGAGAGCTAATGCTTCATCTTACCCATGGGATACCTATTACATGTCTGCCCCACTCTATTACTCCATTCAAGTCTAAGAATAAAACTACCATGTGGATGTGGTTCCACCCTCCTGTAATCACAGCAAGCTGGGAGGCTGAGGCAGGAGAATTGCAAGTTGAGGCCAGCTTCTGCAACTTAGTGAGGTTGTCTCAAAATAAAAAGATAAACAGTGCTGGGGATATAACACAGTGAGAGAGAACCCCTGGATTCAATGGCTAATACCACAAAATAATCAATCAATCAATCAATCAATAATCAAACAAAACTATTCAAGAAAGACATGTGTCATTCTCATCTAGCTGAAAACAAAAACCATGCCATGGGGTCAGTGAAAGCTGTCATGTCCCAGGAACACAGAAGCTGGGCAGTTGTGTGATTCAAGTTCTCACCCCTGACAGGAATGCCCTCTACCACTTCACAGAGCTGGTGACAATGAACTCTGCTTAAATTCCTCCAGAGAAAGGGGAGTGAAGTCTGACAGTCCTGAGCGTGGATATCCCCACTTGGATCTTCCCAGTCAGCATGGGACACGGCCAATCTCTGTTCTCCATCAATATCTGTTGAGCGAGTAAGTGAACTTTTCGTTTTATTTATTAAAAGCTTCATTTGAATGTGGTCTTTGACCTATTCGTTTTATTTTGTGACTTGGAATGACGTTTCTATATTTTTACACGAAGGTTACATTTAGAATCTGGCCACCGTCAGAAAAATAGCTTTTTGTGAATCTAAAAATTCTCACGCTTCTCATTTCAATGACTGGAAATGACATTTCTCTAAATGGTTTCTTTAAAAGCAGACATAAATCTGTACCACTTACTGGCTACAAAAATACTGATGCAACTAACGGATTAAAAGTTATTTGCAGATTGTAACAGATGCTAAATTTATCCTTAAAATCCACTTGTGTCACCAAATATGGGTTTCTCTATAGTACTGAAAAATAAAGTTATTTTTAAACTTAATGTAACCCAAATGTCAATGGTCCCCTTATCCCTCGTCATTCTTTCCTCTTCTTTTTATTCCCCCTGTGTTCTCCTTAGCAGTGATCAAAGAAGATTTCTTCATGTGGTTGCATTAATATTGCATAAAATTTGGAAAACAAAATTTAAAAAGTTATCCCCCAAAAGTAAGCATTTTTGTGGCTGCCTTCATTTTTTCTTCTTTCTTTTTGTTACTGTTGTTCATTTGCATGTGTATTTGTTACATGATGTTTGTTTACATATATATTTGTGCCCCAGTCTTTATTTTGTAGCAAATGCTCCCTCCCTTCCATCTCTCAGTGTCAATCTAGTACCTTCCATTATTTCTCTGCAGATCTTTGCAGGGATCCTGTCTTTGACTCTGTAATTCCCAGAGGGCACAACAGCTGGCACTTCGTTGTGTGCTCTCAGTATTATTCACTGCAATTCTCATTAATACCTACTGAAATCACCATAGAGCAAAGAACACTGCAAGCCATCACACTTCAGACTTAGAATCCTCTGACTAGCTTTCATAACATTAAAAGGGATTGTTATTTTCCCCACTTATAAGTGAAAAAATTCTGGTTCAGAAATCCCAAATCATCTGCAAATGTCATAGTTGACAAGCAGCCCAGCTCCAATTCACTCTCAGTTTCCTGAATCTAAACCCCAGACTCCTGACCCACTTGAATGCCTTCACGAAGGTCTCACTCTCTACTGATGGCTGGATTGCCAAGTTGGAGTCAGCGCCCACTGTTAGAAAAATGCCCAATGTATCTTTCTGTAGTGGCTGGCTTCAATGTTGGTCATCGTACCTGATCTGGTCTTTTCTATTTGGAGCTAATCATCACCATGTCCCTCAAACTTCTCTAGTAGCAAGGTTTCTCATTGGCCCACCATTATCAATGTCCTCTGGAGACATTTTAGTCCACACAGTATATTGCTGCAAATTTTGTGCCAGCAGTTTGAGAATTTGGCCATTTATTTATTTATTTATTTATTCATTTATTCATTCATTTATTTATTTATTTATTCTTGGTACTGGGGATTGAACCCAGGGGCACTCCACCACTGAACCACATCCCCAGTCCTATTTTGTATTTTTTTTTTTAATTGAACACAAATGGAGTACAGCTGTTGTTTCACTGGTTGTACACAAAGTAGAGTCACACCATCTGTGCGTTCATGCATGTACACAGGGCAATGGTATCTGTCACACACTCTGTTATTAATTTTACCCCCCACCCGCCCCCACCCCTCCCTTCCCTCTATGCTAGCTATCTTTCCTACATTCTTGCCATCTTTCCCCCCCACATTATGCATCATCATTCATTTATCAGAGAGACCATTCTGCTTTTGGATTTATGGGATTGGCTGATCTCACTTAGCATAACAGTTTCCAACATCATCCA
>JAJEJO010051229.1:5942-77707 GCA_020662805.1 Glaucomys volans
GGGAGATTGACACACTGTAGGGACAGCCCAGGGATGCCCCTGCAGAGTCAGAAAGGTTGACACACTGCAGGCACAGCCCAGGGAGGCCTGCAGAGCCAAGGATGTTGACACACTGTAGTGACAGCCCAGGGATGCCCCTGCAGAGCCAGAGACATTGACACACTGCAGGGACAGCCCAGGGATGCCCCTGCAGAGCCAGGGAGATTGACACACTGTAGGGTCAGCCCAGGGATGCCTCTGCAGAGCCAGGGAGATTGACACACTGTAGGGACAGCCCAGGGACGTCTGCAGAACCAGGGAGATTGACACACTGTAGGGTCAGCCCAGGGATGCCTCTGCAGAGTCAGAAAGGTTGACACACTGTAGGGTCAGCCCAGGGATGCCTCTGCAGCACCAGAGACATTGACACACTGCAGGGATAGCCCTGGGTGTACCAAGGAGTCACTGGCAGAGATGGTTAATGCAGTGTCCCTCTGTAAGACCATGGTGGGGTTTCTGGAGGAGGGAGACCCCACCCCTGATGGAGTACATTACTGTGATCTATCCACCTGTCAGAATGGTCCCTAACACACCAAGCATTTCAATTAATGTATGTCGTGCCTCAAAAACTAAACCCTGCAAAACCAACCAACCCACCCCTGGGGGGATCTACAATGCAGGGTGTCTGGATGTTCACTGCTGAAGATGGGTGCTTAGAGGGGGCTCCTTGTTCCTCTCTGCTTCCCATGAACATGCTTGAGAAAACCAGAGGCAGGAGCCACAGCAAATGCAGCCATGCCTCCATGACTGTGGCAACATCTCCTGGCCTAGCTCCTCTCCACTGCTCCCCACTGCTGCTGTGCAGCTGTGCATACACCAATGGAAAGCAAGTGGAGAATGCAGAAAGTGAGAACAGGAGAGAGAAGAGCAACAGCAGCAGGAGCAAGAGAACAAGAGGTGGTAGGTCCAGGCTGGCAGCCCTGGACACCACCACTGGAGTCTCAGCCTCCTTGAACCTCTTGTGAAAATGTCACCAGGCCACAAAACCAATCCTGAAGACTGGGAGGAAGTAAAGCACCTAGAGCTCAGCTGTGGGGAAGGACCAGGGGAGCTGGGAGATGGCCACATCTTAACAACTTAGACACCATGGAAACCCATAAGTGAGATGGGAGGAAGAATGTGTGAGGACACTGGAACAGGAAAGGAGTTAATTAAAAAAAAAATGTCATTCCAATCTCAACATTTAAAATAATCTTTCTTAAATTTTTAGGAATATTTATGAACAAACATTACTTTAAGAAATCCAAAGTTCAGCATTTTCTTTGATTTCACTTTAATTTTTTGGTTCATTTCAGATCATATTCACTGCCAGAACTAAGAGCGGAACTGAGTGTGGGCCTCAAGTACATGTCCCCATCATGGACCCACATATCTCCCCACCCAGAGCTGTGAGTTGTGGTCACTAAATATCACTGACTGGCTCCTGGGGGCTGGGGCTTCTGTGCCTGAGTCCTCATGCCTAGCTCCTCTCAGGCTGCCTTCTTCTGAATCAGAAGAGCTTTGGAGGCAGTGTGGAAGCTGCTGGCTGGCACGAACGAAGGCTGGCCCCATGTGCCCTGGGCTCTCATAGTGGGTTCCCAGGAACACCCTTGAGTGTCAGCAAGGATGATCTCACTGAATCTGCAAGTCCACAAGGGGAGGTCACAAATGTTGTGCCAGGCCCCAGCCTGTGCCCAGCACCAGCACGCTGTGGGAATTGCATGAAACTGGACATGTTACATACACAGCCTGTTTTCATGGAGAGAAACTCTGGACTTTTGAATCTAGACGGTCAGGTCAAGGGCAACAACACTTAGGGTGTGCTGGCAATCACCATCATTAAAATCTCATCAGGAACTGAAGTTCGGAAAACACGGAGTAGCCAACACTCAGGACTTCCCCAATGAGATGGGTGGGGAGCCTGAGGAGTGATGAGGCATTGACTGAAGAACCATCCCCACATGGGAAGCCTACACTGAGCTCCGCCATTCCCTAGGCAGCAAGGTGACTGCTTCAGAGTCCCACCTGGAGAGACCCACTTGGGTGAAGGACAGATTAATGTGCTTTAATGCACAGGGGCAAGAAAGTTCCTGCATAGAGTTGCAGATTCTACTTGGCAACTAAATTTTCTTTTAGAATAACGTTTATTTGAAATAGTTTGAATCAAAGAAAAGGTAAAAATTGTGGTGAGACACCACTCCTCCCCAACCATAGTTCTGCGTGAGGACACTGAGGCTCCCACTCCTGTCCAACCACAGGTCAGAGTGAGGAGGACACTGAGGTTCCCACTCCTGCCCAGTGCAGATTTGTGTAAGGCTGTGCTTGTGTCATGCTCTTTAAACACAACTCACAATAGCTTTATGCAGACACTATCTTCATTTGAGCCAGATACAACAGATTTTTAAAAACCTAAAATGTCATTCTTGTTATTGTTTGCATGTGAGGTATCCCCAAAAAGCTCAATCAGTGAATTAAGCCCTTGAGGGGATTAACTGCGTGTTAAGGTAGGTAGGTTGTGGATGGAGGGAGGCACTGCGGTAGTGACTTTGGGGTATACATTTGTATGTGGAGAGTGGAGTCTCTCTCTCTGCTTCCTGATCATCATGTGAGCTGCTTCCCTCCATTACACTTCAACCATGATGTTCTGCCTCACCTACAGCCCCGAGGAATGGAGTCTGCTGTCTATGGACTGAGACCTCTGAAACCATGAGCCCCTAAGTAAACTTTTCCTCCTCCACTGTACTACTGGTCGGGTCCTTAGTCACCACAACAAAAAAACTGACTAAAACACTAAATGTTTTTATTTTGGAAAATATAATTATTTTTCTTGAAAATGTTATATTCAATTTCTTTTAGAATGTTTTAGATATTTAACAAGAGCATCTCCACTGTCTCTAATTAGACGAAGATTTAATGTTGAAACAAACAAAAAAAGTTTAACATCCCAGAAAAAATTCTTATATTAATGTGCAGATTATTTGTAAAGGAGCAATTTCTGTGAATAAGTGTTATTTCAAACGCCATCAGTAGTGGAGTCCTCCCACATAAGCCAGGGAGGACTCCCCAGGTGTCTGTGGCTTCAGAGAGCTCAGGGGTCTTAGCACCAAATGTGGCTCCTGGAGCAGGTGACCCCCTGGACGGTGCCTCGGGGCACTCTGAGGGCACCCCAGGACCTTTGTCCCATCAGTGTAAACATACACCCACATAACTTATCAGAGGAACTGAAAAGTGCATGAGCTTCTGGAGTGACTGTCAACAGGGAAAGCACAATACATACTCAAGTATTTTAAAGTCACCTTTTATTAAACTACTTACTCCCTAATCTAATTTCAAGTACAGCTGAAGCTGGTTCCCAACTTCATGGATTCACATCTTCTTTAAGATGGACCTTGCATCTAACAGACTCTTCAGTACTCAAACCCACAAGGCAGACAGCAGACTTCAAGAGCCGCCCATTCCCAGCGTCCACCTCTGTGAAGGTCCTGCATGGCTGTGCTGATCTGCGGCCATGAAGAGCACGCAGAGGGCTGCTGTGATGAGCAGATGCATGCCCTCGTAGAGGAGCTTTGGAGAAAACACACTCCATATAAATAGGTGGTAGCGCAGGGACGTCACCAGGATGAGGTACGTGGCAACTGGCACGGAGCAGATCAGTGCATAGCAGAAGCAAGCCCGGCTCAGTGTAGGACCACTGCCAACAGGAGAAGCGGGTTAGTTCCTGCCCCCAACTTGGGACCAGAAAGACTCTTCTCCTGGACTGGAGAGTGCCATGCCCTCTCTGTGCTCACCTGTCCCCAGACCCTGTGCTAGCTTCCTGAAGACGCACCAACTGAACACGGGGTCACCAGCAACCAGCTCTGAGAAGGGAATAGGGTAGGGAGGGCTGTGCTGCTGGCTCTAGGAAACGCTTGGCTGCTTGCAGACCCTCCTTGCCACTCAGGACCTGCCCCCAAGGCAGTAGGACCTGTCGTCTTGGTGGGCAGCCATTCTGATTCCCTTCAGGGCGGCTGTGGTCTGACATGAAGTGAACACAACCCAGTGGTCTGTGGCCTGTGCACTGTGGTCAGTTCATGTCCCTTCGCCGACCCCAACTATGGCTCTGGGGTGAGGGTTCCTTGCCTGCACTGCTGGTCCCCACAGGGGCTGCCTTGTCACAATACTGGGTGATGGCACCAACACCTCTAAGAGGTGCATACTCAGCACAAGCTTCATGGTACTGGGGCTCTCGCTGTCCCTCTGGGGAGTGTACAGGGTTGACCAGAGCTTCCTTCCTACCCAAGGGTGCAAGTAAAGCACCCCATCTTGCACTCCAGCTGAACAGTTCTAAACATCGTCCCTTCAGAAGCCACAGCTCAGTCCTACCATGGTAACCAGTGTCTTACTACTCTTCTGTTGCCGGGCACGGGACACCTGTGCCAGGGGAGCACCTGGATGCAGCTTTGACCTGTTGGAAGCACTTCTCTCTGTGCCATTTAGGTTGGTTTACAGCTTTCTTACTTCACTGGGACAAAGCCATCAAATCGATTACGCTTTTAGAAAATGCTGTCTCTTCTCCCAAACACAGATGTGCCTGCTGTGCATATCAGTCATCAGCTCTGAGGCTCTAAGGCTGCTGTTCATCACAGAAGGCCTGCGGGCAAATGGAGGATGAGCCATGTCCCCTGCACCTGCACATCTGGGTTCCACCCGAAGTGTGCATAGCCATGTGCCAGTCCCTGCAGGCAGAGATGGGCACACCTCACAACTCCTGGCCCTCTTGATATTTAGCAAAAAGGAAGAGGCTTCCTGTTTCTGTAAGTCCAGCGCCCACTTGCAGCCTGTCTCCAAGCCACCCGCACAACACCTAGACAGTGGCAGAGGCAACTTCCAGGTTCGTGAAGAGCTCGTGGGAGCTCTGCCCACAGAGCCTGGCTTTTGGCCCTGATTGTGGGTTGGGTAAGCCCCACTCGGGGGTCCGTTCACACACTGCCCTGAGTGCAGGTGACTGTTTTAGAAGTCACTTGTCTACAAGAAGCCAGGGTCTGGCTGGAGATGAAGTTCTCACCCTCAAAAGGCAGCTGGTCAGCTGGCTAGAAGGCATTTGGTTCTCACCAGCACCCTAACATACACCAGGAGCCTGAGTGGGAAGCTCTCTCCATGGCTGAGGCCATCTCATGGCTCTCTGGCTTCAGGTGCAGTCAAGGCCTCCTGTGGCTGACACTCATGCCCACCTTCACCCTGATGGAAACAGGCCACGCAAATGAGTGAACACAACCCAGGCCTGCAGGACACCTCCATGGAGATGCTGAAAGGAGGCTAAATATTCAGGGCTGGATTTTAGGGTGAGTTTGGGTCATGCACATGAAATTGGGGATCTCAGAGTGGTTCTGGGGTTGAGGAGGGAAGAGAACCTGGGGTGGAACAGAAGACAAACCTATGAAGGTGGCCACACAGCAAAGCCAGAGGACAAAGCAGACCCACAGATACTGCAGGCAGAGATGGGGACATGGAATCTGTAGGGTCCCTGGGTGGTCAGTGCAGCCTGGGAACCTCCTGAGGGTTGGCCTGCAGTCAACAAACAGCACCACAGTTGCTGCCAGAGCCACTCTTCCAAACATGGCTGAGTGGAAGTGGTGGTGGTAATGGGAAGTCCCCACCAGCAAGACCGGCAGGGGCATGTGAGGGTCACAGCTCCCAGGGTTGGGGGACACTGGTTGCAGTGGGGATGCCTGTGAGGCTCTAGCAGACTTGCTGTGTCCGCCAGAGTGTGTGGAAGGCAGGTGCAGTGCTGATGGCTGTGTGGCTTAGCTGGTCAGCAAGTGGACAGGCTCCCAGGACCAGGACTGCAATTGGGGCAGGACATGCATCTGCAGACCAGGGGTGGGGGCACTTCCCAGTGTTGCCATGTCCCTTCCCCTGCCCTGAGTAACCTCCACTCTACGGATGGGAAAACTGGGCACAGACAAGTCAAACAGTTTTATGACAGCCCTGGAGGACTCAGAATTGAGTGGCCCACGTACTGCTGTGGTTGACTCTGTCAGGAGGGCTGCCCAGCACTGAGGCTGTCTCACAAATAAGCTGGTGAAGGCCAGGTTCAGGGAGCCTCCTTTCACGGAGGAACTACACAAAAACCAGTGGGTAAGGAAGAGCAAACTCTTAAGGAGGTGGGGCTGCAGTGGAGAGAACAGGCAGGAAAGGATGAGGGCATGCTGGGCAGGTGGAAGGCACATGTGTGCAAACTGCCCAGGAGGGGAGGCCAGGTGAGCTGGGCGTGGGAAGGAGGAGGGCCTGGCTGATGTGCACTTGTCTCTGAACTCTCCCTGCTTGGCTTCAGTCTTTCGTGGATGGGCTGCAGCCCCTTCTGGGGCCTCTCCCTTGTTGAGGGCTTCTGGAAGCCAAGAGCAAGTGTCTCTTGCCCCCAAGGGGAAGAACTAGCTCCTTTCCTACAACCAACAAGCAGGAGAGAAATTTCCAATGTGTGGTTTGAACTGGGAGACCTGAAGTTACCTGCAGAGACTCAGACCCACCGGGCCTTTGAGGTACAAACTGGGCTTCGTATTTAAGGAAAAGAAAATCTGTGAAAAGATGGTCTAACCTTTGGGGTTCTGACATCCTTATTTAGAATAAGTTTCACTCTTAAGAATAGGTAATCTGCCATTAGATTTATGCTAGAAGACAGAGAAGGCACCTCACCTGCTTGCCTCGGAGCTCAGGAAGTGTGCCAAGTGGCTGGCCCACAGCACGGGCCCTGTGTATGTCCCAAACACTGTCAGGAATGTGGCTGGAATTTCCATATATGTATCTAAGCCCACGAAGCCTGCTGAGATGTCGATGGTGGCGATGTTGTTGGAGTTGCCCTGGAACACAGAACAGGGCTGACGCTGGTTTAGTAACAGACACCAACCACCGCTATGTTAATGTAAAACACACACACACAGCTCAGATGAGCACACCAGTGTGGACACACGGTCAGAGGAGCCAGAGGCCCTGGCTAGAACCAACTGCCTGCCACTCCTTCAGGTCACTGGGCTGGCCTAGACCATCTGTCTGTCTGCCTGCCACTTCATGCAGGCCCAGGAAGAGGGAGAGGAGTGACTGCAGCAGAAACAAAAGTCTAATCTCCTGGCTGCTGCAGCAAGGTTACACCTCTGTCCAGATCCATGGGCTAACCTTGAGACATGCAAGGACATCCTGTGAGGACCTTCTGAGGGTATTGCATGTGGCCCTGGGAGGTACAGCTGCCCAGCTTGGCTGAGGGGACATTGGGCTGGAGGTCAAGTGCTATCGATACAATGGGCCCTGATGGACACGGTGAGCCATGTGGCAGAGTGGGCCAGCAGCTATGGGAGGGGACAATATGCCACTGAGGGTGGCTTCTCTGACTGCCACCCATATTGTCTGGCTACAGACCTGGCAGGTCACGAGCTATGGGACATGGGGGACAATGATACACATCTCATCCTGCACATGTGTGGTGGGATTTTGGATCAAGAAATGGATCTGCCAAGATCTTCCTTCTTTACTATCTGTCTGCTGGTGGTGGTGATCCACATCTGCCACGTGGACCCTCCTCAGATGCTGAGGAAGCACAGGGTCTGTGGTACACACATGTCCATAAGGCCCAGCCAACGCCCCTCTCAGAATGCCTACCTCAGGCCTGGTTGGTCTTCCAAACCCACTTCCTCATCCCTTGGCAGGTGTGGTTCTAAGGACACTTGTGGCAGAGATGTGTGCTGTTCGCTCCCTTCTCTCTTGCCTGAGGCCACACCTGCCGTGGCCTCACTGCACGGCTTTCCCTGAAACTTACTCTGCTCAGTGAGTTGTTCCTTAATTCCTGGTGGGGAACCCTTCCATGGGAAAGGAGAAGGGAGGACGAGGACATGAGGCCTGCTCAGGACATGAGTGGGTCTGGCTCTGCACAGAGGCTGACTACATGGTTCAGCAGCGAGGTAGCTCGTGCTGAGGCTCAACTTGCATGAACCCATTACCCTGAACCACGCTGAAATGGTGCACACCTGAGGCAGAGACCAGGGACTCGGTGCAAATGGGCACCCAAGTTCCCATCCCCATGCTGTCGAGGAAACGCGGGACTCAGGGAAGGATGCAGGGGCAGCAAGGCCACTGACTCTTACCCCAGGAACCCTGACAGTGAAGGACAAAAACTCAACCTGAAGGACAGAGAGGGAAGGGAGGGCAGGGGGCAGAAGAATAAAAAGAGCAGGAGGGTGGCCAGGGCCTGCTCTATAGCCCAGCACAGGGGGTGCCTACTGCAGAAACACCAGTGGCTCGGCCTGCAGAACACAGAAGACACTGCTTGCTGCCCCTTGCTCCCTCCTGCCCCGCTACAGAAGCTGGGCCAAACCTGAAAGCAAAGTGCACTCCAGAAGTCGTCTCTTCACCAAATATAGAAACTGCTCCATATGAGGGCCAGGCTCAACCATGCTCCTGGCTGTGCTGCAGCCCAGGAGAAGGGCACTATGTACTGTCCCCAGCTCACAGATAAAGAAACTAAGGTGAAGGGGGGGGGGGCTTGCCAAAGGCCACCTGGTGGGTAGTGCTGGATACCAGGATCTGTGCCTATGGCTGTCTACATTCTGTTAAGGACCCCCATGCTGGCACTTGCATGCCCCTGCCCTCCACAGATGCAGAGTCCATGGTGGGGAAGCTTATTGGCATACAGAGCAACCAGTGGCTGAGACAGCTGGGAGGTCAGGGAACTCCACAGCCTGATGATCTCCAACTGATCATGCTACTCAAGGACTTAAGATATTTCCCTAATTTCACCTACCACCCTTGGGCTTTGAGGTAAAAAATAGAAACAAGCCACACAGCTGTGAGCAGCTCCATATGTAATGCTGGGGATACAGGAAACCAAGAGGAGAGGAGGCTGGGGAAGGTTGACCTGTTGGGACACACAGCCAGACAAGCCTCTGGGACTATTCCAAACAGGAAGGTGAGAAGCTGGTGCAGACGGAGGAGGCAGAGATCTCCCACAGCTGATCACTGACTCAGCCAGGGAACTGAGTTGGGAGGGGATGTGGTGAGCTGTACCCACTCTAGGGATCCCAGGTGGGTGCAACTGTATCCCTCCCAGGCTTGTCCCCCGTCCAGGAGTCTTCCTACCCTTGTGTACCCAAAGTGGGCGTGGCCTGTTGCCGATGGGTCTTTGGACACTGGAGAGAAGCCCTGACCATCCTATAGAACCCAGGGTGGACAGCTCTAACCCCAAGAGTAAAGGGAAGAGGAAGCCCAGTGACTACATGCTGATGCCAGCGAAGGGCAGACTTGCCTCCTGGATAGTCAGTGCTAAGTGACCCCCTGACCCTGAAAAGCAGCAATCTTGTCTTACACCCATCCACACCTGGGAGCTGGACTCTACTCTTAAAAAATACAAGATTGAAATACATGAGATTCATCATACATACCAACAGTTCTTTCAGTGACAAACATCACTTTCCAACTTGTAAAAATTTCTCAAAGCAAACTAAAAGATTAAATGACATTGAAAGCTGATAGTCTTCTACCCAGAAAATAACAAAAACCTACCTGAAAATAGAAGAATGCTTGACCAAACCAGTAATGCATTACAGTAATCTCAGCCGCATCGTGTCTCAGGGGCTTCCAGACGAATTTAGTCATTACAGTCTGAATCAAGAGACTAAATGCTAACACTGGAAGATTATGTGGTCTCAAAAGCAATGCTGCCAGAAGAACTAATCCACTATATATCTCCCACAAACCTACAGTCTTGATCTTGAAGTCTGCAGCAATGACTTGGGATTTAAGCAAGTCTTTGGTGCCCGTGAACAGAATGCCAAGGACAAAGACATAAACAAAACGAGCTTCAATAATACCCCTAAAAAAAAGCAAAGCAAGTTAATTCATTCACAGCAGCAACAAAAATGCAAGTACACATTTTCTCGAGTGCCTTGATGTGCCCAGCCAGCTAGGGGGTTGTGGCACCCTCATGGAAGGGGGTCTCCTCCATCTGGGGTGTGACTCATGTGCCCAGCCAGCTAAGGAGCTGTGGCACCCTCGTGAAAGGGGGTCCCCTCCACACAGCTGCCTGCAGGGTGGCCGCCTTCCTTATGGAGCTGGGCAAGTTGTGCTCATGTGGTCCAAGGATTACCTGTTGCAAGACCACAGTTGCACCCTTGCAGCATGCCAGAAAAGCCCCCCACCTGCTTTGCACCAATAGCTGAAATCTCCTGTGCTAGCCCAGCTGTCAGAACATCTCCGAGTTCACAGACACTAAGTGTGCAACTGAGCGTGTTCACTGTATGGCAGATATGAAAGAGATCTGTACATTTATGTGGACAATGTGCCCTGATCCAAGCCACTCAGTCCTGGCTCTTTGGTTCTAGCTCTGTTGTTTGACTTTGACATTCAGCTCTGCCATTTGTGGAAAGAACAGAGCAGCATCCACACCTCACGTGCCTGTTCTAGCAATCAGCAACAGAGAGCACATAAAGTGTTTGGAAAATAGTAAATGCTTAATAAATATTAATTGCCATGATGAATTAAGTATTTCAGAGCTTCATTTAGGTCTGTGAAGGATACAATTTATGATACCATGCTCAAGAACTTCATCTTATGAAACATGTATTAATTACTTTTTTTTGTGGAACTGGGGATGGAACCTAGGGATGCTTTACCACTGACTGAGCAATACCCTGGCCCTTTTTTATTTTGAGATGGGGTCTCATAAAGTTGCCCAGGCTGGCCTTGAACTTGTGACCCTCCTGGCTCAGCCTCCAGAGTTGCTGGGAGTAAAGGCAGGTGCCACCATGCCTGTTGACACATACAATCCTAAACCACAAAATGTTAAATAGATTTTGTAAATGAAATATTTTACATAAACTACAAAAGTTGATCATTTTTAAAAATGCTAACTAAGTAAATTTTGTGAATATCAACATAGTAATATGTCAGTTTTGAAAAATGAGTTCCTATGTCAGATTTTCTTAGAAAGGTTTATGCGTGAAAAAATATTCCTTTTTAAATTTGATCAGTTTAATCCAAACAGTGTGGACACTGTGTGCCATGTGCCTGGTGCATGGCAGTAGCTGGGAAGCTGGGGTTAGGTGTGCTGCACGCCCAGGCCAGGTGTGTGCCAAGACAGGAGTGGAGAACAGCCCAGGTGGGTTCTGAGGTAGGAACAACTGAAGAAGTTTCAAAGAAAAAGAGGGACAAATGAGGGCCTGAGGAGAGGATGACAGAGCAGCTGGTGATGAACAGAAGGGAGGGCCTCACTGGACACTCCCATGGTCCCTCCTCACCCTGGTTATCAGTGCTTCTGGCACCCCTAGGGCTACTCTACTCGACTCACACTCCAGCCAAGCCTGGCTTCTGAGTGGAAAAGAGAGTGAGGTACCATAGGCAAAGGATCTTAGAATACTGGGTGATCTAGAACCACAGCAAATCCTGAACCAGGAGGATCTAGAACCAGGAATATTCACAAGCAGGATAGATGGGGACAGGGATGGAAGCATTTTATAGGAAGGCAAACTAAGCAAAGCACACTAAAAGAAAAGGCACACTGGCTATGTTCTGGACACCAGCAAAGGACATGCTGCAGAAAGCAGGTAAGACAAGGCAAGGTGGTCAAAGTCTTGAGGTGAGAGACGCTGAGACCAGGTACACAGACCTGGGTGAAATGAGGAACTCATTCGCATACTGCACTGCATGATCCAACAAATTCCCCAAATGTAGTGTTCAGCGTGGAAATCTGCGCAATCTCAGACTTGGAAGCCAACAGCCTTTGATGTGTCTCCATGGCATGCCCTAGCACCTGACCTCCCCATCCCCTGAGGCAGAGGGCCTGCCCCCAGCTAGCAGGCCCAGCCTCAACATTCCACTGCCCACACCTGTCAGTATGTGCTTCTGGAATGCCCCCCAAGCCCTGTAGCCACCTGCACAGCCTGGCCATGACCCCCGCTCACAGCTGGAACTTTGGCCTAATCAGAGAAGTAATACTTGTGAATTCTAGACACATGTAAGAGTCAACAATAAGTAAAAAAGAAGACCATAATCCACTTATGATCTCAGGTCCTAAATACAATCACCAATATTTTATTTGTCTTTTATAAAAATATGAAAAGTGAAACACACTTGTTGGGGTCATATGACAGTTTAACAGATTGCTGCTCCACAGTATCATGCTGAGAGCGGTGCAGTCCCACAGCGGAGCTTCCACAGAGCCGTGAGGGTCCCTACTCTTGTCAGACAGCTGCATTGTCCTCGACTCTCCCAGCTGTGAGGGATGCCTCAGGGAGCATGTCTGCCTCTCCATCCCTCCTGCCCTCTGCCTGTGCCTCAAGATCCACTTAAGAAGAAAGATAGCCTGTCAGCGGAGCAGCTATGCTGGCTACACCTCAGAAGTGGGCGCAGCCTGCACTACCACATCCCCAAGCAGAAGAGTGGCCACCAGTGGGCAGAAACAGCTGTGACTGAGTGCTGCTGGTGGGCACAGCACGAGCTCCTGGCCCTCCCAGGAGCACTCTGTAAACTACAGGGTTCTCTGTTTCCTTTCCCACCTGCAGGGAAGCACACTTGCTATTACTCCCTCGTCTCTACAGTTACATCTGTACTTGAGCATGACCATGTCCTGGCAGTTACCATCAATGTAGACACCAGCCCCCTCCTCATCTGTTGGTCCTATGATACCCCTGGAGGTTTGCTTTCTTAATTTAAAAAATAAATCTCAAAGATCTTATTTCCAAGTTATCTGTCTCTCTCCTAAAAGAACTAACAGAATGGTTCATTGAGGTTTGGTAAAGCTATAGTAGTCGTTGATGAAATCACCATTCACAAGAACCAAGCTCCAGTGTTCTAAGATTGGCATGGGATTTTTTAGGGATTTTTTTAGAGATAAAATATGAAGATAATTCTAAAATCAAGTCCTCGCGTGTTCAGTGCACTTACTTTGAAAAGCCTTTGTTGCCTGATTGCCATGGAAACAGCACATTCCCAATGGCTGCCCTGTAGCAGAAGACACCCAACAACCCAAGTGCCAGGGCTGCTTTGGACACAAGGGAGCACCCTCTCTGAACCAAGAGGAAGATCATGAGCAGAGAGAGAGCGGCCAGGCCAGAGAGCTCCACCTTATGGTCAGAACTGAAACGAGACAGAAAATGTCAGAATCATTACCAAATGGAACTGGTGACTTGTGAGTCTACAATGAGGGTCTCATAGTAATGATAGCTACATTAAAAATAGCTCATTTTCCTGATAAGGAAAAAAAGAAAAAAAGGCTAGCTGTTTAAATTCAAACAAAGGTTCTTCAAATGTGACAAAAGAAACTGCCAAGCTGAAGTCTCATTTCCCCTCACAGATGGTCTCAAGGCCTGGACAGTGAGGGGCATGCAGCCCCAGTGCCCTGGACCCTCCTTCTCCTGGCCTGTGCTGCTCGCTCACACAGATGAGCTCACAGGCTGCCACCCCACGGTTTCCTGGGTGAGGGGGAGGGTGCAAAGCTGGCCATGCACAGGAGCACTGGGATGCAGCTCATGTTCACACAAGTCAGATGGGCAGCAGTGGTAAAATGGATGAGCAACGTTCTTCCAAGGTACACAGGGGAAAAGACTTGAGAAAACCGAGGAGCAATGTCATGTGACAGTGTCAGGATAGGAGGGCGCTTAGCACCACGGACCTTGCCCAGAGGGTCGCCTGGTTCAACTGTCTCGGGCAGAGAAGGAAGGGGTCTTTCCAACAGGGCCGC
Organism: Glaucomys volans; assembly: GCA_020662805.1. Classification (NCBI taxonomy): domain Eukaryota; kingdom Metazoa; phylum Chordata; class Mammalia; order Rodentia; family Sciuridae; genus Glaucomys; species Glaucomys volans. The sequence continues at coordinate 19,660 of JAJEJO010051229.1, forward strand.
AGCCACTTCTTTATCACCAACAGGAACACCTGGGCAGCGCAAGGACAGTTCAGGAGGCGAGTAGCACACATCCATTCTGAGATGACAGGCCAGCAACATGCCAGCAATGTTGGGAAATCCCAATGCTTCAATTTCCCAAGAAAATATGAAGTGGGGAGGGGTGTCACTGTGCCCTGCCAGGGTTCACACAGCTGGGCTGAGCGACCTGGCCTCTCTCCAGCCCTGCTCCTTGATCTTCAACGTGGGGACCCACTGCCCTTCTCTGCCAGGGCTGCTCTGGGACACACAGCTTGCTAACTTAGCACTTGGGAACCCCTACGAGAGGCCATGTGGGGCCAGGGTTCTCCAGCCCGTCTATGCTCACCAAGCTGGGCTCCACCACTGGAGTTGCAAGGTGACCTGTGCTGTGATCCTGAAGCTCCCTGGGCCCCAGGGGAGCAGCACTGCTGCTGTGTACTGCAGTTCTGAGTTCCACACAGTGAGCAGACGGCGCATCTGCTCCTCTCATAAACACGCTCATTTTGCCATTCCTGTCCATTTCAGCTCCCCAGCTGCCTTGTGCAATACCTGCCTTGATTTCTGCCTCAGTTTCCCATCCTTACTTCAAATGCTCCTGATTGCTACAGTTCACATCCTCCTGTGCTCCCAGCCATGGTGAGAGGCTCACCATGCTGACCATCGCCACACGCTTTGTCCTTCCAGATGGAGAAAGAGGGATGACAAGAGGAGGAAGGAGCTACAAAGAGCAGAGCTATAGCAGAGGCCCCAGTCCCCTGCCCAGCTAACCTCATCCCTTCTGCCCCGTACAGAGCCAGCCACCATGAGCTCAACCTAGAGCCACATCTTAGGAGCAGTCACTCTACAACTCAGGATCTCAATCATGAACAGTTAGTGTGATTTAGTACCAACAAACTTATCTGGCCAGCTTTTAACACTGGTTCCCGAGTTGTTTTCTCATTTCTTCAAAGTTCTTATATTATCCTATTTGTAGGATAAAACAGGCCTAAATGTTGAAGACCTAGTATGTGACCATTCAACTATAGAGGGTTCAGCCCACGGTTGGGGCTCATGCTCACCTGGTGAGCCAGAGGCCGAGGTCAGGCCTGTGAGCTCCCTGCACTCCTGTCTGGTTCAGGGACCGCAGCAGTCGGCAGCACACCAGCACCAGCCAGGGGCTCACCAGCACAGCCCATCGTGCATGGCCCCCAAGTGCTTCTGAGGCAGGGCAGGCGTGGTCTGCTCTGTGGAGCACAGGGGCTTTGTAGACTGCTCTGTCCTGCAGCATGTGGGTATGTTGCTGAGACTTGCCGTCATCTCCTGGAAAGCAGCTCCTGCAGGTTTCTTGGCTCAGAGCCAGACACAGGGTATTGACGAGGAAGTACCAGGTCTGATGCTCCTCCTCCACAAAGCTGCTGGCGCCCAAGCTCAGGACATGGCCTGCTGTGCCCAGCAGCAGGAGGAGGTCCATCTCTGACCACCTGGAGCTGGGAAAAGCTACATTCTGTGAGGAGAAAATGCATTTTGAGTAGTAATCCGAAAATGACATGCACCTCCCTGCATGTGCTAAAATCCTCACTCACAGTGAAGAACCCCCTGTGATAGACACCTGCTATTCCTCAGTCCAGTGCCTGCTGCCCATTCTGGAAGACCCCTCCCCTGCTCCTGGGACATGGACACTGGACAGCTGTCCTCATCCTGGACTGCAAGTTTTAAGCTGAGTAGCAGAGACAAAGTGGCTGGGCCCTCTGGGCAGTGATGGAACCTGGAGCCAGTGGCTCCTGAGCCAGAACTCAGGCTCCCTCTTCCATGCCAGTTCCTGCTGTTCAAAACCAAAGGACCAAATTCCTCAAACCAGACATCTAATTTCTCCATGAATTTCCAGAACTCCTCAATTCTCAATACAATGATTTCTGTCAAGATGACAAGGGCAGCATACAGTACTACTCATTAAGTGGGCTGGCCAAAGGCAGTTCAAGATGAGGGCACAACTGTTTGCATTCTTCTGAAACCACTGCTTGTGTGCAGTGAGGTACACAGGGAGAGTGAACACGAGCCCAGCCAGGCCCTAGAGATGCAGCCATGGATGAAGACTATCGGGCCCTGGGGACCCACACGTGCCTCCAAGACCCCTGCAAGGAGGGACGGCAGCTACAGGCTGGGGCTGAAGTCACTACACAGGGCACTCTGGACCCAACTACAGTTGTCCATTCTTCTTCTCTACCACCACCACTGAGCTCACAAACAAAGGTGACAAACCAGAGACTAAAAATTTCAAAGGGAAATGTCAGCCTTGGAAAGGAAATTGCACTTGGCAAGGCTGAGCAGAGGAGCAGGGCCATGAGCCTCCTGTGTGTCCACCAGGGACTGTTCTTCAGCTACAGGGCAAAGGTCTCCTGGGACTCAGACTCACAGTCCACATCCTTGTGCAGCAGCCCTCCTTCCACCTCCACCCCAGTCCAGGAACCCTCTTCCCAACCCAGAATTAATGGCTGGGACCTGAACCCAACCATAACCTGGCAGTCAAGATGCCAGAGGCCTGGGATGGCTGCTACGGCCCTTCCCAACACCCTTTGGTATGTGGCCATCCCATGGAACTGCCAGAACTATGCTAGTGCATTCCAGGTGTCCATCCAACATCTGAGGACTGAAAGGCTGGCTGACAGAACAAAAGCCTGCAAGCCACCCCACGTGGACGCAACCTACCTTCCTCAGGATAGCACCCTCGATGACTGTCCTGGTGAGAGTGGAGACAATCGCACAGAGCAGCGCAGAAACCAGAACCATTAGCCCACCTGCCACCAGCCACGGGAGGCTGCAGAGGTAGCAGGAGCTCGTGGTTGAGGTGCACACAATGACGTGAATGGCCGAAAGAACAAGGACTACCAAATAAAAGAGCAGGGAAAACACGGGAGATCGCAGAGGAACTTCCAGGTCAGCCCTTCTGCATAGCGCCTGTGGGGTGCTGAGGAGAAGCAGGGTGAGAACCTGGAACAGAAAAATCCCAGTGGTTTCTGTGGCCAGCCAGCATCCCCTCTAACCTCATCAACTGCTACACAGAGAGGACAGAAGAGGCCCAGTGAAGGATTACTTTTAACTGCCTGCCAAACCTGCATGCCTTGATTTATTGTTTTACCTCCTGTGGCAACGCTGAATGGAGATACCTGACACATGCACTGCTTTGTGTACAAGTCAGGGCATGAAACAAAGGGGTTAAGAAAATTCATATTTTCCTTGTCTAGCAACAACCTTATTATGTATATTATGAACTGTCCTATTTTGGCTAAATAACCAAACAAATTTAGCACCTGAGCCATGGCTCTATGAGCATCCATACCTCCAAAACCACGACAGTCCCCACTGCCATCGAGTAGATGTCATACTGGGCCACCTGTGTGCTCAGGGACAGACTCAGGGTCTTCAGTGCACCCAGGTACTGCCTGAGCACCTTGGTCCCCAGGCTGAGCAGGACGTCTGAACGATTTTCCTCCAAGTACAGTTTGACCCAGTTCCCGTGCAACCTTTCTGCCATTTTAAACTGCTCAAATCCGGGATCTAACAAAAGGACCAAAAGATCACACACATGTCAGAACAGACACAATTCCAGAGTATTTGGCGATTCTGGGCACATTTCTAAAACTGATACTGCTCTGTCCCTTTGGGGGAAGGGCTGGTGACACTTCAGGAAAACGAAAAGCTGAGGAAGTGTGTCCATGCATCACCAGCACTGCCAGTTCTGGGTCATCAGCACACATAGTGATAGTAACGTCTGTTGCTGCTCAGCCTGGATTCCTTCTTCACCTCTCACCTGCCTTATCTCTTCCTCCCTGTTATCTCTTTCCACTCCTCTTGTGCAGTATAAAAACTACCCTGAAGTATATTACTAACAGGCCCTGGTTTTGCAAAATGCTTATCTTGGCAGTGTGTGTGGGGACCCTCCCTACCTCCCCTACAAAGTGCCCTTGCACTAGCACCACTGATGCCTTAACTTCCCTTTTTCACAGTCCTCTCTGCAAAATCACAAAATTCCCCAGCCTGTGTCTGCTCAGGATGGCCAGTGGTATAGCCTATATGGAATGCCAACTCCCAAAGGAGCCCAGCCTCATAGCTGCTAGAGGACAAGGTCAACATGGCCCCTTTCTAGGGCTGACTGGGTTAAGTCTTTGCTAGATCATACTTACAAGTGACCAATGGGTCTACAAACCAAGAACTTCCTCTCTGAGTCTCCCTGGTATTTAAAATGTGCTACATGCACCACAAGAGCTGCTGGAGAGTGGTCTTCATGGTGTCTATCAGCAGCCTCCCCCACCAGACATTGAGGTCCAGGATTCTGTGAGCATGCCCTGGGCCCTGCCCAGAAAGTGACCACAGAACCCTTGCAGGCACTAGCTGCCAAGTCCAGAGTTTGCAGCACAAGTCCTGGATGAGAACCCCAAGGCCTGCAGGTCAACCTGTGAGAGTTGGGGGATATGACCTGGAAGAGGCAATGGCCAGCACCATGCTAAGCAGCTTACTCCTTGTGTTCCACAGCAGTGACCTGCGAGTATCATGCCTATTTTCCAGAGGAGGGAGCTAAAATGGAGGGCAAATCACCCACCACTCACAGATCAGTGGGAGTGGAGTCTGAACTGAGGGTGAAACTCCAAAACTGACAACAGAATGCTGTACCTCCCACCCTGAAGTGGGTCACCGCTTACTCTAAGAGAGGCAGAGAAACATAGGCACCTGTGTCTACACCCCACAACATCCCTGCACGGGAATCACAGAGATGTAGGGCTGCCTGTTCATTTATCTAAACACTCACTTCCTGAGCCGGGACTACAGGCCAGGGGTAGTCTTGGGTAAGACACATGGTGAGTGAATAGATACATTTCCTGCTTCCTTGGCAGGATTCTCTAGGGGTCACACACACAAACACACATGTGCATATGCATACACACACACACTCACCCTTAAATACTGTCAAGAATGCTGCAAAGGAAAAGCAGATGGTATAATGCAAGATCTCTGGTAATAAGGAGGCATTGATTTAAGATTGTAAGTGGGGTGGGAAAAAGAGAGTCTGACTTGTAAGCTGAAAGTTAAGGATGCTAGCCCTGTGTAAGGAAATGCCAGTCCCACAAGAATGGAAAGACTGCCCAAGGGCAGGAAGGGGTGTAGTGGGAGGGTTCTATAGTTCTCGCTGAGAGATACACTGTTTGTGTGTCAGCACACGCACTGACAGTGCGGACACAGGCCTCTTGGGGGTGCAGGACCCCAGGGATGTTTCCTCACTCCAGGGGCTGTCCTGGGTTTATCTGGAGGCTCATCTCCTCCCCTACTTGCTTCGGCTCTCCATTTCTCCTACCCTGATATTTCTGAAATAGGAAAACAACCTTTCCATTGTCTCTTTTGCTTTCACTGGTGTTTTTTATAGTGCAGGAGAAAAGGTACATAATAGAACTATTTTTGAGGAAAAAACCAAACAACCAAAAGTGATAGTTGGGGCTGGTCTGGACTAAGATGTGTGCTGCCCAGGCCTCACCTATATGAACCTCCTCCCTGGGCACCTCCTGCCACCCTGTTGCCTGTGGCTCTCAGCCAGTCCCCAGCTTGCAAGGCCTGTCTTCTACACATGACACAGTGTCACCTGCTGGCAGCCCCCCAGAACCTTCAAGAGGAAGACCTGAAAACATCAGGTCACAAGCTGCCTCAAACGGGAGGCAGCTCCTCCAGACTCCGGAGGGGGCCTGGGGTCAGGTGAGTTGGTGTTGATGTGCCTAGATGTGGCAGAGTAAAGCATTTGAAAATACAGTTCAGCAATTCATGAAAAAATGTTCAACATCCTGCCAATCAGGGAAATGCAAATTAAAACTACACTAAGATTTCATCTCACTTTAGTCAGAATGACAATGATTAAATAATAATAAATGCTGGTGAGGATATGGGAAAAAGGTATACTCATACACTGTTGGTAGGACTGCAAACTTGTACAACCACTGTGGAAAGCAATATGGAGATTCCTCAAAGGTCTAGGAATGGAACCACCATATGACCCAGCTTTGGTATTTATCCAAAAGAATCAGCACACTACAGTGACACAGCCACATCAATGTGTATAGCAGTGCAATTCACAAAAGCCAAATTATGGAACCAGCCCAGATGCTCGTCAATAGATTAACAGATTAAGAAAATGTGGCACATACATACAATGAAGTCTTACTTGGTCATAAAGAATAAAATTACAATATGTGCCAGCAAATGGACAGAACTGGAGAACATTATGCAAGTGAAATAAGCCAGACTCAGAAAATCAAGGGTCAAATGTTTTCTCTCAAATACTGAAGCTAGAGAAGAATAAGGGGAAAAGGTAGGGCAGGGATTGGATACCATAAAGATATAGAGAAGCCGGGCATGGTGGCGCACGCCTGTAATCCCAGCACTTGGGAGGCTGAGGCAGGAGGATCACGAGTTCAAAGCCAGCCTCAGCAAATTAGCGAGGCCCTAAGCAACTCAGTGAGACCCTGTCTCTAAATAAAATACAAAATAGGGCTGGGGATGTGGCTCAGTGGTGGAGTGCCCCTGGGTTCAATCCCCAGTACCAAAAAAAAGATAAAAATAAAAAAAAAGAAAGATATAGGGAAGACCAATGGAGTAGGAGAGGGAGACTGGGAGGGAGGGGGAGGGAGGGAGGAGGGAAGGGACAAGGGAGGAAATGGGGAATGAATTTAGCACAATCACGCTAGTGCATATATAAGTATACTACCTGGAATTCTGCCTTTATGTATGTGTAGAAAACACAAACCAAAAACAATTAAGAGAAAGAAAGATCGGCAGAATGGGGGAGGCAGAAAGAGGGGCACCAGGGACTGAATGGAGTAAATCAAATTCCATGCATGTGTGATTTTGTCAAAATGAACCCCACTATTATGTATGACTCTAATGCTCTAAAAACAAAACAAAACAAAACTCACATATCTACAGAGGGCCCCAGGGAGGCACATTCTCCTCCAGGGCCCATTTTTAAAATTAAATTTTTTTGTTCCTCCTGGGACCATTCCTATTGGCACATAAACACCATCTGTAGCTCTGGCTTAAATTTAAAACACCTGCTCTTAGCCCCACATCCACCCAGACAATGTTCCATTTCCCCACTCACTTTCTGTTGCCCTCACCTGCACCACCCCAACCAGGTCCTCCCAGTATCCCACTGAGCTTGTCTGCAGGCCCTGATGACCCTGCACTGCCAGGTCAGCAGTCAGTTCCCAGTAGCTGACAGCTGCCCACTGCCTCCTCATGACTCTTTTTGTGGCTTATTGGTCACTGTGCACCAGCTTTGCAGACTTGTTCCTGGCAAGATCTTGCCCATAGCAGGGTGTAGCAGCCCCCTTTCACTGCTAAGTTGAAAACACAAGAGGCCCATCCTTGCCATAGGTCTTCTGTGACCTTGTATCCCAGATCACAAGCAGGTCCTGTTTCACAACCTTTAAAACATCCAGAGTACAAGTGCGTCTCCCAGATTCCACTGCCACTGGGGACCTCCTCTCTCCTCAGAGCACTGCAGTTGCCTTTTGACTTGTCTCCCCTTGAGAGCCTTGGAAAACATAGGCCCAAGGTTTTGGGCTCTGTGCAAAACCCTGAAGAATTCCCCACTTTACCCAGAACAAAAGTTAAAGCCCTCAGATGCCCAAAAGGCCCCCACATCTCCTTGATGTCCCTGCTGCACGACCTGGTCTCCTCAGCCTGCAGTGTTCCCTCTTGGGCATCTGCTCAAAGCTAAGGCCTGTCCCAGCACCCACCCCTGCACTCCCTTTTCCTGTTCATTCTTTCTCAAGGTGGCCATCTAGCATTCACCATGGTACTTTTCTCTCCTCCCTCTGGAAGGTTTTGCGAGGACAGAGACCTTGCGCCATGCAGTGCTTTATCTCCAGTGCTTTTAACAGTCCCTGGCTCATAAGGAACATGGTGACTATTAGCAGAATGAATACGGTTATGAAGGAACTGCATCTAGGCAACGCATCTGTGGGTGCTGAGGCTGACAGGTGAGGTTGAGGGACAGGAAGGCAGGGCCAGGGTGGAAGAGTGTGAGATGTGAAGCAGCCCATGACAAAACCACAGTGCACAGCACAAAGTACATGGGAACACAGGACACAGATGGCAGTCTCAGAGGCTGAGAACTGCTAATTTAGCTTACCTTTCTCATATGATGGCACGTTCTCCTGCAGCAACTTGCTGAGCTGCACTGTGTTCAGGTGTAAGAATCTCAGTTGCTCCCTCACTGGTTTCCCTTCTACAACTGGGAATAAGAGACTCCCTACACTGTCTTTAGGAATTGGCAAACCAAGTCCTATAGCCAATGTTGCAGCCAAATCAGTCTGCTGGACACGCTTTGGGTGTCGGATGTCACCTAAAGGAGAGAGAACATTCTAAGTGACAAGAAGATGGTATTCATTCTTGAATTTGGCCTCCTACAAATCACCCATCTCTTCAAAACATTTACTGTAGACTCACATAGACCACATCCTTCCTTTGTGTGTCAATAAATTTACTGAATGACACCTTCCTGGGAGAGACTAACAAGCAATGCAGTACTGCACTAGCTGCTGAGCAGGACTGGGCACAGAGGTGGCAGGCAGTCCAGCAGAGACTGAGAGTGGTCACTTTAATGACATCAACATCAACAGTCAACATCAAACCAGGCTATTAGGTTCAGAACACTCTGGGTTCCCTCTCGGCCTCCCACACAACCCTGATGGAAACCTGGTTCAGACCTCTTGGTGGCCCCTGAGGTTGCTTCTCCTGGGGAGGTCAGAATGACGCTGAGTTTATTGAGCAGGTGCCACCCCTGACACCTGTAATGAGCAAGCCTGTAATGAAAGCTCTTCAAGCCCAACAGCAGTAGACCAGATTGCCAGCCCCTTGCAAGGGCAGCAGGTGTGGTATCAGGACACTGTAGCTGGCCATCCTGCCCACTCCTTGCAAGGGTGGTGGGTGTGGTGTCAGGCAATGGGTTCATTCAGGTCCTGCTCTGCCACCGCCCAGCACAAATTTGAAGAAATTCAGCCTGGTTGAGTTTTCTCATTTGTAAGGATAGCCAGCAGCCCCACATCCCAGAGGCTGTGAACAGGCCTGCAAGTATTCCTCTGTCATTAGGAAGTCTACCTAGATGGCCCAGCAAGGTGTTGATCTCTCGGATATTCAAGTGTAAGCCTGTGCAGATTTTACTTTAATTTCAGTAATATGTGGCTGTGCATTTTCATTTGGTGAAATTTATTTTCATGGCCAACCCTTCAACAATGGCTTCTCGGTTGTGCTTAGCAGGAACTTTCCACCGTTATTTGTTTTCTTCCAGTATTTTTTTTAACAGTGAGCCAAAACAAAACAAAAACACACAGATCCACCTCAACCTGCCCAGGTCTCACACTCTTGAGATCCTATATCTGCCAAGAGATGGCACAGGCGAGTCATGCACCCCTAACCCTATCAACTCTGGGTGCTGACAAGCAGGCTACTAGGCTCGGGAGCAAGAAAGTGAGGGGGATATAGAAGGGCTTAGACAGCCAGGGCAAGTTGGTGAGAGAGGAGGTTGGGGCAGGGCCAGAATAAAGGCGCATGGAGGGGGTCTTCTGACGCAGTCAACTTCCTGGTTGAGGAAAGTGCGCGTGGACACAAGCAGGGCCCAAACACAAACTTCTGTACTCATCCTCCTAAGCAGGGGATTCAATAGAAAAACTAAAACAGATACAAAGATAAAAGGGGCAATGATCAAGAATAGTAAGGACAGTATGGACAGGGAAGGAGGTAAGGAAAGGAGGAAATTCCAGAGACTGTAAAAGAACAAGCCAAAACTCCCCCACCGGACTCCCGGTTCTGGGGCCCCTTGACTTCAGGGAAGTCTATCTCTGTTGCTTTTGGAATAAACCTGCTGCTTGCTTGCTGTCTTCTGTGTCCTGTTCTTCAATTCTTTGCTGAGTGAAGACATGAACCCAGCACCCCTAGAAGGTAATGAAAGGGCAGAGGTAAGGTCTAAGCAGTTCATTGCACCATCCTGAATGTGAAGTGGAAGAGTCAATACAAACTCAAGCTCATTTCATCTTAGATTTCCTTGCTGTGTCCAGAGAACAGAGGGGCCAGCATCAGCAGGCACCTCCAGCTCTGAGAGGGTGGCCTTCAAACAATACTTCCATTCAAAAGAACAAGTGGAAGCTGATCAGGTTTCAAGGATACCTGCTCAATGGGTTACAATACTGCACTGACCAGAGGGCCCAGAGCGATCAGCAACCACCAATGTCTGGTCTAAAGGACTCAGGAGCTAATATAAAGATATTTCTACTGGCCAAAGATGGGCAATTGAATACTAAAAATTACTATGTATGGTGAGTGGAAACAAACCAATGTGCCTAACTCCATGAGTTCACAATGTTACTAAAAAAAGAATAAACTTAAACTGTGAACTCATTCACTGAAATGAAACTGGTGAAGAATAAGACATCATTTGTCTCTCTTACCTAAGTGGTAAGTCTGAGCAACAGAAAAGCACCATTCTTTATAGAATTACTCTGGCTGCTTTGTGTGAAGGCATCTCCCAGAATTCATGTGATGGAAGCCTTATCTCCAAGGCACAGTGCTAGGCCTGAGGCCTCCTGGAAGGTGTCAGCTTCTGAGGCCAACGCTGTTATAAAAGGACTTGGCCAAAGGAGTGGGGTCCTTCTTGCCCTTCTCCCTTCTGCCATGTGAAGACCAGCACCCCACCCCTTGGGAAGATGCAGCATTTAAGTCTCCAACATGGAGAGGGAGCCCTTCCAAATTCTGTGTCTTGGCCCTGGCCTTGCCAGGCACCAGAACTGAGAAATAAACTTATTTTCTTTTAAGTTATCCATTTGTGGCATTCTGTTATAGCAGCACAGATGGACTTAAACACTGGCTAAGAAATAAGAAAGACTTACAGAGTTAAAACACCATGTTCTGCAAACACCACTGAACTCCTGGACCTAGTTGACATTCAATGGCTGCCAGAATCACAATACAACACACCACCAGAGACTATGTCCTTCCTGTGGAGAGTAGCCCTGCTCATATCAGACAGGCCAGACCAGAATATAGACCAGGAAAGGACAAACCAGAACAAGCCAGACAGACCAGAATAAACCAAACTAGACCAGGCCAGAACAAACAGACCAGACCACAGCATACCAGACCAGACAGACTGGAACCAACCCCCCAACCCCCCACCTGAATCTGCTCAGTGTCTGGATCAGAGGAAACCCACAGGATGGACAGTTGACAGTGCAGAGAATGAGCAGCACAGTCCACAGGAGACTCCATGGGACAAATAACCAGATTCTTCAATAGTAAGTCGTGGTAAAATTTAAGAATTTTAGAAACCTGTGGTTTAACTGAGGATTGACAGACACAGCAATACATCACAGTGCTTAGGTCTTACGTGTACCCTAACTCAACAAATTAAAACAACCAGAGAGAGAGACAAACATTGGAAATCTGAATATTGCTTGATGATATTAAGGAATTAATGATATTTTAAAAAATGTGATGATGGTACCAAGATTATGGGGGAAAAAGAGTGCACACTTTTATAGTTCTGCTTCCAAATAATAAAGCAGAAGGGAAATGAGTGTAGGCACATATGGAATGAAACTCGCCATAACTAGACAGTGACTGTGAAAGCTGGGTGGTGAACTCAATGATTTATTGTACTATTTGGCTACGTTTATAGGTTGGGAAATTTCCATAATAAAGAGTCTTCTAAAGAGGTTAAATGTTTAGGTCTGGAATTGGTGCTGGTGTAGAGAATGAGGTGGAGATGCAGCATTGCTTCTTTCCAGGTCAGCCAGGCGCTCTGCATTGCAATGGCAGGTGATACTACCCCTGCAGGGCAGGCTGCAGGTATCTCCCATCTTCCCCTGCGCCTGTTTTCCTCTCAGAGTGGAACTACACAGTGGGGTGTGACAGCAACAGAGGCAAGGCTTACAAGGACCAGCTGCAGAGTCTGTGTCATGCCCACGGCATTCAATAGTACTTGCAGGGAGAGAGAGAGATGTTCTTAAAACACAGTCCTCAGGTCACCAGAGAAATAAATAAGCCCTGGATGGGGGAGAAGGCCAGTATCCAGAGTTGCTACTCTCTACAATTTTAAATGTTCAGTTTTCACCAAAAAATTATAGGACACACAAAGAAACAGGGAACTGTGACAAAAAGGAACAAAGTACTTTTTGGTAAATGGGTCCAGAAGCCAGATTTAATAGACAAAGCCTACAGAGCAGCCATGATGAATAAGTCAAAGAACCAACAGGAACTCTGCTTGAAGAGTCTCATCAAAAATGTCTCATCGAAAGAGACAGAAACCACAAAGGAAGAACTAAACAAGAATTCTGGAGTTGAAAAATATAATAACTGAAGTCAAAAATTCACTATGTCCACTTGAGCATAAGAATCACAAAGTTAAAGATCAAGAGAAATTACAAAATCTGAGAAAATTTCCAAATTTAATAGAAAACAGGAATCTACAAATCCAAGAGGTTCAAGTTGGATAAACATAAAAGACAGACTCCCTGTAGTGAAAATGCTAAAAGACAAAGAGAACGGAGCCCCAACTAGACTTCCAGTGAGGCCAGAGGTGAGAGGTAGAGTCAAAGTGCTGAAAAAGACTGTGAACCAGAAGTAGTATGCCCCGCAAAATAAAGACACCCCACATTTAAGAAAACCATTTGTTGCTGCCAAACCTGCTTTATAAGAAATACTAAAGGAAGTTCTTCAGGCTATTAAGAAAACAATTTGTTGCTACGAAACCTGCTTTATAAGAAATACTAAAGGAAGTTCTTCAGGATAAAAGCATTGACTCCACAGAGTAACATGGGCCCACAAAAGAAGGACAGAGCAGTCATGGAGGCAATCATGTAGACCTAAGAGAGAGTGTAGAAGACATTTCTGTTTGCTCTGAACTGATCTGAAAAGCAATGACATAAAACTTTATGTACACCATCCTCCTGGCAGCTGCCAACAAACAGAAATGCAGTATGTCTGACAGGGCAGAGCAGTCCTGGGGGAAGATACTGATGCTCTCCCAAACATAGCACAAGGTGTTCACAGAAGCCAAGCAGAAGCAGCTGAAGGCCTTCCACCAGCAAGTGGGAATGTGGTCGGTACACCTCTTAGAATATGGTTCCACAACAGAAAGGAACAAAGGACCGATGCACCCGCCATGGGGACGAGCCTGGAGATGCATTACCCTGAGTGCAGCAATGGGTAATGCTGCGATGGAACAGACTCCCTCATATGACATATTCAGGAGGCCCATCCACAGACACCAAAACAGAGCAGTGACTGCCCAGGCCTGGCAGAGTGGAGGGCAGTGGCGAACAGCAAGGGGCTATTGAAAAGATGGAAATGCCCTAAAATTGACTGTGATGACTATCACCCACCTACGTGAACACACTACAGGGCACGTAACATGGCTCATGACACGGCCAATGGGGGTCAAGAATGCAGCTGCTGCTGGCCAGCCAGCCAGAGCCGACCATCAGGACCCAGGGCTGCCGTACCTGCAGCACTCATATGAACAGCTTCGCACTGATTCTTAAATTTGAGACTTGGAGATAAAATGAAATGCTGGCATTGCGTTACCCAATAGCTCTAGCGTTCCCAGAGAAAGAACGCCAGCTTAACTGTCTCTTTTCCACCTTCTCCATGGCAAAGGCTATGCTTGGCGCTCTTTTGTTAATCCAGCTGTACCCAGCACAGCAGTTGGCTATCAGGGTTTGCTCAACAAACCACACAGTGGTGTTGAGTGACCATACAGTGGATGGAGGGAGGGGCCCTCTCTCAGGTCGTTAAGATGCACACTGGCCTTGCCTGAGGTATGAATGTGGTGGAATGCCAGAGCTGGGTGCTGTGGCTCAGTGTGTGAACCTACCAGAAGGCAGGCTTTTAGGCTGGCGCTGGGAAGGTTGGGTTATAAGAGTCAGTGACACATCTCAGGGGGCCAGACCCCCAAAAGGAAAAAGCCTGTGAAGAGCTAGAAGCAGGTAGAAGCACTTCCCCAACCACTCCTCCCTTAGTTTGAAGATTTATTCATTCAGCAAATCATTTTTGGCACCTATCACACATCAGGCAACATTTTAGGCTCTTAGTGTGTAGTGGTCTGCCCTCCTCTGGCTTAGTGTGGACAGAGGCAGATGTGATGTGAATCCCACACACAAGCCTGTAATGACAAAGTAGGCAAAGAATGATGCCTGGGAGCACAGCTGTTGTGGAAGAGCTGACAGGTGATGTAACTTAGTTGAAGACAAGGGGCAAGAGGACAGGGGTGTTGGCAGGTGAGGAAGTGCCTGCTGAGGGCAGAGGCAGGGTACATAAGCAATGGGGAAAGTGACTAGGATGAAATGGCACATAAGCAATGCGGAAAGTGACTAGGATAAAATGGTAGGGCTGCCTGTGATGGGATCTTTACACTAAATTCAGCCACTGAAAGGGTTTATGTACAGGGAAATTTGATGGAAAGGAATGTGGGGAGTGAGGAAGAAGTGGGGCATGGGGGACCCAAGTGGATGGTGGTGACATGTGCTGGCAAGGAAAAGGAAGGACAGACTTGGGGGTACGGTTCAGGTGTGATGCTGCCACAATGGCTCTATCTGTGAGATCCAAGTGCAGGGGCAGAGGGGCTGCTGGGTATACAGGTCTGGAGGTCCAAGTGGAGGCAGCCAGAGGACATCCAGCAGGTGTGGCCTGTCTGTGACATTTTCAACCACAGATGCAGAAGTGGACAAACACAACCCAGGAGCTAATGTAGAATAACACAAAAAGGCAGACTGGAAAAAAGACCAGGAATGAGGCTGAGCCAGCAACAAGGACTGAGAGCAGAGAGAGCTGGGAGGAAAACCAGAAAAATGGGCAGCTTCAGGAGCTTTGGGGTCAGCATGACTGATACTACAGGGCCAGTTAGACCAGAGTTAGAAAGTATCCATTGTCTCAGCTGCATAGCATAAATAAACGCTGCACCCACTGTGTCAGTGAAATAGTGGAGGCACAGGCCAGACCCCATGGGGACCGCGGGACTGCAGGGTGGGTGGCCCTGAGGGTGCAGCAGGCCTGGAGCTTCAAGTGCTCTGGGTCAGAGAAGGCGTTACATAGGACACTGAGGAATGGGCCTCAGTCAATTCTGTTCTGATTGCATCCCCAACTAGTTGACTCTGCTACACAATGTATAGCTTTACAAGGCAGATATATTTTCAAAAGTTTAAGTATTCACATGTCCTTCGGTCATCCATGCAGTGCAAATGTCTACAAGCTGCTGGCAGTTTTCTTTTAATAATTCTAGACACCCAGACAGTACATTCCAAATACAAAATTCCTATAAAGAGTATTTGTATTTTAAGAATTATGTCAAGGGATGTGAATTCCAAATCCTGACAACCTCTCTCCCCTTAAATCTCATTCCATATGGCTCAGGACATTTGAAACCCGTTCAGCTTCTAAAACATGGTTTTTTAAAAATTAAAATCAGACTGTTAGTTTCACATTATTAAACACTGCTAAGTCCTCACCAGGTCGCCTTTCAAATGCAGAGCTGATTAGGATCAGAGGTGTGCTTACTTCCTCTGTGGAAGAGGCCCCATGACTCCCCGTCTCGGACATGCCATGGTCCCCACAAAGAATCAGCAAATTGGGTGACAGAGTCTCTCTCTCCTGAAAGGCAAGGGAACTGGGTCAGCTGCCATCACGCTGCAGAGTATACGGGATCCTGCCAAGGAGCAGCGCAGATTTTAGCTCTCCTTCATAATTGGGCATTCCTCAGAAAACTGGATTACTTCTCCCACGAGCCCACAGCCCACATGAAAGGGTCCGAGTCAAGCGATGGCATGGGAGAAATACACATGACCATGTGCAGCTTGCAGGGTGCAGAAAGGCTGTTTGTGGCCTCCCAGAGCTGAGGATTTGTCCTTGCCACTTCCAGGCTGTGAGACCTCAGGCATGTGACTCTTCCTGCCTCAGTTTCCTCATCTGTCAGTGGATGTATTACAGGATTGTTTGATGATAAAACCCCCAGCACCCAGAGAGAGCTCTGAGCCATGCCAGGAGATCCCATTGTCCTTCACAGCTCCCATTGTGCCAGACAGGCTCTGCTGGGCCTTTGCTGCTTCTCTGGTTGACACATGCCTATAGGCAGCATGTCTGCCTCTCCCTCCCTTTAAGTCTCTGTTCACACCGTGCAGGTCTTCGTGGAAGGCTGCTTTGAACACACCATTTAAAACTATGGCAGGTCCTCAGAACAGGAGTGCTTCTCCCTCCGCCTATGTTCTCCCTGGCACCGACTGCTTTTGCGTATACTGGTTTCTTGGTCACTACCTTTCTTATTTGCCTCTCCTGGCCAGAATGTAAGCTCCACTGCCCAAGAATACTGAAATGGAAGGCCCTCAGGGCTACTGGGAAGACTGAATGTGGCCAGGAGTGTGACACTCACCTGAGCAGGTTTGTCCTTGGAAGATCAGCAAAGGAAAATCCACCCCCATGCAGCACGCCCCAGCAGTCTCACCTTGGACAGCAGTGAGGTGTGAATCTTCATCAGGACACTGTCCATTTCGCTGAGCTTACGCCCAATCAAGGGGCTGTTGGGTCCAGAAATGTGGCCGATGTGGTCCAAACCCAGGTAGTGGAGGATTAGCATATCCCAATCTCCTCTTTTTAATACTGCATCCAAATGCCTTGTGACATTATCATCCACCTTTGAAGGAGAAATGTGGATATAAACAGCTTGCCCAATTTTCCCTGCCTTGGGAAAAAGCAGCCACCATTTTAAAATCTAGGGGTTTAGTTTACTTTAGGTCACAGGACTCATGGGAACTGAAAAGACAAAACACAAACCAAGACAAAACAAAAATCCTTATGTCATTAAAAATAAGTAACTAAACATTAGTATTAGATTAAGCCTCACTGCTATTGTTTTTATGTCTCTAGGTTGTGGACAGAATACATCATACATATAATTTAAATGAGCAAGGACTGATCTGACAAAAAATTTTTCTGTGGGATCACTGCTAGGCTTAACTGAAAGCTAACCAAAGAGCAAGTTATATTGGCCCCATGTTGCCATGGGGTAACAAAGGGCAAAAGGCAACTAAGACAGGACAGTACCCAGAGTTAGAGTAACCAGCAGTCCTATGAGAAGGCTGTTCTTGGAGGGAAAGAGACAGCATTCATGGGCTCTTTTTTCTGAAACAAACACACGATGGAGAGATTAGGAGCTGAGCAGTTCCTGACTGAGCTGGTAACCTGCTCAGGCCTGACCCCTCAGCTAGCCCCTTCCCACTAGCACATCTACTGCAGAGAGGTGTTCCTGCACATGGGTATACACATCATGCAAAGCACGTTACTGCTGGTACGTCATATGGTGCCTGCCCTGGTAGATGGGAAAGGCCATGCCTCTGGAGAAAGTACCTGTGTGACCAGGACCACAGATGCTCCCCAGTTGCTGTGCACTGAGATCTGAGGCTGTCTGACCCAGCTGCCAAGGTAGACATGCTGGTGCACTGGTGTTCCTGCCCCCAAGTCAAATTCTAACACGAGTCTAATCCTGCTTTTCCTTTGCTGGAGTCTGCACTCCATCTCAGGCCCATGCCTCTCAAGACCAGGTTCTGCCTGGCTCACCACTGCTCCACCAGAACCAAAAAGCTAGAGGATCCCCAGTAGCGGTGGAGTGTTATAGCTGTATCAGATGCTGCCTCCCTGTTCTGCCTGCTGGGACGTCCCCACTCACCCATCAGGGTCTGCCCTAACAGCTCCTCTGCACGATGACCTTCCCCACCCTCAGTGGGTGCTCAGCTGCTCTGCACATGGGCTCTGCAGACTTCTGCTCACACCCGTCACAGGATTTATGTCTCCAGTTATAACTGATTACATGGATAAATAATACAGTTTCCCACACTACTCCTCCATACATTAAAAAATGCCACATAGAATAAAATCACTTCTCACTAGGTAATGGTGGTGCCGGGCTCTATCTAGGGTGGCATATTTCTTATTTTAAAAACTGACCTCTGTATAATCTGAAACAAAAAATGAGGTTGTTCCATCATATTCCACAAAATGCTTTGGGAATAACTTAACCCACGTTTCATCTCCATAAAAGATCACTCTCTTCCCAGCTGCTTTTGCTTGTCTGATCACACTGTCTTCCAGCAGTGCAGGAGAATTGAGGTTCCTGATGACATCTACGAAGCCAGGGAGGCTCCCTGTCATCAATGCCTGTGGAAGGAAACACTCAAGAGTTAGACTGCTGAATTCAAAGGCACAGCAGTAGAAACAGAAGACTATCTGATAGGTGAAACAGGAAACTGGGTGTGCCCATTTCTGGAGGCTGAGCCAAAGAGAGGACAGCACCTGTGGTGAAGCTGGGGCAAGCACACACAGATTCTGCTCAAAACAGCAAACCCAATAATGCAGACCTAACCACAATAAAGAACATGGCACAGAGCAGTTCCTTCCCTGGTAAGAAAACAAAGGAAGAGGCTAGGAGAGTCACACAATAGCAGTGGTCACAGAAGCTATGCGTTAGTGAGGTGAGACACCTGGTTAAGTGTGGTGTGTACGGAAGTCACCAACTTGTGATCCATTCCAAACTGACATTCCAGAAAGTCTAACTATCTCTGAATGACAAACAGGAGGAAGGCCACCTATACACACGACTCCTAGGAGTTCTCAAAGTGAGTGGTACAACAGTTCTGTGACGTGGCAACCATGAAGAACCTGACCTGATGTGACTGTGGAAAAGCCCCATGTCCAGGAAGGTTGTGCAGGCAGTAGGGAAGGCCAAGGGCACAAGCAAGAGGCCAGTCAGAAATTTAAAATGGGGGTCTAGAGCAGGAGACAGTTACAGCTGATGTTTATAAGCTCCCACATATTTCTGGAAATCTGGAGTGACAGCAAGGACCCCAGTCACCTGCTCCTTGTGGCTGAGCAGGGAGCCCTGTTTAGAAAAACAGTGAGTCAGGGCAGGCTTGAAACCTGTCTGAACAGTGCCTGTCTGTCCCAAACCACAAGGATTCCCAGAAGAGGGTAGACACCATACTGCATGATGTGCTTGGAAAAACAACAAACTAACAAACAAACACAACTAAGCAGACCCATTATTTGCTGCACACTCTATGCAGACTAGTTCAGGCACCATTCCCAGGGTGGGGTCAGAATTCAGATTTCAGGTAGGGTTGCCTGGATATATGTATTTGCTAAATCTCATCATACTGTACATACAAAGATATGTGTGTGGCACT
The DNA here is from genome assembly GCA_020662805.1 of Glaucomys volans. Classification (NCBI taxonomy): domain Eukaryota; kingdom Metazoa; phylum Chordata; class Mammalia; order Rodentia; family Sciuridae; genus Glaucomys; species Glaucomys volans. The sequence goes on from JAJEJO010051229.1 coordinate 38,919, forward strand.
ATATGAAAATCATTCTTTAAAATAAGTAAAAATTCCAGGGCTGGGGATATAGCTCAGTTGGTAGAGTGCTTGCCTGTCAAGCACAAGGCCCTGGGTTCAATCCCCAGTACCACAAAAAAAAAAAAAAAAAGAGTAAAAATTCCATCCCCAAATCCTACTCTTATAGGTTACCAGGGATTTGTGGTGAGTGCCATTTCAGACTCTTTCCTACGTGCATACAATCAAAAATTGAACTAGTAACACATCATGAACTTCTTTCCCTCAGGACACATACCACTTTATTTAAAGACGCTTTACTTAAACAGCTTCAAAGTATTACAGTGTATGAATATACAATATATTTAACCAAGACCATCTTTAATGAACATTTATTTCCCAGTTTCCTATGGAAGTGCCATTTAGCTGAGGAATGGCAGAGGTGATGCAGGGCTTTTGGGGAAAAACAGAGAAAACTGCAAAGGCCCAGGGCAGAAAAGAGCAATGCACTTGAGGACCAGAGTCAGGTGTGGCCAACACGAAGGAAAAGCACAGGAAGGGGAGAGCAGCTCTGATAAGGATAGGGACAAAACCACACAGAGCCTTGGGAGTCAGAGCTCAAAGAGGGCAGAGGGCACTGGAAGATTTTAAGAATGGCAGGAATGCGGTCTGACTGAGCCAGGCTCTGGGCAGAAAGAGGTACAGGGAGATGTTTGTGGTCCTGGCTGGAAACCATGGCAATGAACCACAGTGCCAACAGAAGAAAGGGTGGCCCAAGCAAGGGACACCTACAGTACTACATAGTGTATGTCCACCTCATTTCTTGTGAAGAACAGATACTACCAATCTGTAAATTTTTACAGTGTGACAGACAAAACCTGGTGTTATGGATTGTTTTTAATTTGCCTAGCTCTGATTATTAGTAAGGTCAAGAATTTTCCATGTTTCCTGGCCACTTCACATTCTTCCTTTGTGGGTTTCTTTATGTCCTTTCCTGGTTTCCAGTGGATTGTCTATCCTGGATCTGATCGTCTTTACATACCATGGACCTACCACCTTATTTGTTACATCTACTGTAAGTAATTTTTTCAGTTTATCATCTGTTAGCAGACCTTTTTGCTGCCACATACAAAATTTCCTGCATTCATATAGTCAAATCTTTTCACCCTCCTTTTATGGCTTTTACAAAGCTGTTCCCTGCTCTCACACTGCTTTGAGTTTCCACTGATTAAGGACAGCAGGTTTTATTTGGTCATCTCTTGATTGTGGAGAGTGCAGCTGGTAGCTGGGTTGCAGTTGCAGCCCCAGGAAACGTGAGGGAGACATCCATCTGTCATCAACAGTGTTGCTGTGGCTTTGGGAGCAGTGAACTCTTGACTTCTCAGAACTAGAGGGAGCTCTGTAGACGTGCTTTAAAGAGGATTTACTTTGTTTTTCTATTCTGCAGTAGAGTTGAAAGACACTGTGCTGGTAGAGGCCCTAGAATCAAACAGGGCCATGCTCAGTTCTGATGCCAACTGTGATTTTACTTCTTTGAGTCTCTATTCCCTCCTCTGGAAAATGGAGCTGAGCCTTCCTCACAGGACCAACTCATGGGCCTTGTGTGAGGGGATGGTAACATGCTGGTCTGGACAGAACCCACAGCCTGCAGAGTACTTTCACATTTCTCAAACAGGAGTCCCAGTAATATTTTTATTAATAAATGAGAAAGAGTTCCTTCCACACTTCCGACAGGGCAGATAAAGAAATCAGTGTCCCTGGTGACCAGGAGCCTAACTCTGACAGTACTTTCTACTTTGAACAGAAGAGCAGCTCCTGAGACTGTGCCTGAGCATGGTGATGCAGGTGAGACCCTTCCTCATCCATCACTCCATCACTGTCCCCTCCTCGATTCCTTCCACACACTTACATTTTCTGTCCCTCCCATTAGAAAGTAAGCTCCATGAGGCTGTTGCTATCCTGTTCTCCACTGAACTCCTCTAGTCTAGAACACATTGAGGTGTGTAGTAGATGCTCAGTATCACTGAGTGAAAGACGCACCACATCCCAAAGTGACAGCATGGGAAACTCACAGAAAAAGTCATGGATTGATATGGCACTTATCTGCCTCCAGTCCTAAACTTTTTCATCCAGTGAACTGATTTACTGAGCATCCACAAATGTTGCCCCTCCAAGTCTCAAATTAAGTAGCAACTCATTCTCATCCAATTGTCAGGTTTCACACTATCAGTCAGACACAGACTGGGGTACCATACAGCATGGGGTACAGCTACAAAGCCACAAACTTGAATTCCTCTGCTCCCTCAGCCACCATTCCCTTACTCATCCTATCCATCTCCATCTGAATGTCGTTTCCTCAGACAAGCGCCTCACCCACAATGGGCATCATATCCTATTCTTTTTCATCATGTGCTCATCACACTTTGACACTTTATAACCACACATTTATTTTGTGCTTATTTGTTAAATGTCTATGTATCTCACTAGAGACTAAAAGCCCCAGGAAAGCAGAGATACTAACCACCCCCAACTGTATCACTGCTACAATATCAACATATAGTAATCAATATATAAAAAGTTACTGAGTCAATCAATAGAACTTTATGTTTTTATTTACCCATGATTCTTGGGTCAAGCATTACGTACTTGAAAACCACTCTTACCACACTGAACAGCTAAAGATTTATATAGTAAAAACAGCAATAATTGTTGAGACCAGATGACACTTATTTGATCTTATGTATTCTCTAATTTTGGGCAAGTCAATTAACTTATCTGAGTTTCCTTTCTATGTATAAAGTCAAGATTAGACTCTGCAACCCAAAAATCTCTTTCCAGGGTGGTAACTAACCCACTGATCATTAAAGAGAGTAGGCTACAGAGAAGGAAGTCTCTTGGGTTGGCCTGGGTGATCTGGCTCTAAATCCTTTCCACTTCCCATGACGCCTGAACTCTGGCTACTTGACAAGGGACAGAAATCATGGGTCTCAGCTCCATGACTAACTGTGAGGCGCCTTTAATGTTCTATCACCCCAGCAAAACTGACAGCACCAAACCAATTTTCACTTAGTGGAAACTGGGACTCCAAACAGAGGACTACAGAATCCCTATAAGCCTTCGAAAGAGCAAGATCATGATTTATAAAACATCAAGTCAAGCTTACCTTGATTCGAGGCATTGTAACTGTGGGTGGCTTTGCTTCAGCCACGAAACTGTGAGATGCTCCTTTTTCCACAAGATAAGTTGTATAGGGCATATACTTCACACCCTTTGACCCAAACACAAAATCATCTCTCAAGGCATCTATCAGCACAATGACAACTTTATTGAAGAGAGGCAGTGGCAGCTTGGTCCAGTTGGAATGGGCTCCTAAAAGTGAAAGAAGAAAAAAGGGAAATTACAATTTAAACTTGACTTAACACTCAAACACATTCAAAATCTTGCTTCTGTCTGCTTCTCCAGCACACATCCTGTCCTATATGTGTATAGCAACCCCAAAGAAGGGCTGTTCTTGGTAGGCAGTCCTGGAAAGAAGGAGGTATTAATATATATATTTATTTATTTATTTTGGTACTGGGGATTGAACCCAGGGGCACTCGACCACTGAGCCACATCCCCAGCCCTATTTTGTATTTTATTTAGAGTCAGGGTCTCACTGAGTTGCTTAGGGCCTCACTAAGTTGCCGAGGCTGGCTTTGAACTCGCTATCCTCCTGCCTCAGCCTCCCAAGTGCTGGGATTACAGGCGTGCACGACCTTGCCCGGCAGGTATTAATATTGAGTAACAGGGACCCCAGTAATAAGTAGTGGGTTGCCCTTGGTATGACAAGGAGTAACTGGGGCAGGGGAGTCCCTGTATGAAAGTGGGACATTCATACAGGAGTCCCTGTATGAAAACGGGACATTCAGAGAGCTTGACCTAACAATGGGCAGCCTTACAAACTGTGTTTACATGGCCGGTGGCTGGTATCCTGTGGATCTGGTCCAGAACCCGAGAGCCTTTACCTGGTGTATACTGCTGTGTAGGCGAGGGATAGGAAGGGGCCGAATGCAGAAAGGCCCTAACCACCGAGGTTAAAAAAAAAGGGGGTTTCTTGGAAAAAAAGAAAACGTGAGGGGTCTACAGGAATGTTACCGGTTCTGTTCTACTGGGCAAAAACGGGGCCTGAATTGGGGGTCATCCAAAGGCCTATTCGGAAAAGTAGGAAGGGCCCCTGGGTGGGCACTGGGAGGAGTGGAGCATGGGTACGCGGAGCTGACTGGTGATCCGAACAAGGTGGCGGCAGAGTCGGTGGTATGGGTGCCGAAGTTGTAGGGCACAGAAGAAGGCGCCTGGGCGGTAAAAACGGTTTCTCGAGCTGGGGACCACAGCGGGAGAGGAGCCCCCCGGGAGGCGCCGCGCTCAGAAGGCGCGTCCTCTGCGGGAGGCAGGGCGGGGGCCAGAGACGCTGGCGAGGGGATCCGTACCGGCAGCGGGCTCCGGCGCCGGGGGCTCTGCTCGGTGCTCGGTCCTGGAAGATGAACGAACGGGAGCCGGAAAGAATCCCCGCAGGAAGATAGCGACTCCGAGGACTTCGATCGCCACGCAGCTGGCGGCGAAGGCCCCAGAGCCCACCCGCATCGTGTCCACCCGTCGGGCTTGGAAGCGGGCCGGGACTCCACCCCAGGCTCGCCCAGCGGCCGCAGCTCCCAGCACGCCAGCGGCCTCGGACGGGACCGGCCGGCCTGACGGGTAGGCTAGGCGCCGGCTCCGCTTTGCGTCACGTCCGCCGCGCGCCGGAAATACGCTCGAGGGGGCGGGGCTCCCGAGCGTCTGCGGCCACTTACCTGCGAGTCTCGGCCCCCAGCACCGGTCCTCGTCCGTGGGCAACGTCCCCACTAGCCCCAAACATGCCCCCTGGTAACGCCCCCACGAGTACCAGACCCCCTCCCCTGCAGCGCTCCCGATCCCGGGTCCGCCCCGTGTTGCCGGCTGTAGCCGCGTGTGGCCTGCAGAGCCAAGGCCGCCCCAAGAGTGCCAGGCGGCCGGAGGGCCCGCGCTCCTGTTGCCCACGCATTACTCGCTTCATGTTGCGTGTGGGCCGAAGCTCAAAGGGGAGCCGAGAAACGCAGCCCCGGGTTTCTAGCGTCTGGCGACCGTGCTTGCCAAGTCTGCCGGATGAAGGCCCGACCTTTCCCGCAAGAAGGAGTTGAGTCTGAGGCCATCGAATTCCAGGCCCGGCTGGAAATAGGCCGAAGCCAGTCTCCAGTGGAGACCACACGCCTGCCGCCCACGCCTGCGTGGTGCCTTGATTTCCTCAGCCTCTGAGAGCCATCCCTCTGCAACTCACATGGAACAAAACTTCCACTACTAATACTGACCCTCAGTTAAATGAAAGGGTAAATAACTGTAAAGTTATAAACATTAAAGTTAAAACTTGATACTCCTACTTTAAGACTGGTAAAACTGACTTGGTGAGTGTTTACAACCAAAATTTGTATACTAAATTTAAGGAAGTAAAAGAGCCAAGAAAATATAGGCAATGTTTGGCTTTTGCCCTCAGAGTTAGCTTGAACCCAGGGAATAAGGGGACTTCACTAGGGCTTTGCAATTCTGAGCCACATGACCTCCCACCAGTGCACATGCTGCAAAGAGGAGGGTCATTGAAGAGGAAAATATCCCTGATGCTTCCAAGAGAACTCATGTGGTCAACGAGACCCTGATCCATCATGGCACATGGCACTAGAGGAGCTAAGAGTCTTCTCAAGTTCCCAAGAGTGACCCCCTGAGGGATCTCAGCTGACTCTTAACAGTAGATAGGAACAAGGACAATTTGACCAGCTTGGCCTTAAACACCTAGCAAAACCAAAGTTGTAACCAAAGCACAGTCATACCTGAGCATTTAAAAGACAATAGTTCTTTTCATGTAACTTATACTTGTATCAGCCACAGCAAGAATAAGTAAGACTGGAGGCTATAAAAGAGGGATTCTTAGACAAGAGTGCCTGATAACTATCAAAACGGACTATCAGAGTAAGAAGCTTTTGTAGTCAATTTGAGGCCTACAAATCTTCGTAACCTACTACATATGCAAACTTAATCTGTGTCTGGGAGTATGATTATCTAGCCCTAAGTGACAGAAATAAAGGGATCTCTACTAAACACAGAGGTAATGCCAATAAAAAGGTATTTTGCAAAAATCAGATGACATTAGATATCTTAACTATATCTTATGGGGGCCTCTGACATTACAAAAACTAAGTGTTCCTTAAAAACATATTCCCAAGTAGAGGCCATGTTTGTCCTGGCCTTGTCATGGGAACAACTTATTAGATCTTGCACCTCCTGGCAAAAAATTACTGATTTCTCTCGTCATCATGGACATGATTCAGATGCTGCAGCGTTTATTTTATATTAATCACATTCCTGTACTCGTGTCTTTTTGTTTCTCTCGTAGAAGCACCCACCTCCCAGGTGACCTCACAGCCTGTTCCTTCTGAACCAGATTTTTACCAGGGACCCCTCGACTGACCCAAAACATTCCTAAAAGAGAAACCCAAACTGCTTGCCTTATGTCACCCCTCCTGGTCTGAAGCAGCCAAAGTGGTCATTGTCCATTTCCCCTTATAGCAGTAAGGGTTCCCTTAATCATAGGATGAAATGAGACCAGGATAAAGGACAGATAACATAAGAACACAAGAAAACTGTGTCCTTGTTATTGCATTAGCATTGGGGATGAGGGCCGAGCTCTCAGTTACAATACTACATGCAGCCTCAAGTTACTTTTTTATTTTCTCAGTGAATGAGGGGACTACAACATGAAAGTTCTTGAATTCGGATCCTAGATCATTGAGCCTAATTTTAATTTTTTTGAAGAAAATTTCTGGGAGTCTATGTGATCTAGGCCTATATAAAGGAATTGAAGAATTCATCACAGGTTGGATTCCAGGCCCCCAGGGCACATTGTGAGAAGGCCCAGACCTGCATTTCTCTGCCTGGAACCCAGAACAGCCTGTCAGGTCCTAAAGATGGGCAGATAAGTGACAAGGAGGTTGAGGAAGCATTTAAAAAATGTTGCCATTTTAGCCAGACCAAAAATTAAAGTCTGGCCACAGCTCACCAGTCTCAGGGACCTAAGGGTCCAGAGTCCAATTTCCATCCCTCCGCTAGCACAGACTCAGTTGAAGTGAGTTGTACCATCATTGTATGTTTATTCTCTGAAGCCCCATGAATAAGGTGAGGGTGTGGGTAGCCTCCTGTTGCCAAAAGCTCAATCCTCAGACCTGATGCCAATCCAATAACAAGGATACAGTTTTGGAAAAAAGTTTTATTGCTTTGCTAGCAAAGGAGAACCACATGGGACTCCTGTCCCAAGGGCTAGGATTATGCCCATCAGCAGGAACAGGGGGCTTTTATAGAAGTGATTCAGAGAAAATGAGATTAGGGAGGATAGATCAGGAAGGAGAAGACCAGGGAGGAGAAGGTGAGGGAAAGGATCAAAGATGCTGTGCCCGGTGGCACACGCCTGTAATCCCAGCACTTGGAAGGCTGAGCTAGGAGGATCGTGAGCTCAAAGCCAGCCTCAGCAACTTAGTGAGGCCCTAAGTAACTCAGTTAGACCCTGTCTCTAAATTAAATACAAAATAGGGATGGGGTTGTGACTCAGTGGTGAAGTGCCCCTGGGTTCAATCTCCAGTACCCCCCCCAAAAAAAGATCAAAGAAGATGAGTGAAAAGGTTAGGGAAAAGGAGATCAGGGAGGAGACAATCAAGGAGAAGAAGGTTGGGAAAAAGAAAAACATGTAAGTTTCAAAGCCACAAGGGATACAGTTAAAGCATCAGGTGAACTCTTGTTATACCCCCAACCTAGGAGGCCAGGTTTGTGGATGGCTCTGGGTCATTTTCTCCATGGACTTATAGGGGATTGGGACTGGTCTGTGGGAGGCCAGGGTCCACACTGGTACTCTCCAACCATCTACATGCCCATATCATCCCTTCCCGCCCCTCCCTGTCCCACCACCTCCATGCCTCTGTGCCTTAGCCTTGGCTATGTCCCCTGCCCAAGCACTCTTCTCCACAATCATCCTCCAGCTCTGGAGCAGATTCCAGAATCCTCCTTGCCTCCCCACCCCAGCCCCCTTCAGGAGCTGTCTCTACTCCCTGTCAACAGTTCTGGGGTTCGCCACCTCTCTTGGACCAGCCCTTTGCCCTGCCATGCTCTGGGCCTGGGCAGGACACTGCACCTGTACTTTTCCAGCTCTTCCCTCAGCTCAGTTGGGAGGGCTAGGGGCAAGTGTGAGATGGGAGAAGAAAGAGAGGAAGGGGTGCAGGAGGGACAAGAGGGTAATATTACCAAAAGCTCAGTTTTTGTCCCTGATGCTAATCCATTAATGAGGACATGGTTTTGAGATAAAGGAAAAAGAAGTCATTGCATTACTAGCAAAGGAGAAACACAGGGAACCCCTGTCCCAGAGGCTGCAATTCTGCCCATCTGGGGCAACAATGTTGTTGTTGTTGTTTTTTTTTAAAGAGGTGATGCAGGTGGGAGACGCTGCAGCTGAGTGCAGATTCCATTGCTGCGCGCCCGACGCCTTCTCAACGTGCACTCCTGACTTCTTTTGGTTCCAAGTCCAAGATGGCAAGTCTCAAGGATCAGCTGATTGTGAATCTTCTTAAGGAAGAACACGTCCCCCAGAATAAGATTACAGTTGATGGGGTTGGTGCTGTTGGCATGGCCTGTGTCATCAGTATCTTAATGAAGGACTTGGCAGATGAACTTGCTCTTGTTGATGTCATGGAAGATAAATTGAAGGGAGAGATGATGGATCTTCAGCATGGCAGCCTTTTCCTTAGAACACCAAAAATTGTCTCTGGCAAAGGCTATAATGTGACTGCAAACTCCAAGCTCGTTATTATCACAGTTGGGGCACGGCAGCAAGAGGGAGAAGGCTGGCTCAGTTTGGTCCAGCGTAATGTGAACATCTTTAAATTCATCATTCCTAATGTTGTAAAATACAGCCCACACTGCAAGTTGCTTATTGTTTCCAATCCAGTGGATATTGTGACCTATGTGGCTTGGAAGATAAGTGGCTTTCCCAAAAACCGTGTTATTGGAAGTGGTTGCAATCTGGATTCAGCCCCGTTCCTTTACCTGATGGAGGAAAGGCTGGGAGTTCACCCATTAAGCTGTCATGGGTGGGTCCTTGGGGAGCATGGAGATTCCAGTGTACCTGTATGGAGTGGAGTGAATGTTGCTGGTGTCTCCTTGAAGAAGCTGCACCCAGATTTAGGCACTGATGCAGATGAGGAACGTTGGAAAGAGGTTCATAAGCAGGTGGTTGACAGTGCTTATGAGGTGATCAAACTAAAAGGCTATACATCCTGGGCAATTGGACTGTCTGTGGCAGATTTGGCAGAAAGTATAATGAAGAATCTTAGGCGGGTGCATCCAATTTCCTCCATGATTAAGGGTCTCTATGGAATAAAGGATGATGTTTTTCTAAGTGTGCCTTGCATCTTGGGACAAAATGGAATCTCAGATGTCGTGAAGGTGAATTTGACTCCCGAGGAAGAGGCACATTTGAAGAAGAGTGCAGATACACTTTGGGGGATCCAAAAAGAGCTACAATTTTAAAGGCTTCTAATATCATACCACTTCACAGTCTAGGATACAACAGGATTTTAGCTGGAGATTGTGCATGTTGTTCTAAAGCAGATACCCTAGGAAAAACATCAGTTTCCTAAAGTTAGAAATAGGAATGGCTTTTAAAACCCTACAGATATCCTGATGCCGGATGGTACTTAACTTGTGTAGTCCTAAAATAGTGTAAAATAGTTCCACCATCTCTGAGATACCACTGCCAATGCTGCACAGGCTCCAGTTGCCCTTCAAACCAGATGTGTGATATATAGCTTCATCTAACATAACCTAGTCCAACTTTTTTTTTTCATTCAGTCACATCCTGGGATCCAATGTTAAATCCACTATTGCATGTCTTGTCTATAACTGTTCTAAAGGATTTTATTTTGTTTATTATATGTATCCATAGTGTACATTTCCATATAATGTAAAAAGATCTACAAATTGTTATACTTCCCAGAAAGATTCTCCAGTGCCACCAGGAGAAAGTCAGCTCCACCCAAGCCCCCCTCCCTACAGCCCAACCCTAAAACCTCCCGCGCCCTATAGCCCTGCCCTAATCCCGTCCGGAGCCCTATAAAAGTTGGCAATGACACAATTAGGCGCGATCTCCCAGAACCCCGCTTTTAGGAGTAAGGGAGATCGCCGCTGGTCAGCTAAAATAAAGGCTTCTTTTGGCTTTACGTGATCAGCTTGGATGATTTTATTTTCTTTGGGTATAACAAAATGGACAATGCAACCAGCTATCCAAGTGTCATACCAACTGAAATATCAAATAAACCTTGAAAAAAAAAGGGGTGATGCAAAGGCTACATTCCACATGTTCTCTGTCAGAGTTGTAATTCACTTGTTAATTTGTGATGTGGTCATTTTCTGAGAACTGGTGGCATCCACAAAGTCCTAATTACTTCATTCCTATAGTGGATGTGTACTCAAGCACAGACAACAGCCTTCGATGGGGAAAAAGGTAATAAGGGAGGGGGGAGAAGGAAATATGTCTGTTTAAAAATAAGTCACAGTAGCAGAGCAGCAAGAGCTATATAGAAAGCATAAAGTGGACCACTGTTACAGTAAGACAAAACACAGAGGTGAAGGGTGGAGGAGAAACCCCTCAACCACCTTCCTGGGAAAGGGTGGGGGTGTGGGGCTCCACACCTGCCTGTGCTGCTTCTACTGGTCATGTTGGGCTGCAACCTCCAGAAGCCCCTCCACCTTCTTTTCCTCCAACTTTATAGCTGTCCGATGTTATATTTCCCAAAAAGATTCTCCAGTGCCATCAGGAGAGAGTCAGCCCAACCCTAATCCCTCCCACGCCCTATAGCCCCGCCCTAATGCCTTCCCTCACTCTATAAAAGTTGGCAGCGGAAGAACTACCACTGGATTTCCCGGCACCCCGCTTTTAGGTATAAGGGAGGTCGTCGCTGGCCAGCTAAAATAAAGGCTTCTTTTGGCTTTACGTGATCAGCTTGGATGATTTCATTTTCTTTGGGTACAACACTGAAGGTCAGGGTGGGAGTCAGCAAGGGTCACTTCTGCATCTTATAGTGCTGCTGCTGACTTCTGACTGTGGAGGAAGAACCCTTCAGTGAGGGCAGAGGGCCCCTCAGACCTGCACAGGGAGCACAGCCAATGCATCAGTCACACCCTACTACTTCACCTGGACAGGTGAGGGCAGGCAAGGGCAGTACTGATGCAAAAACCTTCAACAAATACAAGACAATGGACCAGAACATATGAAGTGTATAATATAGCGTGACAAAATGAAATTCATTCCATGAATGCTAGGTTGGTTTAATAGTCAAATCAATTATAATACAAACCATATTAAAAAAAATTAGCGAAACCACATGATCATCTCAACAGATGCAGGAAACAAGTTAAACAAAATTTTACAAAGTAGGAAGAGAAATGATCATGCTCAAACAGACAAAAGGAATGTAAAACACAACACCATGCTTAGGGGAGAAAGCATATACACTTTTGTCCTAAGGCCAGGAACAAGGTAATATATCCACTCTCACTACTTCTGCTCATTATTGCACTGGAGGTGATAGCAAGGACACTCTGGCAACAGAAGTAAAAGCATTTACATTGAAAGGAAGAAGTGTAATTATGTAAAGATCATATGATCTTTTCTTTAGAAATTCATATGGGGGGGGCAAAAGGACAGTCAGTGTAGGTAATGAATGGGGAAAACAGAAGCTGATTCAAAGCCAATGGAATGTTAACACCTACAAAGCACTTCCCCCTCCACCAGTTGCCAAGGTTACCTGTCTCCCTACAAAGAGTTGTTAATGAATGCCTCCTGGGATGCTCCCTTTTCCCCTGGAAGGCTCCTTTCCCACCCTTGGATCACTCCACTTTTGGGGTCATTTAGGCAGGATGGGAAGCAGACCTCAACGGATTCAGAGAAGGCTTTAGTCCTTCACAGACTTGGGCGCCATGGGGGCCCATTTTCCAGATGGGGAAAATGGCCCTCAGTTACAGACGGAATTTTGGTTTTATAGGGTACAATGAGGATGATGTAAGCACTGGAAACTGTGCACATGCAGTTTTAGCTGTGCAGTTTTGACAGTCAGGGATGAGTACTCAAATCTTGCCCAGTGTCGTTTAGGACTACTTTGCCATATGGAAAGGTCAAGGTTTAGGGCCCAGCATTCAGTTTCTGCCCCTTTCCCCCAGGGTCCATTGTTATCAGGAAAGAATGCTCCAGAAAGGTTTAATGTTTTGCCAATTTTCTCCTCCTTCCTCTGGAGCCACACTGTCCCTCCATTTTTCTTGGGGAGCTGTCTTATAGGAATATTATTTTCCATAACCCTTCAGTATGAGAGTAAAGAAAATCTAAAATTTATAAAAGGGGCAGGACATCCCCACTTCCTCAGACACCCAGCTCTGGGACCCCCTCTCTTCAGAGAAGTCTATCTCTATTCTATCCTTTAAATAAAACTCACTTTGTATGCTTGCCTCGGAGTTTCTTGGGTGTTGACTCTGTAAAACTCAAGAAAGGGTGAGCGCGGGGCCTCCGGCGGGTAGAGCTTCCAAAGGCGGAGGCCGGCGAAAAGAATGCGCTCGCCAGAGTCAGACAACAGTGGTAGCTTGATTTTATTGGAACGTGTGTCCCGGGCGAAATCTCTAGCCCCCCGGGGGTGAAAGTCAGAGTGGGAGAGCCAGGAGAAATCGCACGTGGCTTTGGCTGCTCAGGGTTTTTATACAGAGGAAGGGGGTCAAGGGGTTCTGCCCAGGAAAAGGTGGACCCAAGGTGGACGTCAGGGTCAGCAGGTGTGCCTCATTGGTCACTTCTGGCACAGTGTGTTGCTAGGTGACCGTGTTCCCTCCCCCTGCAGCCACCCAATTAGACCTAACAGACTCTTCCACACTGGGGATATGGGACTTTGATTCTTATCCTTGGTATCAATATTGTAAGACCAGATGCGGGTGACCAAATAGGAGGCAGACCAAAAGCAGCTGAACAAAGCTTTACTGGGTTTGGCTCTCTGGCCAGAATTACTGATCCCCCACAGTGAGGGCTAGGGTGGAGGACCGGGAAAGTCACCCGTGACTCCAGCTGTCGTTATAGTCCTAAATTGGCTGGGGGGTTCTGCTGAGTGACAGGCGGTGCGAGGTGCCATGGAGGTTCATCTGCTAGGGTCTGCTTGGTTTTGTTCTGATGCACGCATAGGCTGCCTGATGTTCCGCTGCACATGGGTGTCAGGTCGAATTTGGGTGGCTGCAGTGGGAGGGAGCAAGGTCACCTAGCAACACACTGTGCCAGAAGTGACCAATGAGGCAGACCTGCTGACTCTGACGTCCACCTTGGGTCCACCTTTTCCTGGGCAGGACCCCAGACCCCTTTCCTCTGTATAAAAACCCTGAGCAGCCAAAGCCATGTGCGATTTCTTCTGGCTCTCCAGACTTTCACCCCCGGGGGGCTGGAGATTTCGCCCGGGATACAGACTCTAATAATTCTCAGGCCACTACTTTTGTCTGACTCTGGTGAACCCGCCTGGCAAGCTTACTTCTTTGGCTACCCGCTGCCTTTGTGAGCTTTACAATGGGAGGTTGCCTGCTGCCTGGCTCCCTTCCATCCAGCCGCCTGAATCCGACCTAACAAATATTAAAGGTGGTGGTGCAAGCCTGTAATCCCATAGGCTTTAGAGGCTGAGGCAGGAGGATGGCAAGTTCAAAGCCAGCCTCAGCAACTAAGCAAAGTCCTCAGTACTCAGTGAGACCCTGTCTCAAAATAAAAAATACAAAGGGCTAGGGATGTGGCTCAGTGGTGATGTGCCTCTGGGTTCAATCCCTGGTATCAAAACAAACAAACAAACAAACAAAAACAAAAAACAAATGCTAAAAATTATTGGAATAAACAAGTTCAGTGAAATAATGGGATACAGAATCCATATAAAAAATTAGTTGTAGCTGGGCGCGGTGGCGCACGCCTGTAATCCAAGCGACTTGGGAGGCTGAGTCAGGAGGATCGCGAGTTCAAAGCCAGCCTCAGCAATTTAGCGAGGCCCTAAGTAACTCAGTGAGACCGTCTCTAAATAAAATACAAAATAGGGCTGGGGATGTGGCTCAGTGGCCGAGTGTCCCTGAGTTCAATCTCTGGTTCCAAAAGAAAAATTAGTTGTGCTTCCATCATGGGCAATGAACAATAAAAAAATGAAACTAAGGAATCAATTCTATTTACAGTAATATAAAAATAATTAGGAATAAAATCAATAAAAAAATGTGAACTTGAAGATTGAAACAATACAACACAGCTACTGTTGGAAATGTGGTGGGCTGGTCCTGGGTTCTCCTCTTCTTGGCTCTAAGGAATGTGCCATTATTGGGGAAAGAAAAGGATTGCACTAGAGGTGGGTTCAGTGTGGGACCTATACATTCAAGAATACCCCACCCTCTCCATTCTCATAGATAAAGGACTGAGGTTCATAAAGAGAGGGGCTAACAACCCACATACAACAGGGTTGACTATTAGGCACCCAACGATCTCCAAACTGCCTTGTGTACCAACAGGTGTTCAAGAGAGAAGCCTGGGATTCTGGACTCTGAGGGAGACGAGATTCCAACGGTTGAGGGGAGCCAGCTCTGGTCAGATCAAGGCTCAGCTTCTGGATCTGCAGACTACAAGCCCTCGAGGTTGTAGGACGGGAGTAGATAATTCAAATGAGGAAAACAGTGATGAGTATTGGGCAAGGGCCCAGCCTCACAGCGCCATTGACCCCACCCAAAACTCCACTCCCCTTCACCTCCACAACCCAAGTACACATCAACTCTGACACTCAAGCACCATGACCTGTCTTAAGAGGGGCCATGGTGGAGGTCGAGCTCTGAGAACCCCCTGTGCATGGCAGAAATCCGGACAAAGTTCAAGTCTGTGCTTTTATCTTCAGTTACTGGTGATGACGAATTTCGTTTCCCCAGATGTGAAGCCAAGCAGGCACTGAAAACGATGCTTTTTTAAAGAATAGTAACAGACATCTCACAGAGAAGAGGGCCCCCAGCTGGGTGTCCGTGGGAGGGTGAATCTGCCCTTTTTATAATTTCCAGGTGTCTTACTTCTCCTGTCCCCCTCCCTCCATCCCACCCACATCCCACCCTAATACCCTAGAGGGTATTGGAATGGGTGGAAAGCACCCAGAAAATCCTCTGGAACTCACACAGGAGATTTTATCAAGCGGACAGGCAGTGTCTGCCCGCAGGGGGAGGGGGGAAGGGGGAGAGAGGGGGAGAGGGGGAGAGGGGAAGAGGGGGAGAGGAGGAGACGAATGACCAGTGTCCGCTTTCAGGGGTGGGAGAGAGAGAGAAAATGGCGGTGCAGCAATTCTTAAGTAGTGGAATTGAACCACCATCGGACCAATGGCTGGCGAGGATGTTCCCAGGTCGATGAGCTGGGTTGTAAGATGGAAGGGGGAGGAATACTGGCAGCGGCTGATGCCAATACTGGTGACTTTGGCCGTGAGGGGGGCTGTCCTGAAAGTATTAACATTCCATTCCCCCTTGGACAGCTACTGACCTGACCCCATTCATCTATGTACACTAACTGCGGACTTTAATTCTTACTTCAGTATCCAACAGCCAACAGGAGAGCTGATAGCTGGCCGGCAGAAGAACACTGGGAGTTTCTGGGCAAACAATTAGCAGACATCGGAGACGCAACCTGCAGAGGCTCACGGAGCACGGACTCCGTGACCCTGCTGGAGGAGGCTGTCCACCCGTGGAACACCGTCCGCGAGGCACTAAGTCAGTTTAGTAGCAGAGAACACATGCCTTAAAGAGGTGTCAACAGCGGCCCTATTGATTTCTCATTAGAAAATCTAGAGACAACTGCGGTGTTTCAGAGCACCTCCGGACATTGAGGTCCTGCAGTGACAACTGCGTCACCCGAGACAGAAGTTAAAGCGAGGCGTCCCAAGGCTCCGCCCGCGCGGGGCCATCGCTCCGACTTCGCAGGGATCCCTCCTCGTCCCAGCGAGGACACCGCCCACCGCGCGGCGAAGCCTGGTCCCGGAAGCCAACCCACCCTCCTGCGGCGCCAGCACACTGCAGAGGCTTGCGGGAAGAGGCTCCTCTCGCGAGAGGCCGCCCTCTCGGGACCTAGGAGCGCCCCCCCCCGGATTCTTCCTGCGCGTGCGCCGCCCCGCCCACGCGTGGCGTCTTCCGCCCGGAAGTTCCGGTCACTGCGGCTCCCCGACACGGCTTGTCGGAAGGTTGGTGCGGTGCGGGAAGAGGCGCCCCGGCCTGGGTGGACCCTGGGAGCCGAAATGTGGATGAGTCGCAGGCGGGGCACCGACGTGCAGGTGCGAGCCGCGGCGGGCCGCTCCTAGGCGACACTCCGTGGGTTCCTCGGGGCGTGCGCGGGGCCGCGGCGCCTGGGGCTGGGCTGTGGTGACAGCTTTGTCGGAGTCCGCGCGGCCGGAGGCCCTGCGTGCCTCCATTGTGCGAAGCTGACTCAGGGACTCCGCGAGCGGGCCGGGTGGGCCTCTCTGTGGGACTGCTGTGCCACGGAGCGACCCTCAGATTACCGGTCTGTAAGATGAGCCTGGCAACTATCCTAATGAATGGCCCCCCAATTCCCAGGGGGTGGTGAAGGGTAGGTTGACCGTCCTATGTGGCAGTTGTATTCCCCCCGCCCCGGCACCGTGTAGCCCGCCTAGAGCTTTTTGTTTGAGTTCACAGAAGATCTTACGCAGGAGATTGGGGTGGCCCTGTGTTCTTGGGAATTAAGTAGGTATGAGCTTGAAGGAGAGCGCCCTATGGATAGAAATCCCACCCGAAAAAACACCCCTCTGGTCTGAACCGTCTCACTAGCACTTCAGAGCAGAGGAGTCCCAGGGAGGGGAAGATCCTAGCTTTGCTTGACCTAAGCATTTGGCCCTCCTCAGATTGGGTGGTGCTCCCTCATCTGAAGTTCTCACCCACAAGGTGCTGTTGGAAGGTTTGGACCAATTTTCAGGAGGGAGAGGTGAGCTGGGCTGAAGGATGAGTCAGGGCCTAGCAAGTGTTACTTATTGGAGGGGGCATAGGGGTGTGATCTGATGTAGAGGGGTACCCTGTTGGACCAGAGAAGATCTGGCTACAGTTCTCTCTAAGCACATTCCAGTTCCTCCAATCCCTGCCCCCATTGTTTCCAGAATCTGAGCTCTTTCAAAACCAGTCTGTCATCAAATTTGGCATGTAGAGATGTGCAGGTACTCCCTCTGTCCTGATGATTTTTCCTGGTATCTCAGGAAGGACTTGCCAGGGTCCTTCTGCCTTTTATGAAAGATAAAATAATTGGGTCCGAGGTGATGTGCCTCACACAGGATCACATGAGATGTAAATATAAGGCATCCTGACTTTTTAGCTAATATTATTTTTGCTACAAATTTAGTCAAAACAGCTAGTGTTTTTATTTCACTGTTGAGATTTTTGTGTGTGTAAACTGAAGTCCATGTAGCACAAACTAATACATTGCCTTAAACATGCCTCTTTTTTATCCCTAGCACTTGTGGATCATGACCTTAAAGTGTTGCTAACACAAGTGTTTCCCACTTAATGTAATTGATCTGTTTTTGAAAATCATAAATTCAATAACAAAATGAGCCTATTATATTACTTAAAATGGGAAAATTCTGCTGGATCACACTTCTCCAAACCAGTTTCAAAAATTAAATATGGTACAGTGCCATCTTTTAAGTATAGATTAGGCATCCTTAATCCAAAAATCTGAAATTTGAAACTGTTTTGGACTAGGGATACAACCATTAAAATCTATGCAGATATTCCAAAATCCAAAAAACTCTGAAATCTGCAACACTTCTGGTATCAAGCATTTAGAATAAGGGACACTCAACATGTAACAAACTCTTATGATGCAGTAAAACTTAAAACATACTCTACTGATGTGCAGACAATTACTTTCTAAAGCTTTAGGTGGCCTCCCCTAGCACCAGTAGTCTCACTGAAGTCCATGCAGTTGACATTGTTTTGATTTTCAGTACTTGTACATGTGGCCATGCACTTGATTGTATTTTAAACTGTCCCTTAAAAAACATTGAGTTCTGGATGATTAGATATATAAGCATTTGCTAACCCTAACTGACTGACACTTGCACATACTGGCAAAAAATACACACTCATTTTATTTTTTTGAAGTTCTGTGGATCCACATTTTGGAATGAATTCAGCTGGAAATTTTGTACTAGTGTTGCCTGGATCACACATGAGGCTTTAGTCATCTGGTGTCTTGACTGAGGCTACTTACCTTAAGCTGACTTCATTTGCACGGCTAGTAATTTATACTGGCTCTTGGCTTCTTCACAACTTCACTGTCCAAGGAGGCCAGCACCAATAGGCAAGCTCTTTTCAAACCTGTGTGTGTGTGTGTGTGTGTGTGTGTGTGTGTGTGTGTGAGACATTTCCTGATGTCCTGTTGGCCACACCAGTCAAATGGCAGAGTCCAGGTTTGTCCAAGAGTACCGTATGAGTGCTTGGATACAGGGAAATGTGTTGTTGGGAACCAATAATGGAACAGTGTACTTACTACAAGAAGTATATATTATGTATACTTTTCCTATGTAATTTTGAATTCAAATGTTGGGTTTCAACATGCATATTTTTCATGAAGCTTAAGTGTGCAAAAGCAAGCAGTATAATAGGAACGCTCAAATGGAGTCCTGTATGCCTGTATTAATAGGATAATAGTTCACTTCTGAAATACATTTCTGTAACAGATTTAGTTAAGTCATAATGTCTTCCTTTTGTTTAAGCTATTATTTCTTTGGGAAATGTTAATTTGTTGCTAAATCTGTAGGTAATAGCTATTTTAAGTAACCCCAAATGAATCCTGTTCCTAACCTTTACCAATTAGTGAGCTTGTGGATATGTCTTCAGTGGGAACTTTAGTGCCCATACTTGAGATTTAGAGGGCTTTCTCCTATAGAGAGGTTTTTAAAAATTTCTGTTCCAGCTCCTCTGTAGTGTGTTGAGCAGGAGAATCTAGGACAAAGCCACAGCAGTCCTCCATGACTCAATTCATCATTTCTCCCAGCTATGCTTCTGGAGTCTTCTGTGCATTTCCAGGAGCAACCAAAAATGGATAAATCTCTGGTGAGATATTTCTTCATTTTGTTTTATATTGTATTTAATTACCTTTATGGGGTCTGAGAATTAAAGTAGAAAAGTAAGATTCAGCTTCTAGGAAATATATTCAAATATGATAAAGTTGACACGTAGTTTTAGCAGATTATAAAATCTTAGAGTCGTCTAAGTTGAGAACATATATATGTGTCTGGTCTTTCTGATGTCATGGCAAGAAAGGCAGGCACAGTTGTTACATAATTCAACAAAACTGAAGAGGTGAGCATGCTAACTTCTCCTGGGGTGTGAAGACTTGCTGGACCCAAGGTCAGAAACACTGTCTTAGCCGGGCGTGGTGGCGCACGCCTGTAATCCAAGCGACTTGGGAGGCTGAGTCAGGAGGATTGTGAGTTCAAAGCCAGCCTCAGCAACTTAGCTAGGCCCTAAGCAACTCAGTGAGACCCTGTCTCTAAATAAAATACAAAATAGGGCTGGGGATGTGGCTCAGTGGCCAAGTGTCCCTGAGTTCAATCCCTGGTTCCAAAAAAAAAAAAAAAAAAGAAAAAGAAAAAGAAAAAGAAACACTGTCTTCATTGGTCACATTTAGCTACCTTAATGAGGTTTTACTGGAATTGCTAAAATAATTGATCCAAGACAGCTTTTGGATGGCCCGGAGGACCATATGTAATTAAATAACTGTCTGCGTGTTTCTCTCAACTTGTGTGGCTGTACGGTATGCTGCTAACTCCAAAGTTGTATTTTCTGATGTATATTCCCACTGCTCATTTGTACTTTAGCCCAGTCAGTGGTCTTAGTTCGTTTTCACAAATGCTTACAGTAGCCTAAATTGTAGTCGAACCCATTGACTATTCTCTTGATTTTTGCCGTATTTAAGACCTCTGTCTGTGATCTTTTAGAAATCCCACCTGTTATTTGAAATTAATTTTCCTGAATTTTTCTGCTTTTTGTTTTCTCCAAATGCTCCATCTGAGGTGCCATTCCTTTTACTCTTGCGTTTCCTTGACTGATGTGGCCCTCTGATTTGACATTCCTATTTCCAGCGTGAATCTTTTCCAGCTATTAGACCATAGGTTCAACCTCCTGTTGAGTGCTTCTTTGCCACCATTCCAAAGGCACCTCAGGCTCCATAATTCCAAAATGAAATCCATATCCTCTCATCCCTTACACTGGGAATTGCTACTTTCCAGCCAGTGACCCAAGCAACAAAATGGAATTTCTCCTGGACTGCTTCCTCTCTCCTTTTCAGGTCTGTTCTTACCTGATGTCAAGTTGTGCTGCTGCTGTTTGTTCTTTTCATGTTAGGCTAATATATGTGTACAGTGCCAGTATAGGGGGAGGAGCTCTTGTTGCTCACAAACAAATATAGTAACTTTGTTGCAGTGGAAATGTCAATCTTGGCAAAATGTGAAGGACATGACTACTCAGGTTAGATCCCTTAGGAATAGTGCTTATTCACCATTCAGTGTTCAGGAGTTAGTGGGACACATTTGAACAAGGGTCAGTGAAAAGATATACAAAGAATAAAAACAGGATGCACAGATTTTAATCATTTGTACCTGATGGGTATTAAGTGATATTCATTGTGATTTTAATTTGCATTTTTCTGATGACTGCTATATCAGCCATTTGTATATATTAGTTGTAGGAATACCTATTCAATCCTTTGCTCATTTTTAAATCAGGGTGTTTATGGTTTGGATTTGAGGTGTCCTCCAAAAGCTCACATGTGAGACAATGCAAGAAGGTTCAGAGAAGAAATGATTGGGTTGTGAGAGTCTTAATCCCCTGGTAGAGATTAACTGAGTGGTAACTGGAGGTGGGAAGAGTGTGGTTGGTGGAGGTGGGCATTAGCCTCTCTCTGCTTCGCAGTCATGGTGTGAGCTGCTTCCCTCTGCCGCATTCTTTTGCCTCCTTGTTCAGCCTCACCGTGAACCCCAAGGAATGAAATCTACTGTCTATAGATTGGGACCTCTGAAACTGTGAGCCCCTGAATAAACTTTTCCTCCTCTAAAAGTTGTTCTGGTTGGATCTTTAGTCACAGCAGTGAAAAAGCTGACTAAAGCACAGGGTTTTTTTTGTTTGTTTTTGAGTTGTAAGATTTTGTTTTATGTGTTCTGGATTTTAATCTCTTACATATGATTAAAATATTTTCTCTGATTCCATTGGTTATCTTTTCATTCTGTTGATAGTGTCCTTTGATGCACAAAAGATTTCAATTTTGTATAGTTAAACTTACCTGGTTTTTGTTGCTTGTGCTTTTGGTGTAATATCCAAGAAAGAATTGCTAAATCAAGTGTCATGAAGTTTCCTCCCTATGTTTTTCTTAACATTTAAAATTCACAGTTATAGTTTGTTATTGCAATATAATGTGTGAAGTGATTGTCGCCTCTTTATTCAGAGAGTCTGAACCTTAACACATTGCCTCTTGTGTTGAGGCAGGTCTTTCATCTCTGACTTTTACTAGTGTTTGCCTGTGCTACATTCTGTAAGTCAGCGAGTTGTGCAGGTGCAGATTCCACCTGCAAGGGTGGTGTTCCCACCTCAAGGAGGGGAAGAGTTCTGGCTGCCTTTGACCTGCGTGAGTGCCCGTCTCAGGATGTTTTGTTCCAGGTGCTCTTTTATTTCCCTGTGCTCTCTTCTTTCACGTCACTTAGTTTTTAGGTGAAGCTCTTCTGGGTTTTTTTTGTTGATTTCTAATTTAGTTCCATGGACAGGGAGCATGCTCAGAATTTCCATCTTAAGGCTTGTCCTCTCTGTCTGGGTGTCTGGTCAGCGTGGTGCCATTCACGTATTGTGTGGTTGTCCCATCGCTTACTACAAGGTGAGTATTGATTCTCAGCCATATAGTGGAGGGTTTGATTTCCCTCTTAAGTTCTGTGGCTTTTTTGTCCATGTTCCAAGAGACTTTGTTTTTGGGTGCACACACATTTGTAACTGTTGTTACCTTGAATGATCTCTTGTCTTGCTCATGTGTTTTGTTTTGTTTGTTTGTTTGTTTGTTTGTTTTGGGAACCAGGGATTGAACTCAGGGACACTCGGCCACTGAGCCACATCCCCAGCCCTATTTCGTATTTTATTTAGAGACAGGGTCTTACTGAGTTGCTTGGGGCCTCGCTGAGTTGCTGAGGTTGGCTTTGAACTCGTGATCCTCCTGACTCAGCCTCCCAAGTCGCTTGGATTACAGGCGTGCGCCACCGCGCCCGGCTTGTTCATGTGTTTTGTATTGAAGTTCGTTTCTTCTGGTAGCTGTACTTGAGCTTTTCGTTATTAGTTTTTGCATAGTGTATTTTTCTACCCTTTTACTTTCAGTCAGTGTCTATATTTATTTATTTGTTTTCATGTCTTTAAATTGTCTTTGTGGAGAGCATATTGCTGAGTCTATTTTTTGTCAAGTCCAAGGGTCTCTGCCATAAGTACTTAACTCTATTTACATTAAATCATTAGTATGATGATTTAACATTACCATTTTACTATCTATTTTCTGTTTGTCACATCTGATACTTGTTTCTTTGTTTCCTCTTTCCTGTCTTCTTTTGGGTTAATCAGGTATTTTTAGCGTGGTCTTCCCTTGGTGTCTGTGGGGCACAGGTTCCAGGAACCCCCCACAGGCACCAAAATCTGCGGATGCTCAAATTCCTTACATAAAATGCTGTAGTACTTGCGTGTAACCTATTCATGTCTTCCCATATGCTTTAATCATCTCTAAATTACTTATAACACTTAATGCAATTTAAATGCTGTGTAAATAGCTGTAATAGTTACATTGCTTGTTCAGGGAATAATGACAATTTTTAAAAAATTCCACTTGTTCAGTACAGAGGTGATTTTTAAAAATATTTTTTATCTGAAATTGGTTGAATGTGCAGATGCAGAACCCATAGGAAGGGCCTGCTGTGTACATTGGAAAGGTTGTTGGGATTATGTATGGGCACTAAGCTTGTTGGTCTAGTTTACTCACAAGAGAGAAATGAGGGTGTCTCCATGCAGAGGAAAGGCCATCCTCAGGCAGAGCTGACGCTTCAGAAGCCCCCAGCCTGCAGTTCCACCTCCATAGGTGAGGAAAGCTGCTGTTGCCTGAGCCCCTGGGTCTGGGTCTTTGCTATGGCAGCTGTGGGAAACGATTGTGCTGTACTTTGTTCACTACCATTTGAGGGTCTTCAGTTTATCATACCTGTGGTGCTGCAGTGTAGCTTTCCTAAAAATGCAGGTACTTTTCAGTGGGATGGTTCCCTGTATAACTTCTGTCCTTTCTGCTTTTGTTTTTGCACATGTGTTGTTACATGCTGAATCCGTATACATTAGGAGTTACCTAAATGTTGTAGTAATTTTGCTTGAACAATCATGTATCTTTTAAAGAGATTAAGAAGAGGAAAAGTGCTGGGTGCAGTGGAGCACACCTGTAATCCCAGTGGCTGGGGAGACTGAGGCAGGAGGATTGCAAGTTCAAAGCCAGCCTTAGCAGCTAAGCAAGACCCTGACCAATGTAGTGAGGCCCTATCTCAAAATTTAAAAAAGTGAAATGGGCTGGGGATGTGGCTCAGTGGTTAAGCACCCTGGGTTCAATCCCTGGCACCAAAAAAAGAACTAAAAAAAGAAGAGGAGAAGTTATCTATAGTCCATTATGTTGTGCACCTGTTTCCCATTTCTTTGACCCTATCCTTCTGGTATGTCCAAGCAATTCTTGGGGCCATCTCTTGCACCTTCAGTACTTCTTTGGCACTCTTGCAGAACAGACCTGCTGGCAGTGAATCATCTTAGTTGTGTATCTGGAATGTCTTTAATTCACATTGTCTTTAGGATGGTTCCTTTGGGTGTGGGATTGTGTGTTTCTGTCAGCACTGTGGAGATGTCTTTCCCATGATGAGGAGTTGGCCATTCCTCACATGTGGCTGTCCCAGGCATGCAGTGACTGTCCTTTCTTTGACTGTTTTCACACTCTTCTCTTTTCTTTGGATCTCATTAGTTCCACTGTGACATGCCCAGGTAGTTTTGACCTGATGTGGGGAGGTTGAGTGTCTTGAGCCTATAAACTGCTGTCTTTCACAACATCTGGGAAGGTTTTAGCCATTGTTTCTAAACATGTTTTGTGTTCTGTTCTGTTTTCTTTTGAAATTAAATTCCCCAGTGTTTTCTGAGCCTCTATTTGTCTTCTCTTTTTCATAAAGTTTAAGAAATATCTATTGACCATCTTCAGGTTTTGTTATTTTTCTTTTGCCTTTTCCAACCTGCTGCTAAATCCATCAGTAAACTTCCATTCTGGTTTTGTAATGTTTTTATGGGTGTAGACTTGGCATTTTCTTCTGGTTTCTTTTTTCCATTGTTTGTCCTCCTTTGTATCTTCCTTGACATGAAGATGGTCCTAGGTGACTGAGCAGTCTGGTCTTGCAACAGTTGGGTGGACTGTGGTTTGTTTCTGGGAATTCTCCCCTCTACAGGTGAGTCACTCACCTCTTCCAAATTCTTTATCTCCACAGTGATTCTAGTTTTATCCTGGGCGTTATAAACCTTAGAGTTTGTGAATACTGCTGAATTCTTGGGAAGAGTGATTTTTGTTCTGCAAGGCAGCTCATTGACTGAATTCAAAATCCAAACTATGCATTCCTCACAGTGATCAGTAACTGATTCTCTTATCTCTTTTAGCTTACAGGAG
The DNA here is from genome assembly GCA_020662805.1 of Glaucomys volans. Taxonomy (NCBI): domain Eukaryota; kingdom Metazoa; phylum Chordata; class Mammalia; order Rodentia; family Sciuridae; genus Glaucomys; species Glaucomys volans. The sequence goes on from JAJEJO010051229.1 coordinate 63,748, forward strand.
CTGTTTTTTTTTTTAATTGTTTAGTTATATATAACACTAGGCTACACTTTGACATAATCACAGAAGCATGGAATATAATTTGTTCTAATTCAGTCTCCAGCATTTCCCCTGCTCCACTCCCTCTCCTCTCCTGATCCTTCTGCAACTTAGTCAGAGTTTTAGAATCAGTTTCTTGTGGGCCCCTTTGTGGTTTCCCAAGTGTGTGAGTTGGCCAGTACTCTAGTGGGTTTCATGTGCTGAGCTGGTGGCTTGTATTCTTTACCTCACACATGCCCAGGACTTGCCCCTCTGCCCCCCACCTCCAGTTTTGTGGTTGTCATCTTTTCCTGAACTTCATGGTCCGAGGTCCTGAGCCAGCAGAGCTGCAACTTTTGTGCCTCAGTGTTGTCTGAGTGATGATCACAGTAATCTTTTTTGAGATGGGGCCTTTGCCCAGGCTGGTCTCAAACTCCTGGGCTCAGCCATCCTCCTACCTCAGCCTCCTGAGTCACAGTGTTTGTCATGAGCTCTGAAATGCTAAAATAAAATTCTCAATATTGAGTTTTTCCTTGTTGTTGGAGTAAGCCTTACACATTCTTTCTTAGCTGTCATGGGTGTTCTGTCAGTAAACACAAGTACACCCTCAAATTCTGCACTCGTGCCTTTTCTCCTTTGAATCTGAGGCTCTCCTTAGCATGCTTTTACTCTCCTGACTTCAGCTGCCTCTGAACCCCTGCTGCTCCCTGGATGTTTACCTTCAGTTTCGAGTTCCCTGCACTTGAGTCACATGACCACTGCCAGCTGGACATGCCCATGATGATACAGAAGCTTCAGTACCATGTGTCCACCACATTCTGTGCATCAGATTCTTGGGCCTTTTACTCATTTTCAGTTGACAGCACCAGGATCTATGGAGTTGCCTGTCCACACAGCCTGGTGGCAAACACCCTCTTCACCCCCCGCATAGCGGTTGGTACCAAGTTCTTTTTCTTTTTTTTTTTTTTGGTACTGGGGATTGAACCCAGGGGCACTCCACCACTGAGTCACATCCCCAGCCCTATTTTGTATTTTATTTAGAGACAGGGTCTCACTGAGTTGCTTAGGGCCTCACGCTAAGTTGCTGATGTTGGCTTTGAACTCGGGATCTTCCTGCCTCAGCCTCCCAAGTGCTGGGATTACAGGCGTGCGCCATTGCGCCCGGCGGTACTAAGTTCTGTGTCTGCCATTTCTTTTGTTTTCTTCACTTTTCCAGAATTGCTTCCCTGTTCTTTAGTCTTCTCTGTGTCCTGCTGTGGGTCTGTCACGTGGTTCTTCCCCTGACTCCTCTTGGAGCCCTTCCCTAATTCTTCTTTGAGGAGTCAGTGTTAAAATGCAAATCTGAGCATGTAACTTTCTTTTGCTGTTCTCTCACTGTTTATGCCCTGTGGTTTAAGAGGTGAACAGTATTCTCTTTCAAGTGTACACAGCAATTCTTGTGGATTTAGGAGGGAAATATGAGAATGCCTATGAGCATGCGTTAATATGTAGGTAATTTACTAATAACAGCAAGCACAGGTGTTTTATTACTGGAGTGAAATATTAAATGTAGAATGCCCCACAAACAGCTCCTTGCATACTTCAGAGCCCAAGGTCACTCACCTGGACACTGCCCTTTGTAGTTCTGTTCATGTGCTGTGTCCTTCATGGTTTCAGGACTGAACTGTTGCTGCCCTGGGTTCATAATACATTCATGGGGAAGATTAGGACTCTGGCTCTTCAGTGGAGGGCAGTATGATAATACAGAAAAGCATGGTTTTCCTACTTCCGTGTTACCCTGTTTTCCATCACACTCACTGAATTAGCTCAATACACTAGTCCAGCATACACTTAAATTTAATGTCCTCATACCAGATCATAAGCTCATGGGAGAGGGAGTTTTCTATCCCTTTGTCCCTGGCAACAAGGCATTTCCAGATCTGCAAGGGAAGCTGCATGTGACAGTTTTAGTAGTGGGCAGGATGTTTCTGCTATGACTTTCTCCCTTGGAGTGGCCTGCAGAGCACGTTCACGTACGCACAGAATGAACTCCCAGACTTCGTGTTCTCATGACCTGTTGCTGACGACTTGAATTAGAGGCATGTTCTGTTGCAGGGCTTAGTGTCATTTGAGGATGTGGCTGTGGACTTCAGCTGGGAGGAGTGGCAGGACCTGGATGAAGCTCAGAGGACCTTGTACAGGGATGTGATGCTGGAGACCTACAGCAGCCTGGTGTCCTTGGGTGAGTGAAGGTCTCAGTAATGTCAGAAGCAACAGTTTGTTCTGAGGAAGTGTGAGCACTCACAGGGCTTACTGGTGTTGGGGTGTAGGGTTCCACCCAAGAAGAATGTGTCACCCTAACAAAGGTTCAGATTGGCCCCTTCATTGCCCTGCTCCTGAAGCCATACTGTTATCATTCCTCAGAGGACCCGAGGTAGCAGCGTGGCCAAAGTTCTGCACTGTTTCCCCCAACAGGGCACTGCATCCCCAAACCTGAGGCAATTGTCAGACTGGAGCAAGGAGCAGAGCCATGGGTGGCAGAAGAATCCCCAGACCAGAGCCTCCCAGGTGAGTCAGCACACCCTGGGCAGGGGGCCAGGAGGGGCAGAGCCCAGCCAACATGGGCCAAGTGAGCTGTACGCAGCCTTTACCCTGGTGCTACTCTTGCGTCAGACACCTGCATTATAGTCTTCACCGATAGCTCTCCTGTATCCATTCACCATCCCATGGCTTGTGGGCTTTTTTCTCAGCAAACTTCTCTAAAGCCTCAGTTACTCTTTTCCCTTCACACTTCAGGACTGTCCCCCCAGTCATTTATCATGACATTCACTGGTTCTTTCAGTGCTTGCCAGGGGGATAACTCACAGGTGCTGGTGTTGATGGCTGTTGGAGTAACAGCAGTAATTAAACACGTGTCTCCTTTTAAAGAACTAATTTTTTTTTTTTTTTGATAAAAACCAAATAGATGTAGTTGTGAGATAAGAACCATCAAACAAAAATGTTCTGCCGGGATAAGGCAGAGGAAGTGAGATGTATTTGGGGAAGGGTCCTCAGGGGAGGCAGTTTTAGAGAGATTATAGTTTAATTTGGGATAGCTTAATTTTGAGGAGGTGATTTTCCAAATTCAATACATAATGTAGAGTACATATCAGTACTGGAGATATGACTTTTGAAACCAGTAGTTTAAAGCTGTGATTTAAAATCAAGAGCTGGGCTGGGGTTGTAGCTCAGCAGTACAGTGTTTGCCTGCTATGTATGAGGGACTGGTTTTGATTCTTGGCACCACATATAAATAAATGAATAAAATAAAGGTTCATCAACAACTAAAAACAACATTAAAAAAAAAAACAGTCAAGAGCTATTATTTATAAAGGTCACTCAGGGAGTAAAGAAACAAAGGAAACCCAGGAGCCAGTTTTGTGTACAGGACAGGAGATTCCGTGATGCTGAGGAGGACCCAGCATAGGCCAAAGTCCTGTACTCTTTTCCCTGACAGGGCACTGCATCCCCAAACCTGAGGCAATCATCAAGGTGGAGCAAGGAACAGAGCCATGGGTGGCAGAAGAGTCCCCAGACCAGAGCCTCCCAGGTGAGTCAGCACACCCTGGGCAGGGGGCCAGGAGGGGCAGAGCCCAGGCAACATGGGCCGTTGAGCTCCTCTCACAGTCTTTCCCCAGTTGGGAGGAGAGCTAAAGATCTGTGTTTCCAGGTCAGGTGAACCAAGGATGTCAGGTTGAGGGCTCAGGTTTCTGTTTGGGAGTGGAGTTTGAAGTGAGCATTTTCCCTCTCTCTTTGTGGGATGCATGAAAATGACCAGGTGAAGCACATGCCAGAGAGTCATTTTCTTTGAAACCAGGAGACTGCATGCTCCAGAAATGGGAGAGTGCCAGGGCTCTGGTCTCAGCCAGAAGACTTCTCAGCAGTGGCAGGCACAGCCTGGGTTGTAGGAACAGAACCTTTGATCAGGGAGGGAGTGCCCAAGGTGGCACTGGGTGTTGACTGTGCCTGTTACAGTTCTGAGAAGCGGAGGGTGTCAGGTTGAGCGAGGCTGTGGTGGACATTGTCTTCATCTAGGATGGGGAAGAGATTTAAAGACCCCACAGATGCCTCGTAGCTATTCCCCCAGGGAGCAGTGAAGACTAAACAAATGTAAGAACAAACCTTGCCCCTAGGAGCATTGCTGCTTAGGTGTCAGACAAATGGCCCTGTTTGTTCTGTGGTCACAGACCCTAGGAAATATCATCTTCAGAGGTAAAGGATGAGAAAAGAAATGTCAGAAAATGGTCAGTTACTAAGAAAAAACAGACAAAAGGAAAAACAAATTGCAGAGAAGTACTCAGCGTAACATGCAGCCAGGCAGTGGTTGGACATTTTGACTGAAAACGCAAAAAAGAAGAGAAAAAGGATTTAACATAGTAAAATTTACCAATACTGTTTGTTACACATCAACTTACGAAGGAGAAAAGCCATATACTTATCATGCATCAGTATTTATTTTTGATATTTTAAATCAGTACGCCACTAGGATAGAAACTTCATACTTTTATGTGAGTGTTCCATAAGAAATGCCTAGGTGTGCTTCATTGGCATGTTTTTTTGCTGTTGTTAATGATTTCAGATGTCCAGAAAGTGGAGGATCTGATTGAGACCAGCCAGGAGAGTCCAGACAGACATCTGTGGCAAGTTCTGATCACCAGCTGCAGTGCAGTAGAGGACAGAGTTGAATTACAAAGAACATTTAATTTGAGCTCAAGCCAGATTTCAGAGCTGATTATAAGTAACAGGAACTACTTAGGAATGAGGACAGAGGATCTTGTTGTATATCAGAACATGCTTCTCCCTGGTGAGCCTAACGCCATGCACATAGGGGAGGGCCTGGCTGGAAAGCCTCTCAGGCACCCCGAGCATCTTGGTCCGCACCATAAGGTTCAAGCGATGCGGCAGGACCTTGAGCATGGCAGAGAAGGCGGGGCCTGCAACACAGGGACGGTACTCTTCATCCAGGAGAGGGTTTGCCTGGGAGAGCCCTCCTGCAGATACAGTGCCTGTGCAGAGGGCTTCAGTCACTTTGCCCTTGGTGTCCAGGAGATAACTCAGGTGGGAAGGAGAGCTTATGAGTGTGGGATCTGCGGGAAGACTTTCTCCATCAAGCCCACACTTGCTCACCACCAGAGAACGAAACCCTGGGTGTGCAGTGAATGTGAGAAGCCCTTTGTGACACAGGAGCCCTGTGAGTGTGACTCAGGTGCTCAGTCTCTCTACCAGAAACCAGACCTCACTTCACAGCCCAGAGCTCACACAGGGGAGAAGCCCCACGAGTGTCACGAGTGCGGGAAGTCTTTCTACCGCAGGTCAGACCTCACCGTGCACCAAAGGACCCACACAGGGGAGAAGCCCTACGAGTGTGACGAGTGCAGGAAGTCTTTCAACCAGAAGTCAAACCTGAGCAGGCACCAGAGGACTCACACGGGAGAGAAGCCTTATGAATGCAGCAAATGCGGGAAGTCTTTCAACCAGAAGTCAGACCTCATTTTACACCAGAGAACCCACACCGGAGAGAAGCCCTATGAATGTAAGGAGTGTGGGAAGTCTTTCTACAAGAAGTCAGACCTCACTGTGCACCAGAGGACCCACACAGGAGAGAAGCCCTATGAATGTGATGAGTGTGGGAAAACTTTCTATCAGAAGTCAAAACTCACTGTTCATCAGAGAACCCACACCGGAGAAAAGCCCTATGAATGTAAGGAGTGTGGAAAGTCTTTCTACCAGAAGTCGGACCTCACTGTGCACCAGAGGACCCACACAGGAGAGAAGCCCTATGGATGCAGCAAATGTGGCAAGTCTTTCTACCAGAAGTCCGTCCTTACTGTGCACCAGAGGACCCACACAGGAGAGAAGCCCTATGGATGTGATGCGTGTAGGAAGACCTTTTGCCAGAAGTCACACCTCAGCAGGCACCAGAGAACTCACACAAGGTAGAAACCTGTGCGTGAAGAATGTGGGAAATCTTTGCATAGGAAGTCCGACCTTGGTAGGCATCAGAGAAATCACAGGAGAGAAATGACAGCCTTTGTCAGAGCACATCTCACTCAGCAAGCCTCAGAGAACTTCCACAGAGGAACCCTGTATGGCAGAGGCAGGTGTGTGCTCCCCAAGCCAACTCTCCTTTCAGCTGGACACACAACCCCACACTTCTCAGCTTCATTGTTGTGTCCTGAACCTGAGTACTGTTGAGAGGGATGTGGAGGGATGTGGAGGTCATACCCAGGTCTAGCAGCTGGTGACTATGTGGTACTTCCTAATTTCCCGTACCCTGTGGGACTGAAGTCCAGATGATCTGAGATCAGGGTGGCACTGGGAACTGTTGGTGGGAGAAGGCCACTGTGATTTGATATAAGGAATTGATTGAACAGAATAGAGATCTCCAAACCTCTACCCCAAATTTCCCTTTGTACTTTGCATTAGTAAGAAATAAGTACTGTTGAACCATTGTATATTTGTTCTGTTTACATTACAACACAAATAGCCCACTTTTCCTGATTGACTTTTTTTTTTTTTTTTTTTTTTTGGAACCAGGGATTGAAGTCAGGGACACTCGGCCACTTTGTATTTTATTTAGAGACAGGGTCTCACTGAGTTGCTTAGGGCCTGGCTAAGTTGCTGAGGCTGGCTTTGAACTCGCGATCCTCCTGACTCTGCCTCCCAAGTTGCTTGGATTACAGGCATGCGCCACCGCACCCGGCTTCCTGATTGACTTTTTGAATGTGGAAAATCTTTCTGAGCAAGGTTACTAGTCCACGTTTATCAGAAAATTCACACAAGAGAAAGAAGCTTGTGTTGTCTCCTTTCATCTCCAGATGGGTGTATGGAAGGTTCAGAGAAAGTGTGGATAGATGAATTTGGGGAAACTTTCATCAGGAAGGGACATCTCATTACATAGAGTAAATTTTTTTTTTTTTTTTTTTGGAACTGGGGATTGAATGCAGGGGCACTCGGTCACTGAGCCACATCGCCAGCCCTGTTTTGTATTTTATTTAGAGGCAGGGTCTCACTGAGTTGCTTAGGGCTTTGCTAAGTTGCTGAGGCTGGCTTTAAACTCTTGATCCTCCTGCCTCAGCCTCCCGAGTTGCTGGGATTACAGGCGTGCGTGACTGTGCCCCAGAGTAAATTTTTGTTAATGTTGTAATGTTATGAGTTTTAAACTATGATATTTTTATATAGCAGAATTTTTAATGAACAGAAAACACTTGATATAGTGAACAGAAATTTCCAAATTTGAAATGCTAAATACATTGTGGAACATAAAAAGGTGATGGTTTTGCCTGTCTAGGGGCATTGGCGTGTTGGAGATGTTTTTGGAGGGAGCCTTTATTTGTGCCCGGTTTTCTCACCTAATTTAGCAAGGATTATTTTAGGAAAGCACCTTTCCACTGAGGCTCTGATGGCTGCTCAGCGCACTGACTCTGGGTTTTCACCTTGTGGGTGAAAACCTGGCGTGGAGGAAGGAGAAGTCCTGAGATGTGTTGGGAGAGTCCCCATGGGAGCCAGGGAGGCACCTCAGAGTCATTCCTGAGCCCAGGGAGGGGTCCATCATAACATTACTGTCACTCGTGGTTTGATGGTTCATTTTCCTTACAGTGTTAAAAGTAGTAGAGTGACAGTTGAAAAGCAGGCATGTTAGAACTTGCAGCATTATTGAAGTATAAAGACATTTTTTTTTCCAAGTTCTGAATTTGCTCAACATTCTGTGACTTTCATGGAAGTAAACGCATCACTTTTTCTTTGATATAGTCACAGCATATTAACAGTACAGAAAATAATGTCTGTTGTGTAGAAATCACCACCCCACATCAGATGAACTCTTGACTATGCCAGGCTTTGATAGTATACAAAGATGAGTTGAAAAAGCAACCTCTTTCTTTTTCTACATTGGGACCATTTTAGATAAAATTAGGATTTGCAAAGAGTCATTTAATAGTTGTGAGCCCCTATGATCCTGGGGTCTTTTGCAGTGAATCTTGGCATCATTACAAGTCCTTCTGTGCCGATTGGCCTGTTTAATATTCTGAGTCATTTTATTACTGTGTAGTTTTACTCAGAAATCACCCATTTCCTCTATCTAGATTTTCAGTTTGATGTGACAGGTTTTTTTGTATTTGACTTATTTCACTGCTGCAGAATTCCTTAATCTTTATGTACTTCTGTTTTTCACCAACAGTATTTTTAAAATATACTTTGTATCTTTTTGCTGGAGGTGTCTTGTTGGCAATTTCTTACCAAAATCTTAAGTGATTTGTAATTAATTTCTACTTAACGAGATATCTTTGGAGTCTGGGGTAGCTCAGTGGTAGTGCACTTGCCTAGCATCTCTAGCATTGAAAAGTGTGTTTGGTGAGGTAGTGTTTAAAAAGATTATGTATTTATCTACACCCTCGAAAGTATGTTCCAAATTGGGATGAGATTATTCTAAGTAAAATATCTGAATCAGTTTTAGAAGATAGGGTGGTGATATTTCTGATGCTAACTATCAATATTGCATGATATCTAAAACCATTTAAGATGAAATTTCTCCAGGACTTAAGTCACTGGAATATGTAAGAGAAGTCAGGAGCCACATTTTGTAAATCAAATACATTTACTAAAATAAATTTTCACCTGTTAAAGACAAAATTTCTTTTTCTAAAATTTAGAAAGCCTATTATATCTTATTAAAAGTTTTACATTCTTTAGAAAATTTCTTTCATTCCTTGCAAGTAAGGGAATGGGCCTTCTAATAAATACCATGATTTGTCTATTGTAGGATTTTTTTTTTTTTTTTGGCAGTACTGGGGATCAAACTAGTGGACACTTTATCACTAAGCTACGTCCCCAGCTCCCAAATTGCCCAGGCTAGTCTCAAACTTTGATCTTCCTGCCTCAACCTACCAATTACTGTGTTACACTATGTGTCAGGAATTTTCATTGAAAACTTTATTAACTATTTACCCTCTGTTCAAAAATATTTTTAAAAGTAGCTCAGTACTTTTGACTTAAGCAATTTGAATTTCTTTTGAGGTTATACCTGTATATATTAGTAAGTGTTATTTTGTGTTTTGCATTTCAGGTTGGTAAGTTTTTAGAACAGTTGACAATATATCATGTTTGTTGATTGAATTCATTAAAATAGTACATATACTTTTTACTGTATTTGGGTTAACAGAAGCAGAAATTTGACATATAAAGATTGTGAAATTAACAAAGTGCAGAAGGGGTTTAATAATTTTGGGGAGTTCGACAAAATGACTTCCACTCTGCACCTGCTGCAGTTGTCTGTCATGGGTCTGGCTGGGAGAATAGTTCACTTTCATGTTCTCAACTTATTTATAATTTCCCAAGTTAGACTATGTCCACTTTTCTTCTTTCCAGGAGTCATTAAAGCCTTTTGTTGTTTACATGTCCTTGATGGGATACTCTTCCTCATGACAGGCCATTTCTACAGTCCACGGAGAGTGTCAATTTTGGGAGCCTCAACTGTATGTCAGGTCCAACATGTTTTTTTAGGAGCAGTGATTATTCATTTTCTATTTGATTACTCAGAAAAAGCACAGATCCCTTTTTTCATGGTGCTGGGTCTTGATCCCAGGGCCTCATGCATGCTAGGCAAGCACGCTACCACTGAGCTACATCCCAGCACCATGGGTCTTTTTGTTATCATTACCTCCATAACTAGATGTAATAACATTTCTTAGGAGTTCAAGGAAATTTGCAAATCTTCTAGAGTTGGAGCTGGGCATGGTGGTGCACACCTGTAATCCCAGCAGCTCGGGAGGCCGAGGCAGGAGGATCTCAAGTTTAAAACCAGCCTTAGCAAAAGCGAGGCACTAAGCAACTCAGTGAAACCCTGTCTCAAGATACAAAATAGTGCTGGAGATGTTGCTCAGTGGTGGTGCCCCTGAGAACAATCCCTGGTACCTCCAAAACAAGAGTGGGGGCATCCAGTAACCCTTTGTGATTTCCAGCAGGCAAAATATTTTTTCCCTTACAGCAGTCACATCTGGAGTCACTCAGACTGGTGTGTTTGTTCCTCTGGTGCTACCACCTGGGGAGTGGGAGTGGCTGTACCTTTTGGTAGTGAGTGTGCGGGTTAGTTGTTTGGAATTCTGTGTTTGTATCTGTTCTGTCATTATTCACACAGCATGCACATCTGGGTCGTTGCCTGAAGCTGTGGTTGTTTTCCAGTTCTCAGTATTTTGTTGCTCAGTTCATTCCTGCTTTAGCAATTGGAATGCTTTCCACCGGGAGCTCTTTCCATTAACTCCTATTTTCCTTTAACTTTTTCATATTTTTGAACCAAATTCCTTTCTGATATGAGATTTCCCTGGCTCCCATGTTTACTGTCCCAGTCCCATAGTGTCCTCAGCCACTTCCTCATAGAACTCCTTGTATGAAAAATTCATCTGGCCTCTGGATGTCCTCTCTGCCTCTCAACCTTGCAGACCACATATGTATGGGTGTCCTAATCTCATACACCTAATCACCTAGTTTTTATGTGGAACTATCCGTATGTGTGAGGCTGAACGTGAGTTTTTGCTGATGTCTTCAATGCATTGTGACAGATCACTCTGCCTTCTCTCTTGCTTACTTGTAACTTCTCATTCCAACAGTGAGAGATCTGATTCCTGCTGTTTGCCACTTATTCCATTTTGAACATTGAATTCATTGTTATATTTTCAGGTTATGGTGTATAACATATCAAATATAAATTGTGTCTCTGCCCCCAGTTCCTGATGCAGAACTCCTTAAAAAATTGTCATATTTTCTGAGTGATAGTGGTGCCAGAAACATCCTTTGTTTTAAATTTAGTCTTTGACCTTGGCTCCTCAGAGTTCCTAATTGCCTTGGAATCTCCCAGGTGATTGGAATTCCTTTTATTTTAATAAGGGCCCTTGGTTGGCTCTCAGCTTCCAGATGGAGAATGGTCATGAGAAAGACTAAGCCATGATTAGAAGCATGGAACTTTGAGCCCTACCACACACCATCCTCTTGGGGAAAAGAGGATGGAGAATGTGGTAATAATCTCACTTCTGTGATGAAGTCTCTTTGAAAACCTTAAAAGATGTGGTTTAGGGAGCTTCTGAGTTGGAGGATGCATCTATGTGCCATGACGGTGGTGCACCCCAATTCCGCAGGGATAGAGGCTCCTGCACCAAGGACCCTTCTGTACCTTGTCCTGTGCTTCTCTTCATCTGGCTGTTCATGTCTATCTTTTGTCACATCCCTTTAAATAAACAGTCTTAGTCCTCTCAGGCCACTATAACGATACACCTTGGATTGGGCAATTTATAAATAATAGAGGTTTATTGCCCATGGCTCTGGGGACTAGAAAGTCCAAAATCAAGGCACTGGTAGGTCTGAGATCTGGTGAGGGCCTCCTTTCCCTAGATGGTGTCTTCATATGACAGAATGGGGAAGCAGAACTGCTTCACGAGGATGGTCTTTCCTTTCTCTCAGTTCCAAGTGTCTTGGGTCTACATCGTTTGCCCATTACGTACAGTGTGTTTTTTGATCCTTTCCCACATTCTGTATCCCATTTCCTGCTCACCATGGATGACTCTAGGCCTCTCAGGTTGTTCCATGTTCTGGGAGAAGAGTGCCTCTATCCTTTCTCCCAGGAATTTTCAGGAGCATTTCAACACCACCCAGTGTAATGGTACCGACATGCACATCTGCTCCTCGTGAGGTGAGGGTGTGAAGTGCCTTCAGCATGCTGAGAAGGGTAGCTGGTTCTTACTGTTCTGTGCAGAATAAACTGAGACTCCTGTGAAATTTTTTTGGGGGGGTACTGGGGATTAAACTCATGGGCACTTGATCACTGAGACACACCCCCAGCCCTATTTTGTATTCTATTTATTTATTATTTTATTTTTTGGCCTTGTCATTTTTTAATTATTATTATTTTTTTTATTCACACACGTTCATATAACCTTACATGTACATAGGGTAATACTGTCTGTCTCAGTCTACTATTTTTCCTTCCCCCATCCCCTCCCGTCCCATTTTCCTCCACACCATCCATACTTCCTCCATTCTTTCCTATCCCCACCCATAACCCACCGGCCCCCCGCCCCCTGTTATGTATCAGCATCCACTGATCAGAGAAAACATTTGGCCTTTGGTTTTTTGGGGCTTGGCTTATTTCACTTAGCATGATATTCTTCAACTCCACCCGTTTACCAGCAAATGCCATAGTTTTATTCTTTTTATGGCTAATATTCCATTGTGTATATATACCACAGTTTCTTTATCCATTCTTCAATTGAAGGGCATCTAGGTTGGTTCCAAAATCTAGCTATTGTGAATTGAGCAGCTATGAACATGGATGTGGCTGCATCCCTATACTTTGCTGATTTTAAGACCTTTGGGTATTGACCGAGGAGTGGGATAGCTGGGTCAAATGGTGGGTCCATTCCAAGTTTTTTGAGGAATCTCCATACTGCTTTCCAGAGTGGCTGCACCAGTTTGCAACTCCACCAGCAATGTACAAGTGTGCCTTTTCCCCCACATCCACGTTAACACTTGTTATTGCTTGTATTCCTGATAATAACCATTCTAATTAGAGTTGGATGAAATCTTAGGGTAGTTTTAATTTGCATTTCTCTAATTACTAGAGATGATGAGCACTTTTTCATTCATTTGTTGATCACTTGTGTATCATCTTCTGTGAAGTGTCTGCCCAGTTCCTTAGCCCATTTATTGATTGGGCTCTTCGCATTTTTGGTGTAAAGTTTTGTAAGTTTTTTATAAATTTTGGAGAACAGTGCTCTGTCTGAAGTGTGTATGGAAAAGATATTTTCCCATTCTGTAGGCTCTCTTTTAACATTATTGATTGTTTCTTTTGCTGAGAATAAGCTTTTTAGTTTGAATCCGTCCCATTTATTGATTCTTCCTTTTATTTCTTGCGTTCTGGTGATCATGTTGAGAAAGTCTGGTCCTAAGCCAATATGAAGAAGATTCGGGCCTACTATTTCTTCTATTTGGAGAAGAGTCTCAGGTCTAATTCCTAGATTCTTGATCCATTCTGAGTCGAGTTTTGTACAGGGTGAGAGATAGGGGTTTAATTTCATTTTATTGCATATGGATTTCCAGTTTTGCCAGCACCATTTGTTGAAGAGGCTATCTTTTCTCCACTGTATGTTTTTGGCACCTTTGTCTAGTATGAGATAACTGTACTTGTGTGAGTTTGTCTCTGTGTCTTCTATTCTGTACCATTGGTCTACCTGTCTACCTTGGTGTCAATACCATGCTGTTTTTATAACTATTGCTTTATAGTAGAGTTTAAGGTCTGGTATTGTGATACCTCCTGCGTCATTCTTCCTGCCCAGGATTGTTTTGGCTATTCTGGGTCTTTTGTTCTTCCATATGAATTTCATGATTGCTTTTTCTATTTCTGTGAGGAATGTCATAGGAATTTTTATTGGAATTGCGTTAAATTTGTATAGCATCTTTGAAAGTATGGCCATTTTGATTATATTGATTCTGCCTATCCAAGAACATGGAAGATCTTTCCATCTTCTAAGTTCTTCCTCAATTTCTTTCTTTAATGTTCTGTAGTTTTTGTTGTAGAGGTTTTTCACCTCTTTTGTTAGATTGATTCCCAAATATTTTATTTTATTGGAGGCTAGTTTGAACGGAGTTGTTTTCCTCAATTCACTTTCAGATGATTCATCGCTTATGTAGATAAATGCATTTGGTTTATGTGTGTTTACTTTATTCCCTGCTATTTTGCTAAATTCATTATAATTAGGTCTAAAAGATTCCTGGTGGAGTTTTTTGGCTCCTCTGAATATAGGATCATGTCATCAGCAAATAGTGACGACTTGAGTTCTTCTTTTCCTATTCGTATACCTTTAATTTCTGTGGTCTGTCTAATTGCTCTGGCTAGCATTTCCAGCACAATGTTGAATAGAAGTGGTGACAGTGGGCATCC